>CM034150.1:683001243-683043313 GCA_019776745.2 Taxus chinensis
CGACTCTCACTTATTATTGATCACGTCACATAAAAAAACTGTGTGAATTAAAAATACTTTGTACTCTTCCATTAAGTACTAATTGGATCTTAAATGGTATTATGGGGGAGGATACGAAAAAGGTGGATTACTAGAAAATCAAGTGATAAGATTGGAAAAAATATGTTGATCTCATGAACTCATCACCTTTTCCAATCAGGTCGATATTAAAGCCCCTAACAAAAATGTATTAACTACAACATGTGATGGCATAGTACTCGACCATATTACTGAGGCTTTCCTCTATTATTTTCACACGTCATATCTATTTCAATGTCTTATTTTTCGATATGGTTGTTTGCACTGTTCCTTTCATGCCATTTTCCGTGTTGGTGCGTGAAAATGGCAAATTTTATACCAAAAATTTGCGTCACTATGTTACATCTTTTCAAATTGAAACAAAGCAAGACCAAGTTTCTCTTGGAGATGATATCTTTCTCTAAAGGGATGTCCGAGGGTAATAAAATTACTTCAAATTCTTTTGTCATCTCTTATCATAAACCTAAATGAAGGATTGGTTTTTTAAAGAGGGTCGTCACTAGATCAAGCCAGTGTTCTAGGGTTGGCATTGGAAGTAGAAAAGAGAAATGGAAAAAAAACATGAGTCGTTGTGGCCCGTACTATCTTAAGGTTCATATAAACCAAAAAGGTTTTTAGATGTGGCTGTCTTTTTAGAGTTGTACAAATGGTTTGACTCTTAATGAGATGTGTTGAGTTGTACAAAATGGGGTGAGAACGAGGGCAGGAGATAGTTCTCTCCCTTTCCTAAAATTGGATGATATGTTTTCTCTGCATACAAGAGGAACAAACACATTTGGATATATTTCGAGAAGGTTGCGAGGAATACGATGGTTAAAGAGTTGGGATACTGTTGGAAAAGGGCCATTTTTTCCAGCACCACTTGTGGAAAAACGTTTTTCCGGCCCATTAAGGTGTAGGAACAGAGGTTGTCTCCTGATTCAAATAAATAAGTGTTCTCAAATCTATTAGGCTATAACTTTGTTTTGGATTTTTTAATAGCCTTTCTAGTTGCATTGCTACAAAACATCTTTTGGTTTCCCTATATTATAGTCAGGGTGTTTTTTTTATTCGTAATCACTTGTGTTTTTGGCATTGCCCTAAGCATTTTTTCACAAATGATGCGGATCATTTGGTTTTTTCGATTGATCCTCTCATTGTTATCTTTACTGTAAAGGGAAATGGACCCTTCAAACCCTCCTTCAGTTAGAAAAATTATGAAATCATTAATAAAAGTTTTGTTGTGCATGCACTATGTCATTTTAACAATTAATCACATTAAATTTGGTTTGTTGAAGATATCAATTCATTTCTAGAAGTGAATACTCAGTGACCGATAAGCATCAAGATATTTATAAGAATATCTTCTGTCAAGTAAAATAAAAATTGTGTAAGCTTTAGGATAGAGGTGCTAATAGGGATTGATAGCTATTCTTTCCTATCACTTAAAAAAAAATCGAGTTACACTAAATCATTGTGGAACCTGGACGGTCTTCAATCGAAAGCTATGGAGGTCTTTGATAAAGGAATAAATTCAATTTCTTGCAATAATAATAGAAGATACTATAAATAGACTCTATTTCTTTTACAAAACCTCTCCTACAAAAAATTTGTCTGGGGAAATTCCCTTCATTAAAAATTTTCATGTTTTCCTCCATATAGTGTAGAGATATAAACCAAAAATTTCTATACGTACAGTAGTTTTGTTTTTTATGGTTTTTGGATATCCACCAACTAGCTAAAGTAAGAAATAGGTAGATGTCTTTAAATAGCCTGGTTCAGAGGACATTCTTTTATTGTATTGAAAATTGCAAACTTGGATCTGTATGATGTTGTCTAAAAAATTGTGGGCCCTTGCAAATAAACAACATCCAATAAAAAGAAAATTTTAATTGCATCTGTTATGATTCAATACTACGATGTGCATAAGTATAGATCTGTACCATTCACATCATCTAAAGGTATTTACAAAGGCTTGAAAGAACATGGAGCAGGTGTAAAAATAAATGAAAGACATGATTTCATTATTGTATAGATTATCAGACAAAGAATAAAAAGCAATATCATTACAATTTCTTATTGGACCTCTATTTGTTTACATTTAGGTCTCTAAAGTGGTATACGGCACATGAACCTTGATCTGTACATGTACAAACAACATAATCAAATAAAAAAAATCTTAGGAGAAATATGTAACTTGCATGGTGCTACAAGAAATATTATTTAATGTATCTAAAGGCTCTAAGCCCAATTTCTATAAAGAGATGTACAGTCATCCCACTTAAGCTTGCTTGCATTGAAATGACGTGGAAACAATAGCAGCATCCTGCACAGGCATCTTTAGCGTTGGATGGATTTCATTTTCTCCACTGGGAGAACCTAGGTTTATGATTATATGGTAAAACAAAAGTCTGTGAGACATCTACATGGTGAGTAAAATTGTTATGAAGAAAAATTAATCTATACATGTGTGTTGTCCACTCAAATTTCCCGCACTTAAAGTGAATTTTCAAATTGAAGTATTGAATGTCTTCTCTGTTGTCTTTGAAATGTTTTAAAAAGCCAGAAAGAATATGTAAAAGATTTGCATTCCTAGGGCATTTGTGTGTTTCGTCGCGTACTTCGCGTATTTTTGTCCCGCATGCCCAGTTTCAAAAGGGCCCCTTTGTTGCATGTTTCGACCGAAACGCCTGAGCCGGTGACACGTCACGAATTCTGTTCCCAATGTCCCAAACCTTCCGGACCTGTTGTCACGTTTCACCCGGGGTGATCAAGTATGTACTTCGCGAACTTTTGACCCAAATGTCCCCAAGTCAAAAAAGTGCGCTCTGTTCCATTTTCACCCGAAACACCCGAACCGCGTACTTCGCACTTTCTTGTCCCAAATGTCCCAATTTCAAAAGTGCGCTCTGTTCCATTTTCACCCGAAATGCCCCAACCACGTACTTCGCGCATTTTCGTCCCAAACGTCCCGAAATGCATTTATGCACCTTCTTCCTGCTTCGCCCGAGCCGCGTGTTTCGCGCATTCACATTTCACATGTCTCAGATGAACCAAGGGCTATCCATACTTGGTTTTTTCCGTGAATATGTTGCCTTTAACATTGGTAGATATGAATTTTAATGCGCATTGATTTCCCTTTCTCTCTCCAAAACGGCTATATAACGGGCAGACCCCCCTTTTACATTTTTCACCACTGCTCTCTTTGCTCGAACCACTGCAATCTAATTTCCTGCGCACAAACCCGTTCCCCTACTGTAATTCCTTCTCGAGTCTAGATTGCATTTCTCTCTGAGCTACTATCAGTATGAAGATCAAATTCCAGGGACAAGAGCAAGTTTTCACCACTAGAGTCTGCGCTCTCAACATCGGAGACAGTGAAGCTCGACATCTCGATTGCAGTGATTTTTGGGCAAGGATGGCAGATGCAAACCCTACTCCAATGGCACAAATGATTCACGACAGCGGTTTGGCCTTTGCTGGTGGTTTCTTAATCTCGGTACAGTGTGATGATACCATGCTTTCGTGCGGAGCTCATTTCGACCCCTGCCTCGAGCGAATTTGACCAATATACACGGGGAACTCATTGCCCAAACTAGATGCTGCCGCCATTAGCACTGCTCTGAGAATCCAAGAGAGGATAATGCCATAGTCGTTTCCCGGGATCAAGCACAGGCCCTGTTCAATCAGGACAACGACAAAATAAAAAGCACGGGTGGCAAAGTCCTGGCTGAAGAACCCTAAGAAAGGAGCTTCTCGTCTGACCCAAAACCCTCTTGCGGGCAAATTTCAATGAAGAGTTGTCTGATTTCATAATTCTGCTGGCTCAGGTTATGGGTTTGCCCACTACCAACGAATTCCATTTCTGGATGTGTCCGCTCATCAGTATGGAGTGCGAAGGAACGCAGAACATCAACTGGGTAGAGATCATCAGCATGAATTTGGCGGAGCAACTGTCCAACGTGCAACAAACGAAGAATTTCTATATGACTTCATACCTGATGTACACTCTGGCAGCATCAAGGCAGTGGTTGGTTTCTTCTTACATAGATGAACACAAAGATGATCCAATATATGCATACTACCCACAGTTCACCCTGGAGACCAGCAATCGAACTTCAGAAGGGTCAACGATGCTTTTCACATGTACGTGGTCAGGCTGCTCGAAGGGTGATACTGACAGGAGGTTTTTCTGATGAAGCTATGACTCTGATATCGCACTACGGTGCCTACTTCATCCAGTTCAGAAAGTTCTCTTATATCAGGTTAGCTGGCTATGAGGGCTCCCCTCTGAGACTTCCCATGTTCTGTAATGATAAATGGCCTTGATAGAGATATGCAGGAACATAGGACAAGTTGCATTAGAACCTGCAGGGATAAGAGGATCACTGGTTTACACTTTCCCATCTCTTTGGGAAATTATACCTGCAAAACAGCCCTAGATGCACCAGAATGTAGAAAGAGCCCTGGTTCCCATCACGGTTCACTTCTTCAAGCCAAGGACTTGCTTCGACTTGAAGAGGTTCATTGGGCAGAACATCACAATAGTCTATTATCACAGAGCTGATACAGAAGACTATTGGGCTGATTGTGCTGATGATTTTGAGGCTAGGAGGAGGCACTATGGCAGATTCTCCTTGTAATTAATTGAAGAACTCAGCCTATATCAAGTTCCTGAAGGGCTAAAGGATGACAACTCTAATCTATACTCGTATGGAGTATGAAAATGTGGTTATGCACACTCCTTTAGAGGACATGGATTGGAACAGGAAAGAGAGGGACGACCTGGCTGAGATCCTTGCTCCAGTTTTTTGTCAGGACTAGGGTCTGGTTTGACAGGAAAGTTCAGAGTTTCAGGAGGCATTCAGGAGAATCCTCTTCTAAGGAAACTTCAACATCAAGAAGAAGAAGCATCTATTCCAAGGTCTGAGACACCAGTGAAGACCCTTCCTGCCTCATCAACTCAGGGACCTGTAGAATCTACTCCTTCCTCATCCACCCAGGTATATAAGAAGAAACTCAAAGAAGTAAAGAAAGAACCTATGGAAGAAGATCTCCGAAAAAATAGGCAAATTTTCCTATAGGGCCAGAGAACATCATTGTTCTTAGTGAAAGTGAAGAAAGCGAAATGCCAACCCCTACAACGCTCTTGAAGACCCAGCTGATAAAGATAAAGAAGTGCAGAGCCACCGAGATTCCAGGTGCTGTAGATTATTCTACCACAATTGCCTATAGTGCCCCGCCCACATCTCAACTCGAGTCAACAGCTGCACAGACCTTGAGCGTCATGAGCTCCCTGTCTCTTGGTCCCCTTGCCCCTCCTGTTGATTCCTCTTCCTCTTTCATGTGGGTGTGCAACCTTTGGTCAACAAAAAGAAGAGGAAATTCTCCTCTCAAAGCTCGGGATCAAATTTTGATGCTGTCACAGCCTTGTTGGGCACCACCCCTTCTCGTGCCAAGAGAGCCAAAGTCACCTCCAGATAGGTGTCTGAGTGCTCAAGGTCAGCAATTCCTGGAGATTGCCAAGCCTACAACGGATAAAATTAGAGCAGGACTTGCAGGCATCGACTTGGAGCTCTCGAGAATCCCCAATGGGAGAGTCTACCCCTGAAGGTGAAATTCACAACCTCCAGGAAAAAGTCACAAGAGTCTTGGAGGGTCGAAAAGGGCCAGCAAAACTATTTGAACAGTTGGAAGAATAGACCCAAGTTCTCACAGGTTTCATCAAGTCCCTTTTGTCTAAAGACAAAGTGTTGGACCCTACCCCCTTGACTGCTCTCCCACCTCCTGTAATTCTAAGCCAAGATGAAGTGCAGAGTATTTAAAGATATGCACAAGCATTCTACTCTATGGCAGAGCTATTGAAGCCATGGTGGTAAGACATGCTTGTGTGCTGGGTTAAACTTCATCGATGAATCTTTCAAACTCCACGAAAAGGTGAACAATGTGCAACTAAAGGCTCTCCTCCACTATCAATACCATGGATAAAGAGCTCAAAATCTGGAGCAGTTGCATAGTAGACCTTCGCCTTATGGGACAGGACAGACGAAAACATTTTGCTGGCGAATAAGGTTTTTGATGATGCAAAGGACAATCTATCAAAATCATGGGTCTACAGCGTGGAGTGGAAGATCAGAGTCTTGGAGGAGGCTTTGGGAGAAATAAAAAACGTTGGCAGAAGGGCGAAGCCTTCAAGACATTGGTTGTCTCGGCTTTCAAAGATATACATTGTCATCTTCAAGATGAAACTTCTGGTGCCCCCCTTTCCTTACAAGAGATCCAAAGCTCAGTTCAGAGCTTTTGTAAAGAAAATTTATTCAAGGAAAGCTCCATCTCCAAAGAAAAAATGAAGGAGATCTGCTCTCTTCCCTCTGCCATCGAAGAGGCAAATAAAGATTATCATACTCATGTCGAGTTTGATAAAGAGATAGAGAAGTGTCTGGGATTTTGGACTCAGTCTGCAGCCAACACGTCAGTTCCCCATGGCAGAGACATAGTGTTGGTTGGATATTTTGTCAAACCAAAATATGAGGTTCAACCACAGTACATGGGATTAAATCCCTCCTCAAAGACAGGTGAGGCTGCCTGTTTATTGCTAATCTAAAACACAGTAAATAATATATACAATATTCACACTAATCTAACCATTGGGGGTTGGGATGAAATCCCGAAATCCACATTCACCCGATTCAAGAATATTGCTTTCATAAATGAAATAGGTTAGAAAATGTTACAGTGAAAGAAGCACGGTAGAAAGGAAATGGGAGAAACGTATTTTCTTTCGAGTAAACACAGAGCACGAAATAATCATACGAGTTTTAGATCACAGATGTAATGTCTGAGATAATTAGAAACACTGAGATTTCTATGCAAAGAATAGCTTAAGATCATGAACATAAGAACACTGTCTTAAATAAGATATATTCACAACACAAGTCTGTAAAACAATATCAAATCCTATCTTCAAAATGATTAAAGAAAACACAAAGTTTTTCTCCTTTCCAATAGCCTCTTAATGCTCCAAAAATTCTCGACCCTTTGGAATGCACATGCATCCCTTATTTATAACAAAGGAACTAGAGATAACCATGACAGATCCTAAAAAATAGCATGTTAACTGGAGTTCAGTTTTGCATGATTCTCACGTAGGAGATCAAGTCAAAGTATGAATCAAAATATGACAAAACGGAAATAAAAAAGACATGTCAATCTAAAAATAGAAATGACATGTGACATTGGGACTTAATCCGAATCATCATCTTTTCTCCTTTCTCTTTTCTTCCTCCAGCTGAGACTGTTTGTTCTGAAATTCCTGGAACTTCTGAATAATGCCTTGAGTTTCATCCTCATCAGGTGCGGTGGAATGATCATTCCACATTTCGCAGGTCTCATGAATATCACTGGCACTGCCGGGAAGCTTTTTCAATCTTTTGCTGAGATTCTTAAGGCCTCCCAACGTATGTTCAATCCTTACAAAATGACCAATGACTTCAAGTCAAATCCGTGTACAGGTTCATGCTGAACAGATTCTGGACTGTTTGAAAAGATCATTGCTGATAGGGTACTTGAGTTCCCCAACTGAAACCTTTGGACAAATCTTCAGCAACTCTCTTCCAAATCACTTTTCCCATCAATCAATTTATCCCTGATCTCTCAACTTGCTGCAGGCTTCATTGAGAATCCTTACTCTGAACCTGATTGCCTTGGTCAGCTGAAATGTTTATCTATATGTGGGAGATAAACCTTCTTCCACCAAGAGGCTGTGCTGGTAATGCTTTAGCACTTGGAGAGATTCACAAGTCAAATCAAGCTGTCCAATTTCTTCAGTGAATTTCCTCATCCATCTTCTCTCCTTCCTTCTGAATCTCCCCCAAAGACTCCTGAACCTTCACCACGTCTTGAATTACTTCCTTCCCCTGTGGAGCAACTTTGGATCCATTCATCAACCACCCTTCCTTTTTTAGCAATATTCTCAATCGTAGGCACCGATGCGAAATCGAACTCGGCCAGAAACAGAAGAATGGTGGTATGGATTCAAGGGGTTTTGAGAGTTTATCAAAATCTCTGTCAACTGCTCTACTTTTTCCTTAAGCTCATTTCTGCTGTCCTTGTTTTCTTTCAACTTTTGGCAACAAACACGTCTATGGACGCCCATGCATCTTGTTGCGCTCCTTCTGCTGTCACTTTCCCTAGAGCCACCTTGGTTATCTGATAATCAGAAGCGGTTATATCTTCTCTAGTTTTGTCATCCGAGGGTGAGTGGCAATCTCTGCGAACTTATCTCCTGAAGCATCTACCAAAACCCCTCGAAACTGTTTTGGGTTTCTTGGCTGATTTCGCAGTTTAGAAGTAGAAGGCCTTGAGTGAGCTGACAATCAAAGGCTGGCAGGGGTACAATCACTCTCCTCTTCCTCAGAGGTTTGCTCGAGTAGCCATTGTGGCGTATCAGAGGAAATTTCCAATGTTGTAGTAACTGGTATTCTACTCTCAAGAGGAGAAGATCCTACTATTGGAGGGGGAACAGTAGCCAAGTGGTAGTAGATGCAACAACGAGAGGTACAGGTTGGGGCATACTGGTGATCACTGGGTTCCAGAAGAGAGGGGTGAGAGTCCGGAGAAATACTGGCCATGGATGCAGAAATGGATGGAGAATGAGGCGGTAGAAGTGGCTGTGAGGGAGAAGGTGCAGATTCAGACTCCAAAGCCTTGAATGCAAGAGATAAGGTCTCTCCAGTTGAGCAATCAGCAAATGGTGACGACAGAAGCTGGCTTCCTCATTCTTCCAAATTAATTTCTCCTATTTCTGGTGGGTTGGTGATTCTGGCACAACCACCGTTTCATCTGAAGAAATAATTGAAGAGATTTGTCTTTCTTTCCTCTTCTTGGGAATCCTAATTTTTATAGGCCCCTCAGAAGTTCTTTGTCCTTTTTCTTTTTGGAGGGCCCCCACCCCCGAAGCAGCCAACTTTGGAAACTTGTCATCTTTAAAATTCATCCCCCAAGAGGAGAGCCATTTTTTGGCTGCGAGAAAGAATAAGAGCAAGACCTATCTGTAATAGAGGATATTTCGCTGGCTGACCAATCAATAGGTGGGAAAACATATTGATTCCTCCTTTAGTCCATCATAAGAAAGATCCAACACACTTTCACTGTTAGTCGTGCCATCTGGAAAATCAGAAAGCTCCAGCGTCTGAATCTCATTAATAGTCAACCTACTATTATCTTTTCTGCGAACCGCAACTTCGTTACGCAGATCAACCCATATATCCTCAATGTCAGGTCTGTGCAGATGTTGGGCTCCGTAGGCTCTAAGCACTCCTCGGATGTCAAAACCATCTTAGACTTCATATGCTTTTTCAATTTTTCCTGAAGTTCGCATTCAACATTTTTGGCCTTTGCTACTGTCGAGCAAGTATATCTCCCGATAGAAATTGGGAAGGATACAGCTTCCTTATGCTTGCTTTGTTGGAATTGTGAAAATCCAACAGCTATCTGACCCAACTCTATCAATATCAATCTATCTCCTGGATAGCGAGGCAGACGGAAAAGGCTCTCCCGAGTACATGACTGTTCGAAGATATGTAAAATTCTTGAATTGTAAGAAGATACACCCCCATTGGCAACTTCAGTCCAAGCCTAGTCTGAGACTCTTGTCTTTCTTAGCCCTGGGTTCAAGCCGGTGGTAGATATTCTCGTAGAAGAAGGCATCATTTACCCTTCTAAAATGTTCTTTGGACCCCTTCTTTGTTATTTGAGGGAAATATTTATAAACTGGGTTTGTCGTTCTGCTTCCCTTAGTATCCAGCCCGGGATAGTTCCTCATCCCGGCTGCTGCGTAAGCCACATATGAAAAAATATAAAAACTTTCTAGTTGATAAAACCGTAGTCATCTGAGAATCAATTTTCATTGCTGATAAGGGTCCCCCAGTCAATTCCCTTGCTGATCTTCTTGATGGTGGACCATAAATGATACATCCATCCGTGAAATACATTTGATTCAGGCAAGCCAAAAACCGGCTCAGCAGGGTGATAATATCATAATTTCTTGTATGAAATCACATCTGGGGATAGTCCTTGGAAATCTAGATACTGCTGGTTTAGCCTTAATCAGGAACTTTTTGTTGACATCCTTAATGCAGCCTTCCTGATTACTATCGCAGGCCTTCTGAGCCGACTTGATGTTCAGGTCCCCATACTCTTCGAAATTAGGTAGTTTTAGAAGATCATCAAATACGCTCCATCTATCCTGATCACTACCTCACCAGCCTGGCTCTTCACGGAACGAGAAGCCGATCATAACTAGACGCACAAGCCCAAAACCAAATTCTGGACATTGGGCGGACATGGGGAAACCTGCTGCAAGGGGCAAGCACTTTTAGTCTAAAGCTGTCATCCATGGGGTTTGAGAGGAACTCTTCACCCTATTCCAGAAGTTCATCCATATCTATATTGCCAATTTCAGTGTCCCCTGATATCATGATTGTAATCAATATATGTGGAAATTCCTGGCTTCTTGAATTTGTACTCATCCTGCTAGACTTTCTCAGCCTTTCTCCTGAGATGGACCAGGGTCCGACATGTAGAATGTTGGAGGGAGAAAGAAAAGACTTGAAACTCCGGAGATGTTATCCACACTGAAAATCCCGATCGACTGAAAATGCCAGAAGAATAGAAGAATCCGACACGCCGAGGAGGATGTCGGAAAACCCTGAGAACCCGACAAGTTTGATTATGTCGGAACTTTGGTAATACCCGACAACTTGCGTTTTGATGACGGGAACTCAGAGATACCCGGCACTTGCTTTTGACGTCGGAACTTTGAGAAAACCCTGACGCTCACTGTGGAGATCGGAACTTTGAGGAAACCCCGATGCGCCAATTGTAGAGATCGGAACTTTGAAAAACCCCGACGTGCACTGTGGAGATCGGAACTTTGGCAAAACCCCGACGCACCAATCCGTCAATACACTTCGGGTTTATGGTTCTGCAAAACAATCTTCAAAACCCAAGGAGCCAAAAACAGGGTTTTTCTTTGAATTCCAAATACACATCTCCTTTTGTTATTCATGCATCATGCATATAATTAGAATTTCAAGAGAACAGAACCAGTGATAGTTCAGAAGAGATAAACCCAAAAACCTAAAACCCTTTCCAAAGTAACACAGAAAGAAGAAGGAAAGAAAACCTTCAACACCCAGCCAAGAAATTGGGAATAAAATACGCTCAATCGATCCATAAAAACCAAGAATAAAGAAGGGAAAGAAAAATACCTCCAATTCAAGAAATTGTAAGATTGAAAACAGACGATCCAATCGAGCAAGGTGAGTTTTCGGGTTTTGAAAACGGAAGAGCACGCACAAAATTCCACGAATTAAAAATACGAATGGTAAGAATTACGTGGAAATCCGCGTATTTATAAGAAAATTGGTAATTAATACCTTTCAGCACGGCACGTGTCCAACTCACCGACCACTCAGCATGAAATGCCATGTCAGCATGTTAGGAGGTCCGACAACCTGACACGAGGGGACTTAGTCCATTCGGGTTTCGGTTTCAGAAAACATGATGCATAAAGCCTGAGGTGCTTAGATGCTAACATAGGCCCCGAAAACCCGATACAGGATTACCGGACTTCGGAATGAATCGGAAAACATGATGAAATGTAAAACATGTTTTGGATTATGGATGTTTCGATACGCCGGGGGTCCGAAAACCCGATTTACACACATACAAGGCGGGTTTCGGGTTTTTTCGGAAGACAGTCGACATAAAGCATGTTAAAACTCATGTCGAGCTGTTGGTAAAACCCGAAAAAACCGATTTTCTTAAAAAGAGGCCACAAAAAAAATCAACTTCGAAAATTTCGTAGGGGTTATCCGATCGTTTTGTCGTGAACTCAAAACGGGGATAACAGCTGGCTCCAGTTGGGGACTTTCTTTGTAATACCAAAGGAAGAGAACTCAGAATCTCTGGTCTTATTCATTGGCTATGGAGAAAAGAAGAAAACCAAAACAAAACAAAAACAAAGAAAGAAAGAAAGAAAACCAAAAGCAAACACACAACAAAAAGCAAAATATGTACAATGCAAGAGAGCATCTTGCATTAATGGTGGAATAGCTTTAGATGTTGTCCACTGAAAGGCAAAGGGAGTAACCCTCCATCCAGATATGATAGAAGGAAACTATTTTCACCATTCAACTCGTGGATCTTGAAAGGGTCCTTTCCATAAAGAATCAAACTTTCCATGCATTCCTTTCTGTTCTCTCCTTTTATCCCAAAGCAACACCAGGTCTCCAATCTGGAAGTTGCGCTGCTTTGATTTTTTTAATCGAAAATCTTCTTCACCCTGCTCTGATGATCTGATATACGATCAACCACCTTGATTCGCTCTTCTTCTAGCCTGGTTAGGTACATAACCCTCTTCTCGATAGAATTCTGAAAAGCTACATCTTCAACCGCTTTTGCCAACTGCAAGGCCGACAATTCTACTGAGATAGGAATTTCAGCATCAATCCCGTATAGCAAATTGGAAAGGGAGACATCCCTATGGCTCGCTTTGGAGTGATCCGATCAGCCCACAACGCATCATACAATGCTTTTGTGCCATGTCCTCTGATTCTCTTCTACTAGTTTCCTGATTATAGTAACCAGATTCTTATTGCTGGACTCAGCTTGCCCATTGCCCTGGGGATAATAGTCAGATGAGTGAGCCAGAGTAATGCCGAATCCATAGTAAAATTCTGTCAACTCATGTGACGAGAAGTTAGAAGCATTATCAGCTACAATCTTATGAGGTACGCCGAATCTGACGATTATATTTTCTTTCAGGAACTTGCAAACAGCTTCAGAAGTTGCTTGCTTGATTGGTACAGCTTCTACCCACTTGGTAAAATAATCTGTAGCAGTCAGCACATAGTTATGTCCAGCACTGGAAGCAGGATTCAATGTTCCGATGAAATCAATCCCCCATTGGCGAAAAGGTTCTTCAATCACTACAGGTTTCAGAGGAAGAGCTGCTAGCTTGGGACGACCAACGAAATGTTGACAAGCTTCACATTTAGACACCCATTCTGCTGAATCCCGAAAAGAGTAGGCCAATAATACCTAGCCCGTAGGATCTTATATGCTGTTACAGAGGACAAAAAAATGTCCTCTGCATGCTAGGCTATGAAAGGATTCTAATAACTTTTCCTGTTGTGATTTATCAACACAACGCAAGAAGACACCATCAATACCTTTCTTGTATATTGCATTATTCCACAAAAGGTATTTCGCAGATCTCAGCTTGACGGTCCTCTTCTCTTTTTTGATTTAAATGCGGAGGGCATTCACCATAAGTTAGGAAGAAAGCAATGTCCGTGTACCATTCATCGGTCGTACTCACAAGAAGCACCATAGGCAGCTCTGAAGAAGTATCTTGAGTCTTTTCACACTCTGTTTCAGCATGATTTTCTCAATCAATTGACACAGGCCCCTTCCTCGTACCAACTTGGTAGGTTTGATGTCCAAGTCGTACTCCTGAACCTTAGCTATCCAAGTACCTCGTTGGCTTCCCAGCTCTTGTTGAGTCAGAATGGATTTAACAGCAGTATCAGGAACGAGAACGAGAGTATGGGAATTCAGCACATAGTACCTGAAATGCTTTACTGCTCGTACCACTGCGTAAGCATGTTTTTCAATCTGTGACATCTTCAACTTCATGTTCCTTCAACGGGAAACTCATGAACGCGATAGGAGCTTCGATGCCTTCTTCATTTTCTTGCATCAGGATGGCCGACACTGTGTGGGCAGAGGCATAGCTGTACATGATGAAATCTTTCTTGAAGTCTGGACATACTAAGACAGGAGCGCAAGCACTGCCTTTTTGATTTCTTCGAATGCCAGCTTCCCTTCTGTATTCCATCGAAATGGAACTTTTCCTTTCATCATTCCAAGGATATCCTTGGTCTGTCAGCAAAATCAGGTACAAATCTTCTCAAGAAATTAACCTTTCCGAAGAAAGAATGAACTCCTGTTTTACTTGTGGGCAAGGTAAGGCTCTGAATAGCCTTTACCCTCTCTGGGTCAATTTTAGTCCTTCTTTAGTCACAATATGACCCAGCAAGCTTTCCTTCTGTCACCCCGAACATGGACTTCTTAGGATTCAACGAAATCCCGTGACGTCTGCATCTTAGAAGTACTTGTTCTAAATGATCATAATGATCACTCCGTTTTTTAGAAAAGACGGTCAAGTCATCCAAATACACGACTATGACCTTGCCCATTAGATCTCTGAATGCCAGGTCCATAGCTCTCTCTGAAAAGTAGCTCCGGCGTTGATCAAGCCGAATGGCATCCTCCTGTAAGCAAAGGTACCCCATGGGGTCGTGAAAGCTGTCTTGTGTTGATCTTCTGTGGTTACCTCGACTTGATTATATATCCTGAAAATCTGTCGAGCATGGATAACATTTCCGATCCAGTAACAGTTTGTAATACCTGGTCCATGATAGGCAAGGGATAGTTATCCTTCAGCGAGGACTGATTTAAGTTCCGGAAGTCAACACAAATCCGGATCTCGCCATTCTCTTCCTGACAGGAACAATGTTAGCAATCCAGGTGGAGTGATGGATTGGGAAAATAATTCTAGCATCTAACATCTTCTGAATTTCTGCCAGGATAGTCCCTGAAATCTTCGGATTGTAATGTCTTTGCTTCTGTCTATACGGCTTCACATCAGGTTTCAAAGGGATACTGTGCTGTACGTCTTTGGGCTTGAAAGGATTTCAAATCCGCATAAGACCAGGCCATCACATCGATGTATTTCTTCAAAAGCGAAGTGAATTTTACCTTCTCTTCAGGAGAACAACATTTACCGATATTCACCATCCGAGGTTGATCAGATGAACCTAGATTGATTTGATCTACTTCAGAGGAAGAAACTCCTTCAACTTGCCTTTTGTTTTGGATAAAGCGATCATGCTTGTCGAACAAGCCCTCCAAGGGAACCAAACCTTTGGGTATCTTGTTGCCTTTCAGCTGGATATATTCACCATCAACCTCCTGATATGGATCTGAAATAGTTTCACGGAAGGCTGATTCTGAACCTTCAAAATATAACTCACTGAAATTGTCAGCCTTTTCTAGAAAGCCAACACCTGTTGATCATCATTGAACACTTGCCAATGAGTTGCATTATCTGGGATACTGGGACGATATACAATCTCAATAGAGTATGTATCTTGCTTGAACTGAGGATGAGGAAGAAGAAGAGATGCAGACACGGCCAAAGAATCAGCCTTGTCATTATAATCTCTTAAAACTGCCTTAATAGAAAATGCATCAAAGCATTCTATACTATCCCAAACTTTGTTCCTGTAATGTCTCAACCGATCATTTTTTACCTGATATATACCCCTGACCTGATTAACAATCAGCTCCGCATCCCCCTGAACCTTGAGATTCCTGATTCCCTTCTGTCTGGCCAATTCTAATCCTAATAACAGGGCTTCATATTCGGCCGTGTTGTAGTATTATCAAATTGCAACTTATAAGCTGATGGGAAAATCTCGGAGCTAGGAGATATGAGAACAACACCAGCGCCTGATCCAGAGGTTGAGCAGCTACCATCAAATTCGAGCGTCCAAATAGCATTGGGATCTTCCTCTTCAACATCTACAATGGGTATCTCTGAAGCCATGAAATAATTCCCAAAGCTAGCATCTTCGAAAAGGATCTGAGCTTTCGGATCATCTGATTTGGTCACCAAATACTTTGCCTGTGGTCAGGATGAAGAACCCGATGAACCCCATTGACTGGGATCTTGGCTTTGGTCCAATCCATATTAATTTCTCCTCCGACGTCTTTACAAAATCCTCTACCCAAGAGGATACCGTAAGCTGCAGGAATGTCGGCAACCAGAATAGTCATTTTCACTCTCTTCTCAGGAAAAGCAAAAAAATGCAAACTGTGCATCCTTGATTTGACCAATCAGAGGGACTTGTTTAGTTTCCATGGAATAGCACCATCCATATGACTTAGTCAAAGTAAGCCCAAGGGCATGGGCCACTTTTGCGGGCATAACATTATCAGAGGCTCCTGAGTCAATGATGCAATTGCTGAGTTTAAACCCATTTATAAGTAGAGACAAATAAAATGGTTCAATCTTTCCTGAGGAAGAAGCAGAGGTCAGATTATTCTGAGGTGTGGGTTGAGTAGGATTTGGAAGGAGACCTTTTGAAGGTGATGGAATAGCCGCTTTACTTCTGATAAACTTGGCCAGCTTTTCAAACTTCAGGATTTGACTGAAGGTATTCTGCTTCTGACATTTGAATTTTGGTTCTCTTTGCATGATCAACAATATCAAAAGCAGTATAAGAAGGAATGATGGTAGGTCAGTTCTATTACATGAGCTTGTGCTGGGGCACTGATCTTAGGAGAAGGAGAATAAGGAGCAGCTACCTTTTGGTAACCTCTCTTTCAGTTTGTGCCGAAATAGGGGTACCCCTCTTAACTATGGATATGGGAGGATCCTTATTCTTCTCCTTTGTGCTTTCAAGAGGTTTTCTGGGGTTCTGAGATTGGGACCGAGTGAAGACAGCAAATGACTGACCATCTGGCCCACATTCATCTTCATCATATTCCAAATACCCAATGCTGGAGTCGCCAGCTGACTCATCATAAGACTCATCAGCATATCCTGAAGCTTCGAAAGCCTCACGGGATTCTTCTTCTTCTGGTTCATCTTCTTCATCAAGTATTTCCACTGCTGCTGCATTGACGGGAGGAGCTTCAATTGCTAGTCTCGGTTGAGCAGGAGTTAACCGTGGCCTATCTCTGGCAGGTGCACCATTGTTGTTATTGAAATTCCGCCTAGGTATATCCCGATACGGAACATTGTTCACCTGCTGAGACATTTTCTTCTTTAAAGCAATCAAATCATTAGCCATTTTTTGAAACATAGGATCTGTGTACCTTGGGAAGAACCTTGATTTTTGAGTTTGGGTATGTCTTTCTTGATCCTTCCGGCCAAGATGAGATCATCCTCTATTTCAGTAGCTGTTGACTGAGCAGTAGCCAAATCTGGGATAACCGACCTTCTCAATAAAAAGCTTATATCAGGAGGTTGAGCATTGATGAAGAAGCATTTTTGGTTTTCCAGAGTAGGTACAGCTATTTCTGGAATCTTCCGGATCAGCTTGTTGAACTTAGCCACGAATTCCCGCATAGGTTCATGCGATTCTTTCTTCATGTGCGTGAGCTGAGCTAATAAAGCATGAGAATCTTCAGCTGGTTTGAAACGTGCTTCGAACTTAGTCCGCATGGTAGCCCAGTTTGGGATGCATGCATTTGGAAGGTGATAGAACCATTCAGCTGCTGCTCCCTGCAACGTTTCAATGAAGAGTCGGACGGAGACATCTTCATGGGCCACTCCGAGGACACCGCATGCAACAAAGAAAGATGCAATGTGCTCATCAGGATGCTGCTTCCCATCTCCATTGAACTTGGGAATATTTTTACGAGATCCACGTGGTAACTCATTCAATGGAGGGGTCAAGGAAAGAGGACCAATAACTGCACCCCCCAAGGCACAGGTTGAACCGCCATCCTTCTGAAAAGAGTGCGTACAGGGATCCGAGTATCAGACAAGAGTAGTGCATGACAAGTTGCAGATGCTTCCCCTTCCATCAGGGATCCGGTTTCTCCGAACAGGTGAAGAACTTCTGGCTCGATTAGAGACAATGCTGTTGGGAGAAAGACTGAAATTGTGCTGTTGCAGTAACTCAAAGAGTGGATCAATTTCACCTTGAGCTCGGCGAGACCGAGTGAAGATCTTCCTGGCCAGCTTGAACTGAAAGGAGATCTTGTTGAAATAAGGCAAATACGGAGTCACCAGACACCGAGAGGATAAGCTTTATACTATAGATCCGTATTCCCCAGCGGAGTCGCCAAAAACTGTTGGTTGGATATTTTGTCAAACCAAATATGAGGTTCAACCACAGTACATGGGATTAAATCCCTCCTCAAAGACAGGTGAGGCTGCCTGTTTATTGCTAATCTAAAACACAGTAAATAATATATACAATATTCACACTAATCTAACCATTGGGGGTTGGGATGAAATCCCGAAATCCACATTCACACGATTCAAGAATATTGCTTTCGTAAATGAAATAGGTTTAGAAACTGTTACAGTGAAAGAAGCACGGTAGAAAGGAAATGGGAGAAAGCTTGACTTTAGCACGGGATTGACCCGATGCACGTAAAGAGACACAGAAAGAAGAAAAAAGAGATAATAAAACCAAGGAGTTTCCTGAAAGGACACAAAAGACACATTCTTTGGTGAAGATGAACACAGTATTGTAACAGGAGATCGAAAAATGATGGTTAAAACATGGAGAATGTTTCACTGCTATGGTTAATTTCCAAGAAGATCATCGACATAATCATAAAGGATAAGGGCATAATGTCATTGAAAAATGTAAGTAATAGCCCGCTGAAGGTCACACCGACAATTCTTAAGGTCACACGACATGACAATATAGCATAAGGTCCCCAAGGAGTTATAAGGGGTTTATGTTATCGGCCGGGGCTACAATAATTTGATGTCATCCCGAGAAGCCCATCCTATGATAGAAACATCTCATGGCCCGAGTGAGATCAAAAAGTGATCAAATACTTGGTAGGGGGAAGGCATCCTTGGGCAAGCGAGGTAAGGCATCAGAAATCAGTACATATCCGAGTCCCCGTTGCTTGAGGAACATGTATGATGTTAGAAACCATTGAAGATAGTCAATAGGTAAGATGAAGGAAACAAAAAGGATTGTTTGAGCTCTTATTTGCACCAAGAGGGCCAATGAGGGGATGCATTTTCTCAATTTTTGTGTAACTGGTTTGGAATCAGTTTCAAGGTAATGGTTTGGACAACAATGTCAGGAGCAATTCAGGGCATTGTCAGTGTAGGACCAAGCGAAGCTGTACGGGCACGGAGGAAGGTAGTGAAGGCGTTTTTTCTGAGGCATAAGAGATGGTTAGATCTTCAAAAGTGAGGATAATCCTATGGTGGATGTTGATTTCTAGTAGTTGATCATTCAACATGGTTGAGTTTCAGATGGTAAGGTGCGTGAAATAAGAGTTGTCGCAACAAGGTAAGTGAGAAGGTCGTACCTGGCACTCAACAACATTAAATTGAAGGTGATTCCTCTTCGATCATGTCTGGATACAGAAGGGGAAGAGAAGAGGGTCTTCATTATCGCGTTGATAAGTGAGAGGACCCAGGAAGATAGCATTTATGAAAAAAAAAGTTAGGAGGGATGGATTCAGGGTCTATTGACTCTGTGGGTGACGATGGCAAAATGGGTTGATGATGGTTCTGAAGGAGTGACTTCATCGTCTTCCTAGATACAACGGATATGCGGTGTCTTTAGTGTAGGTGGTTCAGAGAATCCCAAGACCACGATGATCTTTGTGTTTGCGTGTAGTTACAGGAATAATCGTATGTCAAGCCTTGTTCATAAGACCGAAACCGAAGCCCTTCCAAGCATAACGCGTCAAGAAGGTGAGGGCGAAGCGCCGATTAGTTAGATATTGAAAATCAGATTGGAAGGGAACCACACCAAGGGAGGTCAGGGGTGACAAAGGATATATCGACACCCCCATATGTTAGGTTGGTGCGGAGGAAATTAGGTGGTCCGTACGAGATTACTTCCCCCACACGACGGTCGTAGGTAGGATGCGCATGTAACTGTCCGTACTCCTGTGGGGTATGGAAAGTGCTAACATTATATAGGCGATACTCCCCCAGCGTAAGGCGT
This sequence comes from Taxus chinensis, assembly GCA_019776745.2. Lineage (NCBI taxonomy): Eukaryota > Viridiplantae > Streptophyta > Pinopsida > Cupressales > Taxaceae > Taxus > Taxus chinensis. The sequence goes on from CM034150.1 coordinate 683,021,091, forward strand.
TGAAAAATATCTACTAAGGGATCTGAGGTGGGGATGTTGTCTGCAGGAAAGGAAGTGGTATTTGTGGCGGTAGTTTCATTGGTTGAAGGTGTAGGTGCGGTTGAGATGGATGGTTGAGGTGTGGTTGAAGTGGATGGTTGGGTTGGATGAATGTGTGTCTTGACTAGTACAAGCACATCATTAGGGTGATATAACATATTGTAGGTTTTGAAGGGGGGAGCATCAGCTTTTACGGTGTAGGACTTCCCCTCATACTTGAATTTTATGCATCTATGTAAGGTGGAGGGAACGCATCCCATAGCCCGGATCCAAGGACGGCCTAACAACATGTTGTATTGGAATTCTCCCTCAAAGGAAATAGAAGAGCTCAGGTAAGGTACGTGGCCCTACATGAATGTTAAGGATCACGGTGCCTAAGGTAGAATTAATAGCATCGTTGAATGAACGTAACATGGTGGGGTTGGCACACATGCAGCTAGAAGGGATATTCATTTGTTGGAAGGATTTGGGAGAGATGATATTTAGGATAGTACCTCCATCAATCATAACACGACGTACTCAGATGTCCTAGACATAAGCTGAGATGAAAAGAGCGGGGTCAGGATCTTCTACACCAAAGTCAACAATTTCATCTTCGGAGAAACTGACAGCAGCGGCTTGCTGTACAGAGACAGAAGTGGTTGGGGAGATAGGTTGTTTAGTGAGAGAAGCAACGTGATTGGGTGTTAAAATGGAGGCAACAGGAAAGGTTTTGTTAGGTAGGACCTCTATCCCTTGAAGGATTTCAATGAGAGCTTGTCGATGAGATTCAAAGGTTTGAATGAGATCATACAATGGCATTTTTACAGGTGATTGGTGAAGCTGTTTGATCATGGTACGGTGGGCCACTCCATCAGAGACGGGGTAGGAAGGTCCACGAATAACCACTTTAGGTGGTGGTGCGATCGGGATGGTAGACGAAGAAAGAGAGGCCACAGGTGTGCTTTCTTTAGCTTTCCCATTGGTTTTATGCCCTCGAGTAGCAATGCTAATCATGTTGATCTCGTGAACACGAAAGGAGGAAGATGGTAGGGACCAGTCATTGTCTTCGAGATGTGGGGTTACAACAATGATATTTCTTGGTGAGGTGAGGACAGGTGGTATAGGAGAGGGGATTGAAGCTAAAGGTTTCTGCCTTCATAAGTTGTCTTTCTTAACCTTTCTATCCGAGAGAGGTGACTGACAAAGGATGTATTTCAAAGCTTTGCATCCCTCTACATCATGTCCTGGTGTGTGGTGGTAAGTGCAGATTTTAGACTCATCATAACCTATAGGTCGAGGTTTAGATGGATCATAGGGTCTAAGTGGGGGTAGGAAATGGTTGCATTCTCCACCAACATATCAAGGATGTTGGTGTAAGATCCTTTGAGTGGGTCCAAAGCAGAGGAAGATGAGGGAGGTGGAGGTGCATTGCTCTTACTCTGATCTCCCCGATTCTTATCCCTCCGCCACCCTCTCCCGCTCACGCCCGTTGTGTCCCTCCGTTCGACGCGCCCAGCCATGCGCGTCCCAGCTATCAAGCCATCTGCCTCCCTAGGTGCCTTCGAGTTCCTCATGCCTCTTTGTGTTTCGCTGTTTACACCCTGACGTTACTTTTAGCTATGCATCTCCCATTCTCATCGGCCGCGGGCACCCCGTTAGAACGCGTATTTCACCTGCTTAACTCGCTCTTCTTTCTTTTTGCCCCTACGTGACTACAGCCCGCTCTTCGCTTGCTTCACCGTTTTTTTACCCCACTCAATGCAGTGTTCCCTCTTTTGCGTGTTTCTCTTTGGCTCATTCCCTTCACCCATGTATTTGATTTCCCCGTTTATGTCTAGTTCGGTTTTTGCTATCGGTGCTGCCGCATTGGTGGGCCCCCTAGCGTTCACGTGTTGGTAATGTTTGGGTGGTGGCTTAAACAAGGGGTTTTGATAATTGGATTTAACTAAACGTGGCTTCTTCGGTGCAGAAGTTATGTTTAGTTGATCAGATGACGTGGTAGCAGAAAACAACCATGGAGAAAGAGGAGTGACAACAAACAAATCCTTTGATGATGGAGTTTGTTTAGGGTTGATAGGTGGACAGGATACTTGGGGTGACGGTGTTGATACACCCATGGATCTCTATATGGTTGTAGAAGGCATAGGTCGTTTTAAAGAAAATGAAGGAGGTATGATGTATTGAGGCAAGGTGGAGGGGGTGAGGTCCCAATATAGAAGGTAGGTGTGATGGCGAGGGTTTTAGTTGTGACAGATGCATAGATTGGACTTGAAGAGATTGGGTTTGTCTCCTTGGTGGATGGACGGCTTTATTTTTGGATAAATCTAAGCATTTAGGTGGGTGTGTTAAGCTAGGTATTGGTGAAGTCCCAAGTGTAGGGGGAGGTTTGGTAAGGTTAATAGAGGTGGATGAGGTATCTGGTAGAGATGAGGGGGGTGAGGATGAGGACATAGGTGTTTTGAGCTTTTGTAAACACTTCGGGTATATGGTAGAGGTGTCTAGATCGGTCATCTGCATTTGAGTAGAGCATGGTGTACTCAAATGCTCCCATAGGACTCATCTATCTTCTGAGGGATGACAATCTTCACGTGTGAATATGAAATTTTATATGGAAGAGAGGTGGGTTGTGATTTTGGTCCACTGTGGGTGTGATACAGGGGGTAAATGAGGTACTGTATTGATGGGCGTTAAGAGGTCAACCGGTCGCTGAAAAGATTTAGGCGATGAAGAACTAATAGGTAGGAGGGAATGTTTGAGAGGATCCATCATGATTAAAGAATTTGGTGATGTTGGTTCGAGAGGTGTCTCTTCTAAGGATGACATAAAAAGTGACGAGCCTTCCTCTTGTACAACAAGAGTGATAGAAGGAGATGTTTGGGAAATAGATAATTTAGATAACATCCGCTCACAGTCTTGCAGGGATGTGGTGTAAGAAGGCTCATCTGTGAGAAGAGAACTCTGGGTGGTTGATTCCTTTATGGGTAAACGAATGGTAAGGTTATCATTTTGTCTTGATGGGGGTGGAAGGGGTTCGGATCCCTGCGTTAGTGAAGAGGCTCGATTCAAAATTTCCTCGATAGGAGCTTTTGGTTGGGAGTCAAAGACCGTATGGATTTCATGAACACTCTCCTTGGCTAAGATATCTTGGTTTATGTTACTGTTAGATGAGTGGTTTGGGAATGGTTTGTTGAAGATTTTCAAATTTCGGTTAGCAGGGGCATTAGGATTATTGAGGGTTATATCCCCTGCATCAACCATTTCCTACACTATGTTTTTCAACATCTTGCAGTTTTCGTGACTATGTCCCTTCACGCGGTGGAAGTTACAGAAGTCATTTTCTTTGTACCAAGAAGGTATAGCGTGGGTGGAATCAAACCCGGAGTGAGGTTTAACAGGAGGTAAGGTGATAGCTCCTGCTTTGAGCAATTTTTCCAAAATGACACCATAAGTTTCTCCCAAGGGAGTAATCGATGGGCTCGGCTTTATACTTATAGGTGTTTTTTGGCAGGGTATTAGATGGTGCTTGGGATTTGACCATCGCCGCGTGTACAAATCCTTTTTATTTCGAAGCTGTCGATTCGTGAGAATTGGTGTTGGGTTTGTTGGTGGAGTCTTGGGTTCAAAAATTAGGGTTTTTGTTGTGCAACCACAATTTCTCTTCCTCTAAGGCTCAAATCTCTAGTTTCTGAGCCATAGTAAAGGCCTCATCAAAGGTGCGGAAAGTTTGAATTTGGAGGGTAGGAGAAATGTGCTTAGCGCAGGCCCGCGTAAAGAGTTTGATAAGTTCAGCTAGAGGCAAGGCATAAGTAAGTTGGTTGATAAGGCCCCGCCATCGTCCAACAAAATTTGTGATAGATTCGTCTTCAAATTGTCGGATGGCATAGAGGTCGGTGATAGATACTTTCTCGGCAATGTTAATGGAGAAATGATCCAAGAAAGATTGGGCTAATTGGTTAAAAGAGAAGATTGAGTGCTGGGTTAAAGCACTGTACCACTCCAAGGCGGGTCTTGATAGGACATGGGAAAGGTGCGGAGTAGTAAGGCATCGTCATGAGCAATCAGATAGTAGGCATGTCTAAATGATCGCAAGTGTTGTTGAGAATCCTCCTTACTATTAAAACGAGTAATTTTTGGTAATTCCCATTGAGGAGGATATGAATGAAGGGGGACAGAAGGATGAATAGGCTCTCGATAAACTTGCTCGTATGTCAGGGTGCTACGGCTTCCTGAAACAGAAGCCTCCAGATTTTTCATCTTGTCCATCATTTGTTTGATTAAATCAGTGGTTGGATGAGATGATGGTGCGGTTGTTGTAAACGGAGGAGGATTGGGCCAAGGGCCACCACTAGACAATGGTGGGGTTAAATGTTGATAAGGTATTGAGGACGAATATGTTGAGGTGACCGAATAAGGATGTCCTATATAAGATGTTGAAGCCACCAGATAAGTGTGTGGAAATGAAAAGGTGGGCGGAGCTTGAGAAGGAAAGCTCGTGTGGATAGGTGGCAGAGAGCAAGTTATGAAAGGGGCAGTCTGCGAGAGAGACGAGGTAGGAGGAGCCGGCGGTAATGATATGTGGGGCCCCAGATTAACCAAAGGAAAGCCAATCTATGCCGTATGAACCTCTGAAGTCACTGAGTCGGGAGGCATAGCTAAGGATGAAGAGGGTAAGGCAGAGTTATTAGGTGGGGAAGGAGCTAAGTGAGCTACTATACTAATAGGCATACCAACAAGGAGTTGACCATCGGGTGTACGGTCAGGGGTATGAGACAAATAATACTGTACAGTGCTAGGATTAGCATCCAAAAATTTCACAAATTCCTTATCTCCTACAGGGATTTTGGGAACCTCACTGGTGTCTGTAGGATTCCCCATAGGATGTGAAGGGGGTGATTCAGGAAAAAGGCACGGAACAGGCATGTGAAACCATGGCTGCAGCTTGTTTCTGGCTAAAACCATGGCGTGGACAAGAGTACACAATAGGGATTCAATCTATCAGGGACAGAAACAGCCACAAAATGTTGGAATTGGTAGGTTGCTGGTTTGTCGGGAACTGTGAAAGACAGTAACTGATATTGGTCAGGTAACTGATGTCGGTCAGACTGTAGCCGGCGTCGGTAAGTTAACCGATGTCGGTAGAATAGGACCAGTGTAAGAAGCTGTAAGAAGTTGCTAATTTGGGGTTAACAATGCTTAGTATACCTACCAAACTGTTCTGAAGTGATTACTGAAATAGTGTATGACAGAGAAACAGAACTAAAAACAAGCAAGATGCACAGGAAAATCAAGAGACTAACCCTAGGATTAGTTTTAATTATCGTGGGCTTATGCCTTAGATGCAAGATGATGTCAATCCTAAACAAAAGACCTAAGGGAGTTGTCAAGTTTGTTTTGGCTTATAAGGTTACCTCAATCGGGCGGAGGAATACTGCGGAAAAAAAGGGGGATGTTTGAGCTGTTGTGTTGATTATGATGTGATTCGGTATGTGTTGTGCAGTGAAAGTAAGATTAATTTCTTATTAATACCGTGGATATCACCCCCACATGTACGACCTGTTACTTAAACTATGTTCACTAGAATTGAAAACAACAAGCAAGAATGTGATGCACGTGTTTTAAACCCAGATCGAAAATGATATTTGATGAAGCAAAGGAGATGACTTTCACTAATGCAAAGATGTGAAAGCAAGAAAAATTCTTTTACCAAAATGACAAAATATTTTGTGAATATTTAGCAGAAACAAACACCAAGTATGCTCCCTATATGAAAGCAAGCAAGAAAGAAAGAAACCTGAAATGGGTCCCACCGGGCGTGCCAAAATGTTTCGCATAGAATGTTTCCGTTCCTAGAATAGAGTTGCTTCTATCCTTTCATTCTCTTGAGAAATAGATAAGGGTTAGGGATAGGAGGAATACCTGTTGAATGTTGAGAGGGTGCACGCATACCGTAGAGAGAGATCAGATCGACTGCGAAGAACTCCTTTTTGTCTAGAAAGGACTACCTGCAAGTAAGAATACAAGACCACCGGATTTTAGTTAGACAATAAATGAGGGAATTGCCTTGGGCCCAGGAAATATTGGACTTCCTTTCGAAGGTGGTCAGTTCCCCTCTTAATACGAATTAACATAAATTATAACAAAGAAATTATTGCAAAATTACAATTTAGTTACCTCGTTAAAAAGCACCAGAGGAAAGGCTAGTTTTGTTTGAGTCACAGTGACCGATGCCGGTCATTGTATAACCGGTACCGGTTGCTGATAACCGATATCGGTAGGGGCAGTGATTTAGGGGCTTTTAATAAAGGTTGACTATAAGGCGGCTATGGTGTTTATAAGGCTGGAAAATGATTATGGATAGGCAATGGGGTGATGGATAAGACTCAGAGAGTGTGGGGGCTGTTCTTGGGGAATGTAAGGGTAGAGGAATGACAGTTAGATGCAGGGGCTACCGGGTAGTAGATCTATGAGTGAACTTGTAATTACTATGATTCAGAAGTTCAAGAAATGTTATTTAAAAACGTACAAGACACTACTTACTAGTTCCTGATGAAGATACAGGTCCAAGGACTGTGATGACGAAGGCAGGGCTCAAGTGGGATGATCCGACAATCAAAAGTGAGCTATCTTCTCTCCCAATGCTTGGATGAGTGTCACTGGGCTCTGGTTACTCAGTTGCAGTCTTGGGCTCGATGTCCTTCTCTGTAAACTCTTCTCTTTTCTTCACTTGTCTCTGCTCTGCCAAGTGAATTTCGGATCTCTTCAAATGAATTCCAGATCCTTTTTGTTTTTGGTTGGGGGAGGTCATTTACAGGGAACCGATGGCGGTTACGTAACCGACGGCGGTCGAGTAGGAACCGATGTCGTTAAGTCAAAGTGGGCTATTTTTAGTAAAATAGCCAACTTTCCCTCCTTTTCTCCCGAGGGATTAGTTGTGGGCTTGGTCAAGTCATTATTAGGTTGGTTTTGTTTTGGTGCGGGTGAGGAGTAATTAGTCATGGGTGTGGATGTAGACCAAGTTATAGGTCTTAATTAGGTTAGTTTAGGGTTAGGGCTAGGTCATGATGAGGTGGCAAAATGAGGTGGCAGGTTTGGAGATGTGGATTTATTAATTATAAGGTAATTAATAAATAATTGTGCAAGGTTTAGGTGGTGAGGTTAGGTTGTGAAAAATGAGATGCGGGGCACAGGGTTTCGTAAGACACAAATTTGGTTAGACGTATCCTTAAACACACTCACCTTAATTATCCTTTTATCCATCTAATATCCAAAATTTGACCATACATTATTCCATCAAACGTTACACCCACATTTTGTAAATAATAAAATCCATTTTTGTTACCATAAAGTTTGAACATAAGTTACCATCATATAAATATTTTCCGCATCAAACTCTTCACGTTAAGATAAAACAAAAATCTAAAAATTTAATAAAAGTCAACTCTGTCATCTCATTAAACAAAAATGTGTAATCCCACATTCATTTGTCTTTCACTAACCAAAACCACACTTTTCCACTTTAAAAACAAAAACACAAAACATCTAAGACTTATCCCATTAGTTACATGACTTTTTCTATTGGTGTCTTAATCAATCTTCATCCATAAAGCTTAAAAAGCATATAATCCTATCCCGAATCATATAAGTCAGATTCAAATCCCAGGAATAATTACCACCCTAATTGTCAGGTCACTTAAAACACACTTAATTATATGCATAGAATTTAAAATTTAATACATAATGGAATAATCGTTAACTTGTTAGGGGGGGGATCAAGCTATCCCGAATCTTGTATCAATTTATCCATAAGTTAATATCCTCCTTTTGATAATAAGGCCCAAAATCCTGTCCAGATCATAAATATTTTAAGGTTAATTCTTCACGTATTGTTTTCTCACAGGACCAGGGGGGTCTAAAGCATGTTGAAAAGGTCAACGAAATATTTAACATTGGCAAGTTGGTGGTAATCATATCAACATAGGAGCGAAATGTATTACCAATCCTTGTTATCACAATAATAGGATTCATTTAAAAGGAGGTGATAAGGGAAAATTCAAAGACTGGCACAAATCAGAGACTTCCTTGTATATGATGGGTCTTAAGAAGGAGACCAGGCATATGAAACTCATTCTTGGAGGAACTTACCGAGCAATCAAAAGATTCTGGTCCAAAGTGAAGGACCTGGGAGATTAATCTATCCATCTAATTTGTCATCACCTTAATCATCACATCATCTAAACACCCCATTTATGATTTCTTTTTAATACAAACAATCTAATCTTAGATTAATTAATATCTTTGAAAATAGGCAAATATCCTTAATATTTATCCTATTCTTCTAATCCCTTATAACAGGTCACATCCCAAGCCCTTTACTAACAAGGCACATCCTTCATCTTTCTCTTCTCGAATGTCTTCCAATCCTATAAGCAATACTAGAATATTAAGGGTAAAAGCGTCAAGATCACTAAGGAATCATAATCTTCTTTTTCATCCAAATATACTTCACTTCAAAAACACATTCATCTCACACATCTCACCAACATCTAAATCTAATGGCACCTAGACGAGTAATAACCCGATCCCAATTTGGAAATGGAGACAAAAAAAATAACCATAACACCATAGAATGATTTATTAAACCGTAATTATTATGATGACTATAACGAAGAAAATCAACCTAGAGGAGAAGATGAAGAGACTATGGTTAACAGTAGGAGCGATGATGACTCTAGCACCTACTTCACAGAAGGAAAATGAAGAGAAATATTAAATTTCTTCGTTGAAGAGAATAAGGACGTCCCCATGCTCCAATTATATCACATGGGGGAAAAATTTCCTTCTAATTATACTCATGACCAACTCCATAGTCTTCTCTCAGATGGAAATGATGACATTGGCCAAAGACCACCTTCTGCACACCATCCTCATCCAAGTCACCATCACGTTGGACATGGATGGGATGGTAGAGACAACACCACCCATATATCCAAATAAGTGTATTATCTCAATTACAAAAATGAGAAACCAAATTGCCCAATTAGCCTCCCAAATCGGTCCACAATCGCCCAATGATAATGGTTCCCAACATTCTCAACCTAACCTCCACCCACCACGTCCTAACCCTCTAGAAAAAACCTTGGAGCAAGAAGTGAAGTATATGAAGGAAAATGTACGGATGAAAATCAACATGTGACCTTTCACCACACTCGAATCCCCGAGGTCATGTTTGAGGCATCCAATTTAGAAAACGTGGACGGTCAAGTGGTAATGAATATAATAATGGGCAAAAAATTATGTGGAAATGGTAAATGAAGGTGGTCAAGGCAATACGATATTTTTGACTTGTAATCGTGGAATCTGCTTATCAAGCATAACGAAATCCTCTCTAAACTAGATGGCTGTAATGGAGAAGTTGGTGAGGATGGAAACACAAAGGCTCTAGTTGATATCGATCTCTGGAGATATTATCTACTAGTTATGGAATGTGTAAGAAACTAAACGGGGCCTTGTAAATCTGTTTAGAAAATGTCATGGAATGAGCAAGAGTGAGAAGCATGATTTCGTTTAGCTCTATGGACGATTAGTAGGTTTTGTCAAAAATGAGAGGTCCTGATGAGCTTGCTCATTTAGGACGTCTAACTACCCAATGATGTCCCTGTGGGAGTTGGTGATGATCTAAATAGTAACGCTCTTAATCCAAGATCTATGTCTGATTGGCTCTTAGTTCCGTTCAATTGAGGAAACTAGGATCACAACCATAAACTCTCTTTGGTCATGGCCTTGTTATGGTCATACAATGTGATATGAAATCTATGCCCAAGGGCGATCACGTAATTTTGCGCAGAAGAGCGGTCCAATAATCATAAGCCTGGTTTTCCATGACATTTACCACATTGAGTTGTTCTATCTTCTCAATGTATCAAGCCAGAGTTCTAAGGACAAGAAAATAGAGTCCCGTATCTATATCCGTGAGCAACTCTAGTCTATCTGGGTTTTGGAACTAGTGGATCACACAACCATAGGTTTTCTTTTATTGTGGACCGTTGATGGTCATATGCATGCTCAGAGATAATACATAATTTTTTTTTGACCAATACTTAAATGCTTTATCATCTTCAACATTCAATGCATCTAATTTCCTATTGATTCTACGTATGTCCCTAGTTGATTTGAAAATTTTATACCTAAGGCCTTGATTTATGTTTGCTAATGGTACTGTTAAATTTGGTTGAGGTACTATTGGTTTGAAAGCAAACATCTAGGTTCTATCGTGTCATTTTAAAACACCAGAACAAGGGAAATTTTTTTTTTTTTTTTTTTTTATATATAACGTTCTCTGTTATGAATTATAAAATTCAAACACACGTTTCAGATTTAATAATTGTTCTCTGCCCAAACCACACAGTTTGGATTATACAATTTCTTTTTAAAACGAATGTTCCCTGTTCACATATTACAATATGGAACACACATTCAATGCCATTCAATCTCATAACAGATTCTATATGCTGCTGTAAATGACTCGATGAACTGCCGATCCTTCCATTTTCATGGCTCGGAGTTTCAACGATCCTTCATTTCATGACTCGGCAACAACCGATCCTTCATTACATGACTCGGGCAACAACCGATCCTTCATGTTTTTATGCATAGTATATTTTATATACTTGTTCTCATAACCTTCCCGGTTATCGAAGTGATCCATTTAAGAAGCCTATCTGAATATCTGTTACTGATATTCATCTGACATCCTGCATCTTAAATTAAGTGATAAGGACAACGCAACCAGCAATTGCGATACTTTGGCCAAAGATTTTCACATGCTTTGCATGATCATATTCCTGAATGTGATACACATCTACGGAATACGTCCTTCACTTCACTTCACCTGTTATCTAGAATGGTCTTTCCTGGTTCCTACCAGTCCTCATTGTTTAAGTTCCGTTTTAAAACTTTCGATTCCAGCCAGTAATGAGCGGGTATAGGAAGGCACTCCAGGTAACTAAAGATACGCAGACATACGGTGTCGTTACCCCACGACTCCGTGTGTCTGATTATCTTTAGTAATCCGGAGTCACTCCGTATACCAAATCATACCCTATCTCCACCCCAGCTAAGATCTACACTTTCAGCCTATGTATTCTCAATGTTTTAATTCGGGAGGGCATTGCTATATGTCAGCTGCAACATTGTGTCGTCGTGAAGACCCCCGTCTTCATGAAGACACCTTGCTGTAGCTGGCGTATGCCAATGTCCTGCAGAATTCATCCCATCGAGAGAATTCACATCCTGCCCAAGTGACTTAGCTACGAGTTATCAGTTAAAAATTTTCAGCATCCACGCTGATCCCTTGATCCTCGTTTCCGTTGCAGTTGTCTATAACTAAGAGGGACTAAACCGTCCGTTAGTTTTCTATGTATCGTCCCCTTCATATCGAAGGGCTACATTCCCTTACTTGGTTAATTTCTTAATCATTAGATTAAGCAGTCCGTACCGACGGACATAATAAGTTTAACCTATTAAACTTAACCAAGATGTTTCCAACTGCAACTAATTTCAGAATGTTAAATTATTAGACGTCATTCAAACGAGGTCTATTCCTTGAGAAATGAATTCATTTATTTCCCTTAACGTTATATAGTTAAGGATCATTAGTTATGGATATATGTATCCAATAACCTTTATTCTGAATTTTATCAAACGGGATCATTAATGGAGTTCGAAAACGAAGTTCGAATACTCCCCAGTTTAAATTGATATTCCTTAGCTCCTAAGCTAATCCTGAATACCTTCTGATTATAAAATCATATCTTCTTAATCCTTTTTAATGTCAATTCAAAATTCATCTTTACCCCAAGTATGAATTAATTGCATTGTTCAACTTAAAGGTTGTAATTAAGTAAGAATAAACATCAGTTTCAAATTCATCCATCCAAGGATAATGAAACAATTCCAAATCAGAAAAACACACATATTTCCAATTTTTAAACAGCAATATCAAACTGATATAATTATTGAAAATATCACACTTGTAACTGTATTCAATATTTCAAGTCATAATTTGTACATTTGCCAATCCAGCTGATTGGGTATATTTATACAAAGCATCCATACAACTCATGGACAGAAGAATGTATTTTCTTCTTTTACAATTCCTCAAAGAGGAAATAAAAGCAACAGTTACAATTTAATTTACATCTAATCAAGAGGCATCAGAAAACAGCCAAGTCTTCATTCTAATCAAATTCCATCTGCAAAATGAATTGCACGGGTCAGTTCAATGAACTGAGCACATTAAGCACTTATCCTTAAAATAAGATGCTTCAACTAACTGTTTCGATAAAAGAACCCTGCTTTTATGAAACGACAGCAAAACATCAATCTCGAAAAGCACAAAAGAGAAATCAGCATAACCACTGAACTATCAAAAAAACATCATCGCCACCAGTCAAGGGACTGCTGTCCCGTTTCCACATAATCATTGCAAGTATCAATTTACAAAATTTGTAAAGTTAAAAATACAAGTAGTTTGCTGCCTATAAAGCATACAGTTATCCTTTCCACACCTTTCATTAATAACAAATGCAAAGGATGAAACTAACTGAGTATAAATCCATTACTTTCCTTTCCGTTCATGAAGCATGTTAAATTTAAAGCATTCAAGTACAAACAAGAAAGCGAAACAGCAATGCATATAGTGGCTCCCATCTAAGCACTATAAAATTCTTCATTCACGAATTCCAGATTTCCTAACTGAATGAAAGAAGAAAGATCATTTTTCTAAAACATTAATTCATATCTCTATCTCTTTCCACATGACTGTCCTAACAGTGGATCCAGACGAAAGATAAATCAAATAACAGTTCAGAGTGAAACTTACAAAATCCACTCGAAATTCACTTTCTGGCAGCAAGAATAATTCCATTTATTTCCAGTTCATATGAATGCAAACAGGTTAGTAAGACATTATATTTATCCTGGAGCAAGCCATATCAATATGTATACTAGGTATTTGCTATACTAGAAGATTCCTTACTTCTTACACTGTATAGCTAACCAACAACAAAATTGCAACCACGCAAGTATATATATATATTCATATAATCTTTTATACTTTTGAACACATATAGTTCTTAATAACAAAGGGTACATGACTGTTACCTACAGCAAGACCGAATCATAAGCACTATAAATCCAATATCACTTTCAGAGTTCCCGGATAGCAAAAGAGAAGAATTCATTCTCTACTATTTCATTAAAAACAATCATTGTTTTCAGAATGAAGTAAAAACATTCAATCACTTTTTTTTTTTTTCTAAGCAAGACAACTCAACTTAGACAGACAACAACGTAAACGTTCTCATTGATAAGCATCACACATAGCCAGTACAGCTGCAATCCAACAAGCTACAGTAATGAACAGCCCATTTCCAGCCAAATTTGCATTCTCAAGATAGTAAAAGCAAAATTATATCAGAAGGTCAAACTTCGACTGCTAGACGCAATGGGGTCATCCTTCATTACACCAAGAAGAAATTATAGTCATTCAATAACTTCATAACTTCAAAAAAAACAGTCTACTTTTCCTATTTTTCATCACGGATTCCAAAACATAATTGCTTATTTCTTATACAAGAAAAGGGCACAGCCATGGAAATGTTGCTACTACTTGACTTGAATTTAAATTCGAATTCAATTACTCATAGGGGTCCCGAATGCCATTTTTCATCAATCATCAGAATACTCTTTTGTCTCGAAAGGACTACCTGCAAGTAAGAAACAAAGAACAACCGGATTTTAGTAGACAATAAATGAGGGAATGCCTTGGGCCCAGGAAAAGATTGACTTCCTTCGAGGTGGTCAGTTCCCATAATACGAAGTAACATAAATTATAACAAAGAAATATTGCAAAATTACAATTTAGTTACCTCGTTAAAAAAGCACAGAGGAAGGCTAGTTTTGTTTGAGTCAAGTGACGATGCGAGTCATTGTCTAACCGGTCACGGTGCTGCATAACCGATATCGGTAGGGGCAGAGTGATTTAGGGCTTTTTAATAAAGGTTGACTATTAAGGCGGCTATGGTTGTTATAAGGCTGGAAAGATTATGGATAGGCAATGGGGTGATGGAAAGACTCAGAGAGTGTGGGGGCTTTGTTCTTGGGATGTAAGGGTTAGAGAAGACAGTTAGATGCAGGCGGCTACCGGGTAGTAGATCTATGAGTGAACTTGTAATTACGATGATTCAGAGTTCAGAAATGATTGTTATTTAAAAAACGTACAAAGACACTACATAGTTCCGGATGAAGATCATGTCAAGGACTGTTGATGACGAAGGGCAGGGGGCTCAAGTGGGATGATCCGACAATCAAAGGAGCTATCTTCCTCCCATGCGTGGAGGGAGTGTCATGGGCTCTGGTTACTCAGTTGCATGTCCTGGGCCGATGTCCTTCTCTGTATAAATCTCTTATTTTCTTCACTTGTCTCTGCCTGCAGTGAATTTCGGATCCTTCCCAAATGAATACAGAGCCCTTGTTTTTGGTTGGAAGTCAGTACAGGGAACCGATGGCCAGTGTACGTAAAATGATGGTGGTAGTAGGAACCGATGCGAGTAAGTCACAAGTGGGCTATTTTGAGTAAAACAACCAACTTTCCCTCCTTTCTCCCGAGAGATTAGTTGGGGCTTGGTCAAGTCATTATTAAGGTTGGTTTTGGTTGCGGGTTTGAGGAGTAATTCGTCATGGTGTGGATGTAGACAAGTGATAGGTCTTAATTAGGGTGAGTTTAGGGTTAGGGCTAGGTCATGATGATGTGTGTGCAAATGAGTTCGGTCGCGGCCCTTTCCCCCCTCTGTCTGATCCGCCCTCTCCTCTAGTCCCTCCAATGTCTTATCCCTCGTTGCGGGGTGGCAGGTTGGGAGATGTGGATTTATAATTATAAGGGTAATTAATAATAATTGTGCAAGGTTTAGGTGGTGAGGTTAGTGTCGTTGGAAATGAGATGCGGGGCACAGGGGTTTCGCTTAAGACACAAATTTGGTTTCTAAACATGGATGGAACACGAAGATTACTCACTATCTAATCACCTATCGACGCACAAAGGTGGGCCAACTTAGTGAGGGGCCAACATCGTATTGTGGTATTGAAAGAGTGGAATATAGCCTTGATTGTACTACCAACTTGACTAGTTAGGATTGTTGCAGGAATGAGTTTTTACTGGTTTGAGTGTCTGTTAAAACCATGAAATAACCTTTACATTAATCGTATAAATAAACCATTATATTTATCACCCACCGTTTGACCATAGTATTTTGACGTTAATTCAAAAAAATAAGTAAAGCATCATAATTTCACCCATACATCCTTAACACACTCACCTGAAGTATCCTTTTATCCATCTAATATCCAAAATTTGACCAACAGTATTGCCATCAAAAGTACACCACAGTGTGAAAAATAAAATCCCATTTTTGGTTACCATAAAGTTGGAACATAAGTTACCATCATAGAAATATTTTCCGCCATCAAACTCTTCACGTTATAAGATAAACACACAAATCTAAAAATTTAATAAAGTCAACTCTGTCATCTCATTAAACAAAATGTGTGAATCCCACAATTCATTGTCTTTCACTAACCCAAACCAACACTTTTCCACTTTAAAAAACAAAACAAAAAACATCTAAGACTTATCCATTAGTTACATGACTTTTTCTATTGGTGTCTTAATCAATCTTCATCCATAAAGCCTTTAAAAATATACTTCATCATATAATTCATCTATCCCGAATCTTGTCATCAACCTTATGTATCAATACATCCTGAAACACCCCATTATGATTTCTTTTTAATTAAAACAATCTAATTTGATTAATTAATATCTTGCTAATAGGACAAATATCCTTACTATTATCCTATTCTTCTAATCCCTTCGAAAGTCACATCCCAAGCCCTTTACTAACAAGGAACATCCTTCATCTACTCTCTCTCGAATGGGCTTCCAATCCTATAAGCAATACTTATGAATATTTTAAGGGTTAAAGCCGTCAAGATCAACTAAGGAATCCATAATCTTCTTTTATCAAATAACTTCACTTAAAAAAACCACATTCACTCACACATCTCACCAACATCTAAATCTAATGGCACCTAAGAGTAATAACCGATTCCCAATTGGAAATGGAGAACAAAAAAAAAGAACCATAACAAATAGAATGATGTATGAAACCGTAATTATTATGATGACTATAACGAAGAAAAATCAACCTAGAGGAGAAGATTGAAGAGACGATGGTTAACAGTAGGAGGAGGATACTCTAGCACTACTTCACGAAGAAAATGAAGAGAAATATTAAATTTTTCGTTGAAGGGAAAGGACGCCGTCCCCATGCTCCAATTATATCACATGGTCTTAGGGGAAAAATTCCTTTAATTATACGCATGACCAACTCCATATCTTCTCTCAGATGGAAAATGATGACATTGGCCAAGACAACCTTCATGCACACCATCCTATCAAGGTCACCATCACGTTGTACAGGATGGGATGGGTAGTAGAGACAACACCCCCAGTATATCCAAATAAGTTGTATTATCTCAATTACAAAAATGAGAAACCAATTGCCCAAGTAGCCTCCCAAACTGGTCCACAAGGCGCCCAATGATAAGGGTTCCCCAACATCTCTCTCAACCTAACCCTCACCCCACCACTCCTAACCCTATAGAAAAAACCTTGGAGGGGCAAAAAGGAAGAAGGTGAAGTATATGAAGGAAAATGTACGGATGAAATCAACATGTGACCTTCACCAAAACTCGAATCCCCGAGGTCATGTTGAGGCATCCCAATTAGAAAACGTGACGGTCACGTGGTAACGAATATAATAAGGGCAAAAAAAATTAGGTAGCGAATGGTAAATGAGGTGGTCAGGCAATACGATACTTTTGATGGTACATCGTGGAATCTGCTTTTATCAAGCATAGAAATCCTCTATAAACTAGATGGCTTTGTAAGTGGAGGAAGAAGTTGGTGAGGATTGGAAACACAAAGGCTCTATTGATATCGATCTCTGAGCTATATTATTACTAGTTATGGAATGTTTGTACGAAACTTAAACGGGGCCTTGTAAATCTGTTTAGAAAAATGTCACATGGGGAAGAGCAAAGAGTTGAGAAGCATGATTTCGTGGAGCTCTATGGACGATTTAGTAGGTTTTGTCAAAAATGAGAGAGGTCCTGATGAGTGCTAATTTAGGACGCTAACTACCACAATGATGTCCTGCTGTGGGAGTGGGGGATGATCTAAATAGTAACGCTCTTAATCCAAGATTATGTCTGATTTGGCCTCTTAGTTACGTTTCAATTGAGGGGAACCATGGATCCAAACCATAAACGCTCTTTGGTATGCCTTGTTAGGTCATACAAATGTGATATGAAATCTATGACCAAGGGAGATCACGTAATTGCGCAGAAAGAGCGGTCAATAAGCATAAGCATGGTTTTCCATGACATTTACCCATTGAGTTTCTATCTTCTCAATGTATAAAGCCAGAGTTTAAGGACAAGAAAATAGAGTCCCGTATCTATTATCCGTGAGAACTCTAGTCTATCTGTTTTTGAACTAGGGATCACAAACCATAGGTTTGGCGTTATTTGTGGACGTTGATGGTCATATGCAATGTGTTGATGCTCAAGATAATACAAATTTTTTTTTGACCAATACTTAAATTGCTTTATCATCTTCAACATTTCAATGCAGCCTAATTTCCTGATTCTACGTATGTCCCTAGTTGATTTGAAAGTTTAGACCTAAGGCCTTGATTATGTTGCCTATGGTACTGTTAAATTTGTGTGAGCGTACGATTGAGTTGATGAAGCAAAAACATCTAGGTTCTATCCGTTGTGTAACTCCCCCATTTTTAAAACACAAGAACAAGGGGAATTTTTTTTTTTTAGATATAACGTTCTCTGTTATGAATTATAAAATTCAAACACACGTAAAGATTTAATTAATTGTTCTCTGCCCAAAACCACACAGTTTGGATTAAACAAGTTCTTTTTCAAAAACGAATGTTCCCTGTTAACATAAGTACAATATGGAACCACCACATTCAATGCCATTCAATCTCATAACAGATCTATATCGCTGCCTCGTGGTGTTGTCGTTGAAAAATGACTCGATAACGCGATCCTCCATTTTCATGGTAGGCAGTTCAACGATCTTCATTGCATGACTCGGAACAAACCGATCCTTCATATACATTACTCAGGCAACACCGATCCTTAATGTTTGTATGCATAGTTATTTTAATACTTGTTCTCATAACCTTCCCGGTTATCGAATTAGTGATCCATTTAAGAAGCCTATCTTGTAATATTGTTACTGATATTCATGACATCCTCATCTTAAATGAAGTGATAAGGACAAACGCAACTAGCAAATGCGAACTTGGCCAAAGATTTTTCCACCATGATTGCATGATATATTCTGAAGTGATTAACCATCTACGGAATACGTCCTTCACTTCAATTCACCTGTACTCTACCCCACCGTAGAATTGGTCTTTCCTGGGTCCTAACCAGTTTCCTCATTGTTTAAGTTCGTTTTTATTTAAACTCTTCGATTTTTCAGCCAGAGTAAAGTAGTCAGAGTAATATGAGCGGGTATAGGAGGCACTCCAGGTGGTAACTAAAGATACTGCAGACATCCGGTGTCGTACCCCACGACTCCGTGTGTTGATGATCTTTAGTAATCAGGAGTCACTCCATATACCAAATTTCATACCTATCTCCACCCCAGAGAAGATCTAACTTTCAGCCTAGTATTCTCAATGTTTTAATTCGGGTGGGCATTCTGCTATATGTCAGCTGCAACATTGTGTCGTCGTGAAGACCCCTTATCAGAGACACCTTGCTTAGCTGGCGTATGCCAATGTCCTGCAGAATTCATTCCAATCGAGAGTCAAATCCTGCTGTTCCATAGTGTATCTTAGCTACGAAGTTACAGTTAAAGCCAATTTCAGCATCCACGTTGATCCCTTGATCATCGTTTAAGTGGCAGTTGTCTATAACTAAGAGGGGACGAAACCGTCCGTTAGTTTTCTATTGTATCGTTCCCCTTCATATCGAAGGGCTACATTTCCCTTACTGGTTAATTTTAAGCATTAGATTAAGCAGTCCTACCGACGGGAACATAATAAGTTAACCTTTTTAAACTTAACCAAGATGTTTCCAACTGAAAACTAATTTCAGAATGTTAAAAATTATAGAACGTCATTAAAACGAGGGGGTTCGATTCCTTGAGAAATGAATTCATTTATTTTCCCTTAAAACGTAGATAGTTGAGGTCATTAGTTATAGATATGTATACTTTAATATATCTTTTATTCGAATTTTATCCAACGGGATCATTAATGGACCGAAAACCGAAAACGGTTCCTCTCCACCGACATGTAATCCTATGCTGCCTGTCCTCGATCATCCTTCTCAGAGGACAGTGTTATGCGCATAGTGGTCCCTTCCACAGTTGAAGCATCATCCTCCAGCTGGCCCTTTGCTAGGTTCAATTTTATTACCCAGCCTTAAGGGTATCGTTTTTTGGCTCCATAGAACCTTCTGTCCAAAGCCATTAGCTTTTTGGGAGCTGTTTCCGCACGCTATTCAGGTCTGTTCATCACAAGGTTTCTTGTTGTTATCTACAACAATTTTTATTTTCACACCAAACCTTTCCATGTCCCCTTTTTGGTGGCAAGAGACGAAGAAGGATTGGGAATCTTATTCACTGATCTCTTCCCTGTGAGCAATAGATTGCTCTCATCTCAATTTCTGTTCCTGTCTGATTGCCTTTTTGACAACTCCATCCATGGTTGTTTGGCCGTGGACTCCACTCTCGCCACCTATGATGGGTATTTCAGTCCTCATTTGATTTCCGTATCCCTGACTTCTCGTCGCTTGTAACTGCGGCACATACTTAATGGTTTATAACCCTTCCCAGTATTCTGTCACCGACATACTTCCTTGCGACCATTCTGGAATTCATCATTCATTTTTCTTATCAAAATAGATTGAGGCAAACCATCTGTGCCTAATACCCTTAAATTGATCCCAGGTATGTCTGATTTGACATATTCAGCTCAACCTTAACGTTGTCCCAACAGGATGTGCTTCATGAGAAAGCTGATATGCTCCCCATATCGCTTTAGTCTCTTCGGAGAAGTTTCTTCTTATTGCAAGTATTTCTTTTCTCCATTCAATTCACTGCGGCCAGTTGCTCAGCTTCCAGCTCCGTCCCCAAGAGTGTTCCATCAAACTTTTGGAGACTTCTTCTCTTTATGATGTTCATTCGTAGTTCAGCTGCTAATCTGCCCTTTTATTTCAGGGGGGTTAGGAGCCTTTAAATTATTAATCATCAAAAACCCGGATTCCCCTCCGTTGATGTTGTCCAACAACTGGAGGCAGCTGATCCTTTATTTCAGCTTCATTCCCCTCCTCTTCATTGCCCATTGACTCGCTGTTCCAGTACAGTCACGCTCCCTCTAATCAAGTAGGGCACAAGGATTTCATCCAGCTATTTGGGCATTTGCTGCTATCTCTACCCTGTAACGGGGGTTTATTCGCAGCATTCCCTCTTTGTCCCTGACCATTTTCTGTTCAATAAGAATGTAAACTTTATTAATACGTGGACTCATTAGGAGGTCCAAAGCTGCACCTTCATCAGCTCTATACCAAGATGTAACTCCCATTTTAAAACACCAGAACAAGGGACATTTTTATTTTTTTATTTTTTTATATATCAACGTTCTCTGGTATGAATTATAAATTCCAACACACGGGTCAGATTTAATTAAATTGTTCTCCTGCCCAAACCACACAGTTTGGGATTATAAACTTCTTTTTGAAACGAATGTTCCCCTGTTCACATAATTACAATATGGAACACACATTCAATGCCATTCAATCTTTCATAACAGATTCTATATGCTGCTGTAAATGACTCGATGAACTGCCGATCCTCCATTTTCATGCGCTCGGAGTTTCAACGATCCTTCATTTCATCGACGCTGGCAAAAACCGATCCTTCATATACATGACTCGGCAACAACCGATCCTTCATGTTTGTTCATGCATAGTATATTTTATATACTTGTTCTCATAACCTTCCCCGGTTATCGAAGGATCCATTTAAGAAGCCTATCTGAATATCTGTTACTGATATTCCTCTGACATCTGCATCTTCAATTAAGGATAAGGGACAACGCACCAGCAATTGCGATACTTTGGCCAAAGATTTTCAACACATGCTGTGCAATGATCATATCCTGAATGTGATACACATCTACGGAATTACGTCCTTCCTTCACTTCACCTTGTTTATCTAGAATGGTCTTTCCTGGTTCCTACCGTCCTCATTGTTTAGTTCACGTTTACAAAAACTTTCGATTCCAGCCAGTAATATGAGCGGGTATAGGAAGGCACTCCAGGTAACTAAAGATACGCAGACATCCGGTGTTCCGTTAACCCCCCGACTCCCGTGTGTCTGATTATCTTTGTAATCCGGAGTCACTCCGTTATACCAAATCATACCCTATCTCCACCCCAGCTAAGATCTACACTTTCAGCCTATGTATTCCTCAATGTTTTAATTCGGGAGGGCTTGCTATATGTCAGCTGCAACATTGTGTCGTCGTGAAGACCCCGTCTTCATGAAGACAACCTTTGCTGTAGCTGGCGTATGCCAATGTGCTGCAGGAATATCATCCATCTAGAATTCACATCCTGCCCAAGTGGGACTTAGCTACTAGTTATCAGTTACAAGCATTTTCTCACCAGCATCCACGCTGATTTTCCGCGTGATCCCTCGTTGCCGTTTCAGTTGTCTATAACTAAGAGGGACTAAACCGTCCGTTAGTTTTCTAGGTATCGTCCCCTTCATATCGAAGGCTACATTCCCTTAATACTTGGTTAATTTCTTATCATTCGATTAAGCAGTCCGTACCGACGGACATAATAATTTTAACCTAGTAAACTTAACCAGATGTTTCCAACTGCAACTAATTTCATCATTTTAAATTATTAGACGTCATTCAAACGAGGTCTATTCCTTGAGAAATGAATTCATTTATTTCCCCTCACGTTATATAGTTAATGATCAGTAGTTTGGATATATGTAAGCCAATAACCTTTATTCTGAATTTTGTTATTCAAACGGG
>CM034150.1:683043727-683321219 GCA_019776745.2 Taxus chinensis
CTGCTCTTCTCGGCTCGTTCGAACAAAAAAGACAAAAATATAGAAAACCACTCGGACCACATTATTACAGACCTCAAGAAGAATACCCATTACAGACCAAGATCAAAACGATTACAGACCCAAAAAAGAGAAGCACGACCATCCAATAAATTATGAAGCCAGATTAAGATGCAGAGCCACAAAAAAAAATAAAAAGAAACTAAAAAAATAAAATAAAAGCTTCTATGGAGAAATGAGAATCCAAATTTTCCATTAACCAATTTCCCTGCGGTTTGGGGCTACTAAATATGTTATGATTAAAGTTGCAAAAGGGGCTGCAGCCAGGGTCTTGAACATAGGCCATGGCCACGGCCATGGGGTGTGATATTTGTCATTATAAGTATTACTGAGGTCCATAGATTTCAGAATGACTGGCAGAGACTTTCCCCTTAGGAAGTCACGTATTACCAGAGGGTGATTCAATATGGTTTACTATAAGGTACCAACTGATTTAACAATCGTTTCTAAGCATGAAGACAAGTACCAGATCAGCTAGACAAGACATGCACTTCTCCGAAGAAAATAGAAGGTCAAATTCATTCAATGGTCAAAATTGCCTGTGGGTCAAAGAACCTTACAATCAAACAGTAAAATAATTCATTAATATTAAGATGTAATGTTATAAGGTTGAAGTGACATGGGAGGATGAGGATTGTGGCCAATTTTTTTTGTATGATACCTCTAATTAATACCCAGCACGTCTACACGGAGTCCCAATCAAAATTGAACTAGATTTAAACTCAAATTCCTATTTCTGAGAAAGTGTGAGCCCATACTCACTTGACAAGATCAGTGAAGAACAAAGAACAAATTGAATGAAAAGTAAAGATGGTCAATAGTCCCAAATGAAATGGGCCTTGTCAGGGAAATTTGATAAAGGACTTTTGCTTAGGGGCAACAGAGGGAATGATGGAATGTTTGCTGCAAAATGTATATTTGGTTTGATTTGAAGTACACTAGTCATATTATATATCTCTGAAATAATATGTGTTCTCTTCATCTATTTGGTCCTTAAAATTTGACAATTCGAGCACAGCTAATGACTTTGCAGAACTTTCACGGTGGAGATCATGAGCCTCGCTACCTAGTACACATTCAGTATAATTAGGTTGTATGCAGCAACTTGCCAGCTCCGTGACTCAATTTTTAACGCACTTTTAAATGTTTAAATGCATATAAATATTGCATGAAAAGATAGGACATCTACTGTTCCTGATGTTTTTTCTACTTTGGTTGGATTTTCAATGCCCTGGTTTACTGAACAAGGTGAAGGAATTCATTCAAGTATGCCCAGACAGTACATGTACAGTGTACAGAGTTCAAATCTAATGGAAGGCATGTGAAGCACTTCGGAAAGAAGCTGCCAAGATATTAGGACAAACCTGTGATTAAATGCAAACCTAAGGCTTAAATGAAAACATGTGATTATTAGCACACCCTAATTCAAAGCTTGACTATAGAGAATTTCAACAACTGGAATTAAGCACGCCTGGCTAGAGAAATCACTCGTCAAATAGGGGGATATGTGCATACCCAAGAAGAGGATTTGCACTCCAACTTGGGCAATGGTTTACACAATAAGTCCAGTCACCAACATCACACAAACTACAACTCCATAGCCTTTTGTTCTTTAACATAGCTTATATGGCCTAAGTGGGAAACAAAAGGGACAGGAAATAAGATGAAATAAAAATAGGCATTCCAACATTTTAAATCATGTAAAAATATATAAATATCATTAAACTCTACGCAAAAAATGCCTGTAAACTGGATTATGGTAAAATGGTCAGATTATGGATACTTGCGAGGAAGATAATCCCTTGGGTACAGTCTGCTCTGCTCGCTCAGACCCAAAACAGAAATTAACACAAAAAATACATAAAATCCACAAATATATCATGCACCAACCACACTTTTTTCACGGTATTACTTAAGATTTAATCTGCAGAGCAAAATTTCTTAAAATTGTAGTTCAACCTATATATTTTGGATACTTAGTATCATATCCATATCGAGTACTCAGTATTTTACTCTGATAATTTATTTTTTAAAAAAGGAGTAAACAAGCAAGGAAAAAAAAGAGTGGTTGCAAAATCCTGTAAGTGCGGAAGACATCATACCTTCAGTCAAACGTATTTGAATGCTTGACAGTATTGAAGAGGGCCTCTCCAGGCGGGAAAAATGAAGGATTTACAAGACGTCATCAAAATGGACATACCTGATCCTGCGGCGCTTCTTCAGGGTCTTAATCAAGTCTTCATTTTATTTTTTCTTCTTTAGCTCCTTTCCTGAAACGCATAACTAAAATTAATCAAAAACTAAAAGCTATAAAGCCTCCGATCTATTTAAAACCGAGATAAAAAAATTTGTAAACCCTTAACAGGAGGATGGAGACCATATTATTACCCAAACAAAAACACAAAAAAACCCAAAAAAAAAAAACAGAAAATACAAAAGTATTGTCTTCTCTGTTCTTCTCTTCTCTGCTCGTTCCAAAAAAAAAACACAAAAATACAGAAAACCACTCAGACCACATTATTACAGACCTTACAAGAATACCCATTACAAGCAAAGATCAAAACCATTCAGACCCCAAAACGAGAAGCACGACCGTGCAATAAATTATGAAACCAAATTAAAATACAGAGCGACAAAAATAAAATAAAAAGAAACCATGAAAATGCAGTCCATTCTCCAAGCAGGCGAAATGGATTTGCAAGATGCGCTTGAAATGCACCATTTCCAGATGGCCCACCATTTCCCGAGTTTCAGTGTCTCAGTCGAGGAATTCATCCTCTTTTTCTTCAACTCCTGACCTGAAACACATAACTGATATTAATCAGAACAGAAATAGGAGAAGAAATAAATTCTTATCTTACAAAAAGTAAACAGATATGAAACAGAAATAGGAGAAGAACTAAATACTTGATTCTTACGAGGAAGATGTGTTATCTTCTCTGCTCTGCTTGTTCAAACCAAATATTAAACAATAACACAAAAGTACAAAATAACTATTCAGACCACATTGTTTCAGACCTCCGAAAAATACCAATTAAAAACTGATATCAAAACGATTCGTAACCAAAAAAGAGCACGGCCGTGCAATAAATCATGCTAAAAAAACAAAATGCAGAGCTAAAAAATCGAGACAAAAAATAAACAGAAAGAAATGATGGAAATGCAGTCCGTCACAGGGATTTATAGTTTTTTTTCCATCAACGGCTCTTTACTTTTTTCAAACGGCTCCAACCTTCATCCGCTCCCCCTGTTTCTCCATGGATCTTCTAGAATACCCCCCATTTCCACCGCCATGAATTTTTTGTGCCTTATGTTTCACCTTAAAAAGCAAAAAGTAAATCTAATTAAAAAAGCGGAACTTACCTTTAATTAAAAGCAAAAACTACCAACAATTAAATATGCACCTTTTAAATGGAAAACAAAAATCAACTTTGTTAGTAAGTGCGGTGGAGTACCTAGCAGTGATTAAATTTGAATTCCCCATATTTTAATTTGAAGAGCTCCCTATATTTTAATAAATGAGAGATGAAACAACACATTATTTTGGGATAGAAAACATAAAAATGTTAATTTCCTTTCAATATATATTTGAATATTTTAAATAAATTAAATATGAAAAAAATAAAAATTATTAAATATAAAACATCTAATATTAATCTTGAAATTTATTTAAACTAAAAGGATTCAAAAAAATAATTACACTAAGTTATAAATTTAACAAATCCTTTATTAAATTTATAAGTTTGCAGTAGAAAAAATAAAATTTTAGCATTAGACATGAATCTTATGCTCACTAACTTAGGTAATTGTAGTGCCACATCTTTGAAATAATTTCATTCCCAGTAAAGTTGTCTTAACCATAGAAAATATGAGGAGATAATGAGGAATCTCTAAGTTAAAGATTATTGTTCTCAAACTAGATTGTATCTTCCTAAGGAAACAAATTAAACATTACATAGGAAATTGTTCTAAAATTCAAAATGCATTCAGTATTTTATCAAAAACAATCGTGACCAACACATTTACATTGATACTATTTTGAGCAACAAAACTCACTAGGATTTGACTTCACTTGTTTCTTGTACAAATTCTCACTCATGGATAAGGTTGTGGATTTGGCAATCAAACATTTATGAAACAAGTAATATTTAAATGACCTGTTTACAAAATAAATAAGGATATTGAAAATAAACCACCAAACTCCAAACCTAGCAAAAGATAAAAGAGAATATTGCTATTTTGAAAATAGAAAGAGTAAGGTAATTAGTTATTTTCTAGAGATTTATCCTTTTTCCTAGTGATTTTGTGCATGATTGTGTGAAGTAAATGAAGATTTATTTTACATAGAAAATAGAAAGCTGACAAGCATGAATTTTGTTGCTCTAATTATTATTTAATATTTTATTTATTAAAATAAATTTAACAAATTATAACATTTAACTTAGCATACAATTTACATGAAAAATGATTGTTTTAGTTAGTCATTCTAATAAAAATTTATAATATTTTAATGTCTTTTAGTAGTGAAATGTAATTTTAAATGTAATTTTGTTTTGAAGTGTAAATTTTTAATCAGCGTTTTATGACAAGGTAAAAGACATTTGAAGGGCATTGACAACTTCAAATTTGATCCTTGGTAACTAGTACTTATTTGGTTTTGTACCTTGCCAAAAACTTTAGTTACACCCATAGGCATTTATTTTAGTGAGTGTTAAGATCAATGACAGGAAATGCTTTTTTTTTCTTGCAAGACCATTTGCCGCATTAGAACCAACAATTACGAAACAATGCTTCTCTCCTTTATCGTAGTCCCCTGCCATTTTATTGCGCTCATCTATCATTGCCTCCTCGAAGGTCATCGACGGGAATTAAATGATGTTTTTTTGTCATTTTCTGTTGTCGAGGATGTGTCGATCAAGAGATTGGGTTTGTGAAGGGGATCGAGGGTTGACAATCATGGTGCCAAATAACTTCACCCCATGCTCACCCATACCAGATTCAATGTTACTATTGGCAACTTGTCATGGAAAATTGTTTTAAAGTTTGGTTTTACGCCTTGACCAGTCATGTTCCTGTGTTCATTTCTGTGGCGATCGCACGCGAAGCAAAGGAGGCTTCTCTTCAAATCGCAAGTATCCCTTGAGAATTTGGAGAACTCACTTTATTTCACACCAGTGTTTATTTATTTTCCAGATGGAAAGTGTGTTTTGTGGAGTGTATTATCTTTTTTAGCTCAAAGAATGTTTCCTTCTGCGTGTGAATGCATTTTGTCTTTTATTTTACTTTGCTTTCTATCCCTGCATTTGCATGCAATTTGTCTTTTATTTTGTATGGCTTCCTATACAGTTTACAGGGGTTTATAACCTTGTTTTAGATATGACTAAACAAAGGGTTTTCTCGGACCACCAATTTTTTGACAAAATGTGTTCAACTACCTTGCATATGTCAGAATTTTCATCAAACAATAGCTAATTCCTCTTTTTGATGAACAACAATTGATTCTTATTTTGTAGTCATCCACTACGTTGGCTGAAGCCATTCATCTCATAATGACATTTTGATATGTACAATAAATAAAGTTACCTAAGTTCTAGACAGTTGTGTTGAAATCGTGAAACATAGTCCAATAAAAAAATCTTCTGCTTTTCAAGTAATTTGCACACATCTTGATAAATTTTCCTAACTCAAGGTTGGAGCACAAATCTGATGGGAAAGACCTAATTCTACTAATGATAGATTGGATTCAACATCAGTTTAAGGGTCTTGTTTCCATTCCATATAATTAAAATCATCAAACACTAATTCCTAGCATGATGCTAGAGTACCATTCCCTACATTTTACTTTCAATTTCAGTACTCAGTGTGGTAGGTTTTCCTTGATGCAATTTAGAAAACCAAGGTAAGTACAATAAGATTTCCCCTATCCTTTAAACTTGCAATGCATAATAAACTAAGCCAGAATAATTCTACCACAAGACTTTGCAACGCCTTAACTAGTCATGTTCCCATGTTTATTTGTGTGGACGTCGTGTGCAAATCAGAGGAGGCTTCTCTTCAAATTGTAGGTATCCCTCGATAATTCATAGAACTCGCTTTATTTCTCATCAGTGTTTCTATGTTTTCTAGATGGTAAGTGTGTTTTATGGAGTGTATTATCTTTTTTTTTGTTCAGAGAATGTGTCCTCCTACATGTGCACATATTTTGTCTTTTATTTTACTCCGCTTTCTATCCCTACATTTTCATGTAATTTGTCCTTTATTTTGCATGGCTTCGTATGTGGCTTGTATGGGTTTATAACCGTGTTTTAGATATGCCTAAACAAAGGGTTTGCTTGGGTCACCAATTATTTGACAAAATGTGTTCAACTTCCTTACCTACGTCAGAATTTTTATCAAACAACAACTAATTCCTCTTTCCAACTACCAACAATTAATTCCTATTTTTATAGTTGTCCATTGTGATGGATGAAGCCATTCATCTCCTAATGACATTTTAATATGTACATTAAATGAATCCACCCATGTTATAGATAGATGTGTTGAAATCATGGAGCATAGTCCAATACAAAAATCTACTGCTTTCAAGTTATTTACACACATCCTGATAAATTTTCCCAACTCAAGGTTAGAGAACAACTTTGATGGGGAATACCTTAGTCTACTAATGATATATTGGATTCAACATCAGTTTAAGGGTCTTATTTCCATTCCATGTAATTCATACCACCAAGTACTCATTCCTAACATGATGCTAGAGTGTCATTCCCTACTTTCTACTTTCAATTTTAGTATTTAGTGTAGTAGGCCGTTCTCCTTAATGTAATTTAGAAGACCAAGGTAAGTACAATAATATTTCCCTTAGCCCTTAAGCTTGCAGTATAGAATAACCCAAGCCACACTAATTCTACCGTAAGACTTTGCAACTCATTAATCTTAGTGAAAGTACAGTCACACACTTTCCAGTCCAGTCAAGTAGATAAATTCATAACCCTATAATATAAGTAAATATTCATGTTGTGATAAGTTATCATTCCTAACCAATATAAAGAATGCACTAAATGTACAAAACACATTCTTACATGAACAATGAGAGATTTCTTTCCATCCAACTCTGGGGTGCAAGAACCTATTTATTTCGAAAAACAAATAGACATTGAACTAAAATGCAGCACAAGACCATGTGTCTCTCTAATTAATTAACACAAAAGGGAGCCACCCAAACAATTGATTTCCATGTTCCCATGTAGGAAAACACCCTATACTTATTGAAACAAGTTGTCATGCTTTAATGGCTTAGATAAGATAAATAAACTTATGGCAATGATTATGTAAGCACCATTGGATTGTAACAATGAATACCCAAGGTAATAAAATGCAAATCTATTCTTAACATATTTTTAGTCTTTCCATGTCAGGGATGAAAGTTCTCATATGCATTTTTCCCCCTTATGTTCTTTGTGAGATAAAGCAATGGGATTTTGACCTCATGTTGTTGTTTTTCTTGTTTTTTTACATCAAGAGATTTGGTTACATTTGCATCATTATCTCATTTAATTTTAGTGGTACTTCTCTAATGACTTATGCATCCATGTTTAATCCTGTAAACAGGATTATGTTTGGAGTGAGAAACCTCTAGCTATTGGGTGTTCAATGGATGGTGGTCAGTTTGTTGGCCGTGTCGCTCCATTACATCCGTGGATAAGTTTATTCTTTCCTCTACTCAAAAAATTTGAGTTCATACTTTAAAGATACGTCCGTGTAATTCTTTATCTGCCAAAACAACATCGATTTCATTTTGATGATTGCATCATTCTATAGATTTAATACAATGGCTTGGGGTGGATAAGTTTATTCTTTCTTTTTTATGTCAACATGATAAGGTTATAGCCTTTATCACCATTTTCAAGCTTCTTGCATATCAAAATAAATAAAACCCTTGTATCTCTATTATTATGTAAATACTTTGTTTTCCTGGTTTCATTTGTATAATTTGTTATCCATTGAAGAACTAATAAATCTAGAATGGAAAATGTTAAACACTAAAATATGTTGAATGCAGAATAATGGTTGTTTTCCATAATCTAATTTGCATGGTTCATTCTTTTTTTTTCCATAGCCTCGTTTACATGGCCCCAAATAGCGTCATTCTTGAACATTTTTTAAGCACTTTGAGTGCATCTTTTTGGAAATGCATTTTGAATGTATAGAAATTAACGAACCTATCACGAATGTATTTTCAATTGGTTGACTTGATCTTGTCAAAGTTAGATATGTCTCTATGAATATTTTTATTCGTTTATGGACCGCTTGGTTTTCTTGGGTAAACTGCCACACTTTTTACATGGTTTTTGCAGATTTGATCCTAGGGATTTTCCTGTGCTATAATATTTTCTTGTTGCGTTTGAAGGAGTAACAATGACTATAGAATTTTTATTTTTTGTGAGGAATGAGAACCATGGTTATTGTACTAATGCCATAGCTGTAGTGAGAGTGGGTAGTTTTTACCATCATAATTTAATGTCCACCCACCACTTTGGTGTATGTAATCCCCATTGTGGAGGCTTACTGGGGGGTTCTTCTTTACAGTAATTGCTATTATAGGTCCGTAGAGACTTTCTTAGAATGGGGAATTTGTTGAACCAAATCCACTTATCCTAAATTTTCTACGTCAACATAATAAGGTCGTAGCCTTTTATTGTCATTTTCTATCTTCTTGTATATCAAAATAAATAAACCCCTTGCATTTCTATTATTGTTTAAATGTTATGTTATCTTGGCCTCATTTACATCATTTATTGCACGTTCAACTAAAAAAATTGAATAAAAAAATACATCAAACATTGAAATATGTAAAAGGTAGAGTAATACTTGTTTACCATAATCTAATTTGCATTGTGCATTATTATTTGTTTTCCATATCCTCATTTACATGGGCTAAAATAACATCGGTTTTTAACATTATTATGACCTACAAGAAGCTAGAAAATGATGAGAAGCTAGAAGGAAATAAGGCCTTTTATTTTTGTGCATTTGTTCGTGCATATTATAAACTTGTAAATCCTAAGCACAATGTTCATGCATAAATACCCAAATTGCAGTCCAACCACTGTTGCAACAGGTTTGAGCCTTTCCTAGGAACCCATTCTTTACTCCACAAATAGTGTATGTGCCAACCTACAAAATTTTATGGAATTTTAAACATAAGATACATTGTTGAATAATTTGATGTTCTCTAACATTAACAAAATTAGCTCTAAAAACAACGGGTTTGATTCATATCCCACTCAAAATCCTCCAAGGAAAAAAAGGTTGGAATAGATGATTCCCTTAATCACATGGAAATCAAAAGATTAGGGATGACAAATTCCCCTTTGAATTCTATATGAGCTTCTCATTTTCCTTTAAATATTTTCACTTCAATGCAGAAAAAACAAATATCCTTATGTGTCATTATGTTCCATCAATGACTTTCCCATTAATATAGACATTCGTTAATTTGATTTTATGTCATCTTTTTGTGTTTTGTGTTTTTCATTTTGATCAAATTTAATTGCAACTCATTTGTTCTTGACTTATAATAAATTATGCTTTGTTTTATAGTTGTTGACTTTCATCCTACCTCTGTTGTTGTTGACACCCTGGTCTAGAAAATAAAAGGTGCATGCAACAATTTTTCCATGTGCTTTTGGAAATCCTCTATTGCATCTTTATTGTTGTTATTTATTTAAAAAATAGGTTCCCTTTACATATATTTTCCATTTTTAAGGTTTTCTAATCTATTTCATTCATGTCCATGTGTAGCTTGTTGGGTTTTTTTCATTTTTTAAAAGTGGGGGGATGGGGAATGCAAATGTATCCTTTCCATGGGCTTCAACCATTCATATAGTTAGAACTTGTAAACTTGGTGCAAAACTTAAGTTGTTTGCATGTTATTTTATACAATTTTTGACATATCCTTACTTTCCATTAGTAACCTTTTCCTAAATTTTTTTACAATGCATGGGTCTGCATTTGTCTAAAAATACTCTTAGAAGGAACCATAGACCTTGCTTCGTGCCTTCAAGTGCTCTCCTTAGAACCTATCGCTCGCCTACAGCGCTCCAAACTAAAATACAAGGTTTTCCTTTCTAATGGGGTTCACTCTCACCATGGGCTCCTGTAATCTAAATGTAATGACAACATCTAAAAAGGGGAGGTACAACAAGGCTCGATTGTCAAATTGAATTCTTATTCTTGCAAGCCGGTAAAAGGATACGTGTGCGAGATTGAGACCCTGTATCTTCTTTTTTATCTATGTCTCCTCTGAATTAATTCATAATTCCTGTGATTTCCCCCGCTTGACTACACCTTTTAATGTAGGAATGTGATGATATTTGGAATGGAGATTATTTTCCATTACCTTAAAACTATTGTTGCTCCAACTCCTTTCTCGCTCGCACATGATACATTGTTGTTGATATGCATTTCCAGCTTCTTGTCCAGATGAGTGTACGAGTAATCAAGAAACACTAAACAACGTCGAGTATACAAGGGCTTAGTACCTTGGAGATGACGATAGATGATACGGGTGCAAATAAGATAGATACATGATATAAAGAAGCTAGATCTGTAAAACTAGAAACAGATAAGATTATATCATAATATGCGGGGGTTTCCCGGATAGTGCCGATTCCAAAAGGATTTTAACTCCCTTGGAGGATGTCAACCCCCGTTCAGACAAGATAATAACAGATCATGAACAGTAGTATGGAATTGATAAAATGAAAAGTAACCTAAAATGATGAGGGAACTTAGCTTGTGCTTTGTTATGGAGATGAACCGGGCATCAAGATGGCAAGATAATTAACCATGGAAAATATTTTTTCGTTAAATTGGCATAACTTTATTAACCTCTCCCTTCTCTTCTCTTGGCCTAGGTATCTCCAAGTCTCCTTGAAAAATATATACTCCTCTTTCTAAGTCTTCGGTCCTTTTTTGAAATATGGGGGAAAAACCCATATTTATAGCTTAGATGTGAGGTTAGATTGGGGTTAACAAGTAACCGGGGTTGAGTAAAGTAACCTGAGTTAGGAATATGATGTGATCACGTGGGGACCATGGCTTGAATTATTAGATGGAGTGGGGAGCATGATTGACATGGTGGGTGAGATAAATATTTCATTTTAAAAATGGGTGTCGGATGGGTGTATTAATACCCATGGATTGAATAATTTGTGAAGGATGGGGATATGCCAAAAGTTGAATTATCAAATGGGTCTACATGGAGCCCATTTGATAATTAATCAAATAATGTGAGCAAATAGATAGGATTTTATTTAATTTAAGAGAAAGAGATGCGAGAATGGAAATTGTGTGAATGTGAGATGACGGAGGGGCGCTATAACCAAAAATAGGTGTCTACATTTGCCCTTTTTTGTTGAGTGGTTTGTGATAGCAAGCCATGAGACAAAAACAAAAAGGGTTAGATGAGATATGTGTCTGAGGATGGATGAAGACATGACCAAAGGCAAGATGCCCCAGGTAAAAAAGGATCACAATAACAATAAAAAAAAAATATATATATGGCAGTGACTTCAATATCACATCGGTAGAGGACAATTGTGGTCTCAACGGAGACAGACGACAACGTTCTATAGACCAGTGAGTGGGTGAAGACCACTGCAGTATGGATGTAAACCAAGATGACCAATGGGTCATAGGAAAACATCAAAATATGTGCAACTGAATGCAAAAGATGTGCGCAATCCTTTGTTTGCGAGGAATCGTGTAAAAAAATCATGCGTCCAAAAAGGGACGAGAATGAAGATAATGATGCCCAGCATAGGGCACAAGAATGACACAAAGTGAGTATGTGTTGACAAGTACAAGGATGAAAAGGTGCCCCAACATAAGACATAGATGGATATTGAAATAAGATATCCCAGGGGGAATAATCATAAATGTGGACAAGATGAGCAGATAGGATAGAAAGGCGAGATAAAATGCCCTAAAAGGGTGATAAATATGATGGCAATCATCTTTCATAGGAAATATGCTATAAGTGTTAGGCAAATTAGAAGGTGAAGAAGAACAAAGAAGTTCTCATTTCTTCGATAAGTGTGATAGAGATACTTTTGTGACAAAACAAAAGTAGAGCAAATATTCATGGAAGAGAACAAGATTAGATAGGTGATGGCCGTTATGGTATCTTCCAAGACAAAAATGTCAAAAGAAGATGGGAAGATATTCTTAGAAATGGATATGATGATGTCCCTGTGAGAGGAATGATGAAGATAAAATATGTGACAGGGTTCTCAAAAAGAGAAGAGATCAATGTTGCAGAGAGAAGAACAAGAACGGTAATGAAATAGATTGGTGGTGGTAGATAAACGAAGAAACATATGCAGTGTAGATAGAGAGTGTAAGGGAAATCCTTAATTGGGATGCCCACGTGGTGGGAGTGATGATGCAAGAGTGTTAAGTGGAAAAGGAGGAGCGGAAAGACGTTTGTGGTGGTGATTTTCATCTGTTGAAAGAGGAAATGGTGGAGAAGCTTCTACAGCGGGAGGATCCAAGGAAGAAGATATACCTTAACTAAGATTCTCTAGCTATATAGATGGTTAAGTAAGATTGTCAAACTGAAAAGTGGAAGAGTAAAAGAGAAAACTCAAGAGGAAATACAAGTAAGATATCTGGTGTCGTGCAAGGGGATAGAAAGGTGAGAAGGATGATGTGGAGACAAATGGTGATGAGTGGACATGGAGAGCGAGGAGAAATGGATCAAAGACATGGTGTTGAACATGTTGAGAGATAAGGAGATGCAGGATAACGAACTTGCCTTGAGAAGGATCCTCAAGTAGGATTCACAAACTGCAACGGTGATCAAGTAGAATTCACAAATCGAAAAGTGTATTTGCAAACGCATTCATGGAGATGATGGATAGATATAAAATTCATAGTGTGAAATTTGATGTGATTTTTATAAAATATGATTTGGATGAGATGAATGGAACATAGTTATAGCAAGGCGTACAGGGAAACTATGTTTCAAACTGGATTGGAGATAAACAAGAAAGGTTACCACTTAAGGCATTGCACTTGTAGCCAATAGCAGGTGTTAATACATAACCAACGATAGTTAGTTATACCAAAAGATCATGAGGGAAATATGGATGAAAGACATGCTTGTAATCCTAATATTGACATGACAAAGGGATCAAAGATGTGACTTGTACATGCGGGAAGAGGGATCTCCAAAGGTGGTGTTCCTTAAGTCTATGCCCCAGCTCTAGGAAAAGGGAAAGAACAATAGCAAAAAGTTGATCAATGCAAGAAGCTTTCGGAAAATGTTGATAAAAGAAGGTTGATCAATGCAGAAAACCTTCCAGATGCCATAATAACAGAGTAGCCATCCTTCAAGGGTATGGTCTACATAATATAGATGACAAGAATAATATGATAGCCATCCTTCGAAGGGATCGGTCTATTTCTTTTGATTTTGCTTGGATTTTGATTTGTATACTTTTTTTTTTTTTTTGTATTTTACATTTTGTATGCACAACTGTCCTTTGAGGGATCAGTCTATTTTTGATAACTTTGATTTTTCCTTTTGCATACATGAATTTGAGCTTCACATGGGGGAGAGCTAGGAATAGCTAAGTAAACCACTTAGGAGGGGATAATGAATGTACAAGAGACACCCTAGACCCTTCGCATGGCTGCAATAGGAGAATGAGAAGGTGATGGATGTAATGGTTACGGGTCACATCAAAGTAGTGAAGGCGGACCACATAATTCAGATTATTACAATGACAAATGGAAGGGGCTAAAGATGGACAGAACAATCTAAGGATGTAACTAAGTTCTCATTGGTAGATATGCTAACAGTAGACTGGTCGCAAGTGCAATGCATTAAGAGGTTCCATCTTCTCGTTTACCACCACGAGAGAGAAGACAGTGTAGTTGCAATAAGATGAGATGATAGCCAAGCAGGAAACAAAAAATATGTCCTGAAGGAAACAAACATATGACCACAATGGTGGATTTAGATGAAACTAAATGATGCCCTAAGAGAGACATAAACATAGAAGGACAATCATGGCCTCAAAGGAGGGCTTGATGAAATAAACGGTGTCCCAAAAGAGACACACATATAGCCACAATGGTGGACTTTGAAATAGATGGTGCCCCAGAAGAGACACAATATATAGCCACAAAGGTGGATTTGGAGAAAAAAATCCCTCAATGGAGAGACAAACATGGCCTCAAAGGAGGGCTTTGATGAAAAAGATGATACCCCCAAAAGGAGCATAAACATAAAATAACAAATATGGCCTCAAAGGAGGACTTATGAAATAAACGGTGTCCCAAAAGAGACACAAATATAGCCACAATGGTGGACTCCGAAATAGATGGTGCTCCACAAGAGACAAATATGGCCACAATGGTGGACTTCGAGAAAATGGTCCCTTAATGTAAGAACAAAGATGGCCTCAAAGGAAGACTTAGAATGAGATGAGGATTTGGATATAATTAATTTAGATTGGATGAATGTGAAGGAGGTAGACAAAACAATGTCAAAGAGCAAAGTCCCCTAGTAACAAGGGATTTGTACGGATGATGTGTTCAAGGGTGAGGGAAGGTTGTTCCCCCAATGAGTTAAATGTGAAGGAGGTAAAGGATGTTGAAAGAGCTTAGATGAGATTGTTTTAGATTTGGATGGGGTAAACGATCAGATACCACAAGAGTGCTTAGTAAGATAAGTGGTATTGATGAACAATGGAGGACATTCCTTAGGAGGAATGACATGGGCTGGATGGATATTAAGGGATGATGTGGATGGAGGAATCATGGGAGATCCGACAGATGGGATATGGATTGGATTCAAAGTAGATGGAGAAGGAACTTTCCCTGAATGAGGAAATCATATTTCTCAATAAGGTTGTGGACGATTGACCGAAAGGCCTTACAATGTTCGATGTCATGACCTGGGGTACGATGATAAGCACAACTACAATTAGGATTGAACCATGATGGCTTGGGACCATAGGGATTGAAGGCTTTAATAGGAGGAAGTTTTGATGGCAGATGTTTGAGTTAAATGTCAAAATATATCTGTGTATGACCCCATTGAAGTGTCATGGGGAAGGTAACTCTTATGGGTTTTGATAGGATATCTCAGCTTGGAGTTAGGAGAAAAAGTGGATGTAGATTGGATGGGTGAATTTTGTGTTTTTGGAGGACAAATCAAATTTGGTTGAAGGATGGTATTGTTTGGATGTGGATTGATTATTGCAAGATGTCGTAGATGGAAAAATTGATCTTGACATGGATGTTGTGGCATTGGATTGTTGAGAAGAGGGAAAACCTTAATGTTTCTGAGGATGACGCAGGGGACTGTCGGGGATGTTTTCCCCGAGCCTTAGACTTCAACCGAGAATATTTACCTCTAGCAGGGATGACAATAATTTCAACTGGAGGATCTGATAGCAGTGGTGTGGTTATTAATGGAGAAATTGTCCTAAAACAAGATGAAGATGTTAATGAAGAGATAGGTGTTTGTATGATGTGGATTAATGATATCTATGTGAGATGTGTTTCGGTTTTGGCATGGGAAGAGTTGATTTTTTAGAGGGAGAAGGTAAAGCATATTTATTTGATTTAGGTGGATGTGTTGGTATAGTAGGTGATCCAAAGGGTATCTTTGATAGGGTTACAGATCGAGAGGATTGGGTTGGTGTGATAGAAGGATTAGGTAAAGAGTATTGGGATACACTGGGTGATGTGGCCATGAGCGAAGATATAGGTAAATATGTCAAGGTAGGGATAGGTGGATTTGTTGGTATGATAGATATAGGGGTCATTGGCATAGATAAAGATGTAGGAATTTTTGGATATCTTGGAGATGTGGGTGAGTGTGATAACCGATGGAGTAGACCTTATGGGTATGGGTAATGTAGAAAATGTAGGAGCATTTTCGGATGTAGAAGTAGAAGAAGGGTTGGTTGTTTCATAAATGTTTCTAGGGGTAAGAATGATATTTTTACTAAAGGGGTTGATGTCGAATGTGGGGTTGTAAGGGTGCATGTTGTAGAACTGAGTTTAGTTGGGATGGTTGTGAGTAATGTAGGTGTAGTAACAGGTGTATTTGAGGAAGATGTGGGTGAAGAAATAGATGGGAGAGATGTAGGGATATGTGTGGATATGAGTGGGGTTGAAATAAGTGCTAAGGATGAATCTAATGTGGTAGATTGGGATATGTTTGAAGTGGCAGAAGTGGATGGTATAGTTAAATTTGATGTGGACATGATAAGGATAGGAGAAGGTGTAGGTTCAGGACAAATAGTGAAAGTTGATGTAGGTGTGATAGGTTCTAAATAAGGGATGGGAATAATGTCTACTGTGGGAACATGTGGAATTGGTGATAAGATAAGATCTTGATTGACAGTGTCAACCATACAAGCGTTTGATAGTTGAGATGTAAAGGGGGTGACGTGATTTGTTGGTGGTTGATTAGTTTGCGTAATGGAGGTATCAATTTGGATATCCCCTTGATTTACAAGTTGTTGGACATGATCTTTGAAGGAACGACATCTCTCAATGTCATGACCTTTGACTCGATGATATTTACAAAAGTGGGCCTCGTGATACCAAATAGGCTTGGCTTGCGAGTTGTCCATGGGTCGTATGGGAGGAAGTTGGATGGAGTTTACGCTCATCAACTTATCAAATACAAAACTGTATGATTCTCCTAAAGGAGTGTAGTTGGTTGTTGATTGAGGAGATTGTTGTTGAGACCATGTGCTTGATGTAGATGGGGATGAGGGTTCAATGACCACAGTGTTGGCCTGTAGCCTTGAACTCACCATTATGTGTGAATGGTTTGGTGGATTCAATTTTTGGTTTAGTTGAACTTAGTTTAAGATGACCTCTGCTCAATGGCACGGGTTTCGAGCTTGCGAGCCATTGTGAAAGCTTCATCAAAGGTTTAGAATGATTGGATC
Organism: Taxus chinensis; assembly: GCA_019776745.2. Lineage (NCBI taxonomy): Eukaryota > Viridiplantae > Streptophyta > Pinopsida > Cupressales > Taxaceae > Taxus > Taxus chinensis. The sequence goes on from CM034150.1 coordinate 683,060,767, forward strand.
TGTAAAGTGGATGATATATGTTTGGCACACGAACGTGAGAATAAGTCGATGAGTTCAATTTGTGGGATAGTGAAGGATAGTTGGTTTATAACATCATGCCAACTGTGTGATGAAGTCGGTGATGGGCTCATCTTCATACTGTCGAATGGTATATAGATCAGTGATAGTGGTTTTGCTTGCGATATTGATAGAAAAGTGTTCTAAGAACAACTATGCAATTTGAGTGAAAGAGAATATGGAATGTTGTGGGATACTGTTATACCAGTCCAACCTGGGACCAGACAAAGACATGGGGAAAGTGTGAAGAAGTAAATCATGATCATGCGCAATAAGACAACATGTGTGTTTAAATGCGAGGAGATGTTGTTGGGGATCTTCTTTATTGTTGAACTTATTAAATGCAGGAAGTTTCCAATGAGGAGGGTAGGATTTAATTGGAACCGACGATATGAATGGGTTCATTACAAATTTGTTCATAGGATAAGGTGTTCTTGGGTGTATGGTAATAGGTTTCTAAACTGGTCAACTGATTCATTAAGGCATGAATTGAATCACTCGAGGTGTTATAAGGTTGAGATTGGATTGGCTGTGTGGTTTGAAAAGTAGTTTGATAAGGAAAATGATGTGTTTGTGGGTGTGTGGGTAGTTGGGGAATCATCTGATAAGGTGGTTGATAAGTTTTTGGATAAGATGTTTGCAGAATGGTTTGATAAGACAATTGATTAATTTGTGGATATGTAGGTGTTTGGGGAGTTTCTTGGAAAAGACTAACATGTGTCACAGGTTGGGATTGCTGCATAGGCTGGTGTTGAGCAATAGGGGCATGATGATAAATGGGGATATGTGTGTTAAGAATTGGATATGGTTGATAAGATGGGGGATATGTGTGTTAATAATTTGAGATGGTTGGACAGGCCTATTAATGGAATTGTCAAAATGGGATGTGGGTGGAATGCGATCCACTAATTTAGGAGATTGGGAGGATTGAGAGATTGTAGGATATTTCTGGAGTAAGAAGTCATATATGGGGTTAGGAGGAGATTTGAGTATATCTAGAGGAGTAGGAGATGGTGGTGCGATCGATTTAGGAAGACTGGCTTGATGAGGGATATGAGGGTTGGTGTTCAAGGTGGGGAGAATTTTTTATGACATGGTTCTTATGAGGTGAGACCATGGAGACTGGAGGTTGGGTGATTGACGACGTGGTTTTGAGTTTAGAATCTTGTTGGACGAGATCATCAGAGGAAGTAACTTTATTAGATAGAGCAGATTGTTGTTTTGTCTTGATTTGAGAGAGAGTGACAATAGGTGTGAAATAGAGAAACATCTTGTTTATGTATGTTGTTGACAAACAAATCAACCAAAATATTTTTTAGCCTCATGATTAATTTAGAGGATGTGAACAGAAAAGAAAAGTAGGTAATGAAGGTTCCTAAAGGAGTCTAAGGCTGGTTTCAGGTAGTTATGGATTGGGAGATGTCTGAGACGGTTTCTGTTGGGTGTTTAGGTCCCAATCAGTTAACCAGGTGAGAGGAATGTTTTGATGTGTTAATTATGTTTGTGCAGTCTCAGGAAGTGTGTGATAAGTGAAATGCAGAGAGTTAAATTCTTTTAATTAAGCTATGTGATCAGGTAGGATGTAGAAGGTTTGTTTTAGACCAAAATGAAATGTGACATTCGATGTATACAGACACTCAGGAAAGGGAAATTTCAATGCAAAAAAGAGAAAATAGAGAAAAATGAGAAATACCTGGAGAATCACTTATCAGTGTTATTTGATTGCATTTTATGATGGTGTATTTGGAATCATGTTCAATGACCAGGAACACCCTAGTGACCTTAAAATGGCACATCGTTTAGACTGGAAGAGGGATCTGGATAAAAAAGTGTTTTTTTTGTGTTTGAAAGCAAGTGATATCTGACAATGTTGTTGGAATGCCCGCGAGTTCTGTTGAATTTCACCGTGCACAATGTATAAGATAATGTCGATAAAATTGATTTTGCATGAAGATATGATTTGATTTAAAGTTACTGGTCTTTGACAGTGATAACGGTTGTTGTCGTGAGGTTAATAAGAAATTATTGTAAGAAGATAATAAATGAAATTAGCTATAAGGTAGTTAAAGACTATTACCAAGGGATAAATTTTAAGACATTGGTATTCGTCGTAAAATAATTGATCAAATAAAATAACTAATAAACATATAAAACGAAATTGTAGAAATAAGTCAATTAAATAGCTATGAAATGAACTATAGAACTATCCGCAATAATACATAATAATCATAATAATAATAATCTATGAAAGAAGCTATGAAATGGATCTTACTGAAAAGAATTTGGGTAGATTAATTGATTCAAAATCGATATCGAGATGAGTGTGATGCATTTAGTTCTTCAAGTGGAACAGTTCACATACACAAGGCGGGCACTTTATATATTGTTGATGCGTCTTTATGCTACAATTGGACTATTTTAAGTCAGACATGCAAAATGTGTCTCAACTTGTACGTCACCCACATGTGTGGGACCAACAAATTGACTTCCCACCACCGGAAGCACCAAGGGGTAATTCTACATGGGGAAGAGTGTTGGTCCGAAAGGAACATCAATTTACAAAAATGATGGATCATTTTGATGGAAAAGAAAACCAAATCAAATCTTTCCTTTAGGAAAAGAAAATTCAAAATTTGAATCTAGGAGGACAATTTGGTAGATTGAAAATGGTCAGTCGATATTACACATGGACATGGCTCTTCACATGATTTATGATTACATAATGAGACTCACAGGAAAATATAAATGAGAAATAATAATCTGCTACGATATGAATTGGCTATAATTGGCTACAAATCATAGGAAAAGAGTATGAACTAAACTGTATCAGAAATTATAAACTCTTGAGACTATGAGAGACTATCATAATCCTCTTGAGAAAATATGAATATATATAATTGGTTATGGTGATACATACGTTGTTTTGTAGATGTGATGAAAAGAATTATAAACCAATTTGACTGTAAAGAGACTGTACAGGCACTACCTACAAATCTTGCATGGATTTTTGAACTGATGAGAACTTACAGGGAGATTGTATTTGGCATGCTACAAGGAGACTGTATAGTCACTACCCACAAGTATGCCTGAATTTGTAATTTATCTGGAAATAGTTGAAGGCATCAAAGAAGTTTCTACGTGGATTTATACTTTCTCACCAGTACTCACAAAGTTTATTTTAATTTGAAACTGAGATGGAAACAGTTGAAGAGGACAAAGCTAAGACTACAAGTGGATAATCTGATGAGATAGGGGTGGAAGTTTTGATGTTATCTAAATATTTTCAATAAATTTATTCTAGTATGGCATCTAATTATGTATTTGCGAGCCTATTTCTATGAAGCGTTTGTACAATCACTACTCACAAAGCCATATGGGGTTGTGTAAAACTGAAATGGAAATAGGGGAAAAAAGCATGGGTTCAGGAAGATTGGGAGCTATATTGGCAGGCAGTTTCTGGATCCTGAGGGAGGTGGTGACGATAGAGTTACTCGAGGTAGAGGAGATGGGGATTGGAGTTGTAAGTCGCTAAGAGGAAAATAGTGTTTAGATCTGTTCTCTGTAGAAGGAAGGGAGAGTGAAGGAATGACAGCTTAGGATTTGAAGAGATGGGTGGAAGATGATGGATCAATTGAGGAGATGAGTCAGGGCATCAAGGATCGTGAGATGAGAATCGGGTGAGTGGAATGGCTCAAGCCCGGCTGTGTCTGTAGGAAGCGAGTGGAGGAGGTTGAGTAATATTTGGCTTTCAATGGGAGAAGGAGACGGTGAAATGGGAGCTTCGGGAAAGGGAAATGGAGAGCTCTGGTCTCAATGTGGGTGGATAAGGCTGTTTGGAGTGTTCGAGGACTCTGTGGGAATTTGGGGTGGAGTGACTGTAGTAGATATGGGATATTCAGAGAGGGGTAATAGGGAGTGGAGGGGTCATGGAGATATGTGGAAAGGGGAAGTGCATTTGGTGAGGACAAGTCATGGACTCAAGAGGTGAGTCGCTTCAGTGCCAAAAGAGCTATGGAGGTGTAGAGATGGTGAGGATGGGTGGCTGTAGGTAGATGGGTGAGAAGTGGTTTGTAATCAGGGAGAGAAAGTTTTGGGTGGGAGATGGTAACTGAGTGGGTCAAGTTCGGTGGGAAGGGGAAATGGGAGCTAATTTGAGGGAGGGACAATGCATGGGAGAGGTGGTTAAGGAGTTAGGGGCGGGAAGGTGGAGAAGGAATGGAAGACCGTTGCAAGAGCTCAGCAAGCAGTGGGAGAAGATTCTCGATGAGGGAAAGGGATGGGAGTTCAGTGAAGAGATGGGGAGTAACGTGTTGGGAATGGAGGATCGAGTGGGGGAGATCCAAGTGGTGGTGAGATGGGTGAGGGATGAGTGGCTGAGGAGCAGAGTTTGTGGTAGGAGGCATTCATGTAAGTGGATGAGGAGTTGGAGAAGGGATAGGTATATGTAAGATAGCTATGGATTCAATTTGTTTTTTTGTAATTTTTTTTTTAAATTTAATTCTAAAAAATTCATAATTTATTTTTTTTTTAATTAATTATTATTATTATTATTATTTTTAATATTATTTTGATTAATAATAAAAATTTATTCAAATTATAAATGACCATCATAACAAGTTAATTAAAAACAAGAAAAGCACGTACCTCGAAGGCAACATAACACGCTGAATGTACAGGTGACATCAACGGAGGGAAATAATATTAAACCTTGTAATACAGGTGAGTAAAAACAATGATGGATGTAAAATATATATCACATGATGATAACTAGGTAAGTATGGTTAATTTCTAGATTCCTATCCCATGTGAGTAGATTTCAAAAGAAAACAAGAAGAGCATGTACCTCCTGGTGATTTCGATGAGTGACCGTACTAACCTGAAATCAAAAAATACTAAGATATTGCAAACAAGCAAGTTAGAAAAGATGAGTAAAATAACAAACAAAATGACTAGATCTAGGATCTGGTCCCACCGGGCGTGCCAAATGTTGATCTGAGTTTCCATCTTCCTGTCTAGATGAGTGTACGAGTAATCAAGAAACACTAAACAATGTCGAGTATACAAGGGCTTAGTACCTTGGAGATGATGATGGATGATACGGGTGCAAAGTAAGATAGATGCATGATATAAAGAAGCTAGATCTGCAAAACTGAAACAGATAAGATTAGATCATAATATGCGGGGGTTTCCCAAGTAGTTCCGGTTCCAAGAGGATTTTAACTCCCTTGGAGGATGTCAACCCCCGTGTCAGAAAAGATAATAACAGATCATGAACAGTAGTACATGGAATATAAAATGAAAAGTAACTAAAATGACGAGGTGAACTTAGCTTGTGCTCTGTTGTTGAGATGAACCGGGCATCAAGATGGCAAGATAATGAACCATGGAAAATATTTTTTCCTTAAAATGACAGAACTTAATTAATCTCTTTCTTCTCTTCTCTAGGCCTAGGTATCTTCACGGTCCTTCTTGAAAAATATATACTCCTCATTTTTCTAAGTTTTTGGTCCTTTTTTGAAATATGGGGAAAAACCCATATTTATACCTTAGATGTGAGGTTAGATTGGGGTTAACAAGTAACCGGGGTTGAGTAAAGTAACCTGAGTTAGGATATGATGTGATCACGTGGGGACCACAGCTTGAATTATTAGATGGAGTGGGGAGCATGATTGACATGGTGGGTGAGATAAAATATTCCATTTAAAAAAAGGGGGTCGGATGGGTGTATTAATACCCATGGATTGAATAATTTGTGAAGGATGGGGATATGCCAAAAGTTGAATTATCAAATGGGTCTACATGGAGCCCAATTGATAATTAATCAAACTAATGTGAAGCAATTAGATAGGATTTTATTTAATTTAAGAGAAAGAGATGCGAGAATGGAAATTGCGTGAATGTGAGATGACGGAGGGACGCTATAACCAAAAATAGGTGTCTACAGTTGTGTTGTGCACTTACTCGACCATCAAGTTGTGTTGCATCTACAAAAGGAGCCTTGCGCTCTATAGCTAGAACTATTTTTCCTTCCTCATAGATGCCAATACATGCTCTTAGCCCCTACTTGAAACAATGGTCTATGAAAGGTCGGGTTGTGTAGAGAATTTTGCTTAGTGAATACATAAACGTGAAATGGAAAGGTTGGCTCTTTGGGTTCAAATTTATAGTTGGTTATTGTAGAAAGGTCTATGTGATCTTCTTTAATGAGCCATGTGAGGAATTTTTTTTATAGGATTCATGTTAGAGAGGTGTATATTCTGTCTAATGGGAAAATCAAAGCACCTAACAAGTATTTCAACCATTTTAATGCCTTGTGCGAAGTTTTCTTGTGCCACACATCTGTGGTTACACATTTCTCTTTTGATTCATCTTGGTAGCTTTCCCACTTCATGCAACTAGGGGAGATTGCAAGTATTCCCTCCTCCACATTTCATTTATTTTCCATATTTGGTCTCGGGAGTGTTTTTCACATGTAAAACATATACGATCGAGATAAATAAATGAACTTGCCCAGCTTTCAGACATGTAAGTGTTGGGATGAGAAAATGAATAAGTATTAGAATGGGCAGGAACACACACGCAACATGCACACAACAAGCAGAGATAGCACATGGGAGTATGAGAAAGGGTTACATGTGGGAGTGTGGATATAGGACAATTAAGGACTAAACACATTTTTATGGAAGCAAGCTAAAATAGATTTGGAGTGCCCATCACATAAAGGCTACCTTTGCGAGAAAGTATTGGCTATTTTTGGAGAAAGCACATGCAAACTAAAGATGAAATCACATGCACGAGTTCAACTATTAATAGGATTAAATTTGGATATTAGTTAGGAAATCTATTATTATTAGATGTTTTGTAAAGCATGCATGTAAGTACACATGTTTATTTTTATCACACCCTATTATTAGGAAGTGCATTGGTGGTGAAGGGAAAGTCCCCATCCCTTTAAATACTTTGTTTAAGACTGGTTATGGTACCATTGATATCACCATTGTGTTATTGTTATGCTACTCTGATATAGTTGCATGCATGACTCTATGAACACATGTTTTGGATGTTATTTATTAGCTTCTTATTATGTAAACGCTTATTTCACTAAATCAGGACATATTCCAGTGAATTGAGACTCCAGTATTTCAAGTATTGGAAGAAATCCATCTCCATTTTTACGTATATTGGATTCCATTTTTGTCTATATTGGATTCCATTATTACTATTATTGGAATCCAATAGTAGCAATATTGGATTCCAATATTGTCATTATTGGAATTATTCTAGTTCCAATTTCACTATTATTGGATTCCAATATCGCTATTATTGGATTCCAATATTATTATTGGATTCCAATTTTTCCATTTTTTAGATTTTCAATGTTGAGAGTATGTAAGGCTAGCAATTGCTAACTATTATAAGGCATGTTCCCATTGGATACATAAAAATAAAAAATTAACAATAACTTCCTGCAAAATCTAGTTCAAATTCATGAGCGGATGCTAACTATTATTGATCTCGTTGTATTAAGGTGAGCGGTCACTAACTATTGTAAGTCGTGAGCCTCGATGTAAGGTGAGAGGTCAACTAACTCTTATAAAGTTATGTCACTTATAAGTTATGCACATCAATCTAAGGTGAGTGGTCACTAACTCTTATAAGTCATGAGCTTGTTGTATTAAATGAAAGTGAAAAAACCTTGATGTAAGGTTAGCTTCCGGTAACTATTATAAGTCATGATCTCATTTTATTTTAGTTTGATCCTTGCACTCTGAAAGTGTGAGCCTCACACTTTGAAAGTGCGGGGCTCACACTTATAAAGTCCGAGAGCCTCGCAGTTTCGAAGTGTGAGCCCCATGCTCTTGAAAATGTTTGAGAGCCCCTTAACTTTCGAAGTGTGAGCCCACACTATGAAAATTACGATCCTTGCACTTTCGAAGTGATATCCCCATACTCTAAATAATCCGAGCCTCACACTCTATTAGTGTGAGCCTCACCCTCTGAAAGTGCAAGCCCCACACTTTCAAAGTTTTGAGATTCACACCAATGAAAGTGTGAAGTCTCACACTCACACTTTCAGAGTGGGTGAATCTCAAACTTTGAAAGTGCGAGGCACACACTTTCAATGTTTAGTATGCACATATCCTTAAATTTGACACGGCCGTAAATGCTAGTGGTGTTATTTTGACTTCTAGTGGAACTCACAATAAAATTACATTCTCACCCCAAAATATACCTTGTAACAACTCAAGTATTTTTTTTTAGATTGTACAAGTTCACTAGTGTTTATTATTATAAACTATATCTGCAAGTAATCATTAACAATAAATAGAAATTTTGGGAGTTTATGTATATCAAAAATTCTATTACTCTAAAAGATAGTAGAATTTATGCTTGTAAATTGTTTCATTCTCCGTATAAACAATGAGTCACTTCCGTGAGCAAGAAAATCAAATAATCCTTGACACAATGCAAACAAAATGTTTGTGGCAAACATTGTCTTACACCCTTGGAGATACATTGAACCATTATTTTATAGTTTACATCAATCAAAACACTCATTGTGTCACATAATTGTATTTTTTTGAGTCAAGAAATAAGAAAATTGATCTATCATCATCTTTACATTGAAAGGTTCTATCTATACATTATAAATTTGTTACAAATTCATACATATATAGTTGTAAATCTTATATGAGGAGTCGTCACCTTTTATGGACAATTTTATTTGCATAAAACATGAATACATTTTCTGCCTCTAGAACGAGACTGTCGGTTTGGATACAACTAGTGTTGAGTAAAGTAGAAGTATAGGTGCTATCAAAGTAGAGACTAATATTTATGAGACAGGAAGAAACAAAAGAGTGAACTATATATTTCTTATTCAACCTTGATGTTCTTGCATATTATGGGTCAATGTAACAAATGGTACCCATAACATAGGTAGAGGTGTGGTGTTTAGCCGAGGAAATGCAATTGGAAATGCCAAAGTATGACAAATTTGCATCGAAATTATAATCCAAAAGAATGTTAGAAGTCTTCACATCCCTGTAAACAATGTGTGGGTTACAATCATAATGAAGATATGGCTATCCTTCTTCAGCACCATGAGTAATATTTAGCCGATCATTCCAGTCTAGCTTAATATTCTTTGATGATCCTATATGAAAATAAAAATTAATAAAACACTTGTTAGATTTTCCAAATATCCATTTTACTATGAAGGTTAGAGGTTGATTGGACACTTCTATTTCAAAAATTGAATCTACAATGTACAGATTCATTTTTCTTCATAACATAATCATTTTACTCACCATGTAGGATGTCTCACAAACTTATGTTTACTATGTAATCATAAAACATCAGGTTTCCAAGTGGAGAAAGTGAACATCCATGCAGACTCTCAAGATTCTGATGCATGATGCTTCCAACTGTTTCCACATCAGTTTCAAATGCAAGCAAGCTTAGTGGATAATGACTGTACATTCTCTTTATAGAAATTGGCTTAGAATCCTTTAGATCACATTTATAAAGATTTCTTGTAGCACCATAGCCAATTACATATTTCTCTTTAAGATTTTTTTGTGATTGTCATTATGTCGTTGTACATGTAAAGAGCCATGTTCATGTGTAGTATGACCAACATTGGAGAACCTAAATGTAACAAATAGATGTGTCAATAAAGAAATTGTAATATGATATTGCTTTCTGATTTGTCATCTGATAATCTATACAATATGAAATCATGTCTTGCCATGTTAGTTTTAACACCTTGCTCCATGTTGTTTGCAAAGCCTTTTGTAAATACCTTTGGATGATTTGAATGGTACAAAGCTATAATTATGCACAATAGTAGTACTAAACCCTAACAGATGCAAACAATTTCTAGTTTTTAGATGGATGTTGTTCATTGTAGGGCCACAATTTTGTTAGACAACATCATACATATCCAAGTTTGCCAAATTTTTCGATAACAATAGAAGAATGTCTCTGGAACCCGAGCTATTTAAAAGATAACTACTATTTCTTACATCAATTAATTGGTGATATCCAAAAACCATAAGAAACAAAACTGAATTGGTATGTAGAGAAAATTTGTGTTTATATCTACAATTGTATGGAGGAAAACATGAAAAATTTTTAATGACAGGAATTTCCCCAGACAAGATTGTTGTAGGAGAGGTTTCTATAAAAGAAATAGAGCCATTTACAGTATCTTCTATTATTATTGCAAGAGAATTAAATTTATTCCTTTCTCAAATACCTCCATAGCTTTTGAAAGTGAAGACCTACAAGTTTCCACAATGATGTAGTGTAACTCAATTTTTTTTAAAGTGATGGGAAGATAGCCATCAATCCACTATTAGCTCCTCTATCCTAAAGTTGTACAGATTATTTTTTACATTGACAGAAAGATATTCTATAATATATTGATGCTAGCGGCCTCTAGTCTTCACTTCTAGCAATGAATTGATATCTTCAAATAAACCAAATTTAATAGCGATTAATTGTTGAAATTACATAGTGCAACGCACAACAATTTTTTTTATTAATGATTTCTTGATTTTTATAACTGAAGGAGGGTTGAAGGGTCCCTTTCCATTTCTTTACATTACAGATACAATGAGTAGGATCAGTCTAAAAAACCCAAACAATCTAGCAATACTTTGGTGAAAAAATTCTTAAGGGCATATGCCAAAAACACAAGTGATTGGGAATACAAAAAATAACCCAGACCAGTAAGACATACAAGATGATTTGGTAACAATGCAACTGGCAAGGCTATATAACAACCAGAACAAAGTTACAGCCTGATGGATTTTAGAAGCACTTATTTATTTGAATCAGATGACACCTCCGTATACCTCCACCTTAATGGGATCCTGAAAATAAGTTTTCCGTAAAGGGTTCTTGAAAAAGATGATCTTTTCCAACAGTCAGCCCAACTCTTTAACCAATCGTATGCCTCGAGACCTTCCTGACGAAGAAGATCATAACATGTTAGTTCCTCTTGCAGTAGAGAAAACATATCATCCAGGTCAGGAAAGGGGAGCAAACTATCTCCCGCCCTGGGTGTCTCACCCCATTTGGACACACCAGACACGAATCACATTAGGACGTCAAACCATTTGTACAACTATGAAAAAATTGGCCACTGTCCAGAAAACCTTCCTATTTATAACGAAGCCTCAGATAGTAAGGGCCACGACACACTCGTAGTTTTTTCCATTTCCACTTCATGTCCAACCCTATACGCTGGCTTGATCCAGTGACGACCCATCTTAAATCCAATCCTTTGTCGGGTGTATGATAAGAAGATGACAAACGAATGTCGAAGTAAATTCCACATTTACCCTCATACATCCCTCTAGAGAAAGATAATAATCTCCAATAAATCCCTCAATAGCAACTAGGTCTTGCTCTGTTTCAATTCGAAAAATGGATTTCAAATGGTGACGCAAAATTTTGGTATAAAATGTCCATTTCACTCACCGACGCAGAAAATTGCATGAAAGGAAACATTGGAAAGGCCATGATAGATAAAATGAAAGCCAGTGAAATAAAGATGAAAGGTGTGAAAATAAGGAGGAGAGGATCGGTAAATATGTGGAGTGACTATGCCATCGCATGCTTGTAATTAATACAAAGCTTGTTAGGGGCTTTAATATCGACCTTTATTGGAAAAGGTGATGAGTCCTGGGGGATCAACATATTTATTTCCAATCTTATCACGTGATTTTCTATAAAATCCACCTTTTTAGTAGCCTCCACATATATAACATTTAAGGTCCAATCTGTAATTAATGAAAGAGTAAAAAAGGATTTTTATTCACACAAGTTTTTTTGATGGCAGACATTAGCAATAATATGAGAGTCGCCTCCAATAATTAATTCATTACTATTCAATTCAATAGCAACAGACCAACAATGTTCCAACACTTTAATTTATTGATTCATACATTTATTAATTTACATTGGGTGGGATCAGGGTCCATAATCTACAGTCAGAGACAACCTCGGTAATCAATATCATGATACTACATAATTTAATCTTCAAACTATTAATAATCATTAAAATAAAAATTATGATTTTTGGTCCTTCAACTAATCTCAATAATTTTTACATTTACTTTTAATTTACTAATTTGGGATTGATGGTGTGTTTTATTTATGAATAACATCTTACATTCTATTAACAAGTAAAATGATATAAGAATATTCCCCCAAAAAATTGGCGTAGTATGGAAGCACACCCCCGAGCCACAAGTTCAAACTAAGACAGAGAAAAATCCGAGGAGTACATTCAATTACAAAACATTACAAGATAGAAAATAAAAAAATTTAAGCCTCAACTATGAATTACTGATCAGTAAGATGCACATATCTTGTTCATACCATCAAGAGCCAGACAAGTCTCGAGGATAGACATTTCCCTTCTATTGTCTTTCCTTTGAAATAACAAATATCAGTGTGGTCTTGAACAAAAAAAACCTCATTACTTAAAATTTAATGAAAATAGTTTAAAACTTTCATACTTCATCTTGTTTCATGATAAAAATCATATGTCTGGGAAATTTGAACAACTATATTGCAAAAAACTTTATCAATACAATATTAGATCGATAGGGTTGGTTATAGACAATTCCTTCTACACAAATTATACACAACATTCTTTCCACTAACATTCTTTTTCTCAATACCCTATTCAAAATTCTCTGTAATAACACCTTCTGGATTTGCGAAACGAATTCTTGAAATTTACTACATATCTACACAACCACACTTCTCTTACATCAATTAACATTACCAAATTTTATCAATCCAACAAACACATTCCAATAAAAATTATATTCATTAGTCATGTTATTAATTATGTGATTAGCATCTGGAAGAAGGTTGTGCACTTTTTTTCGTTTGCGACTATCTTTCCAAACTAGTTTCAAGGATTGGAGAGAGTTCTGACACGCACATATAGCACTTAGACCCAGTTTCTTTTATTTTCTTTAGCATAAAAAAGTTTGTTTATTTTATCAAACACACCATTGGGCATACTATATTAAGAAATAATTTATCAATGCAATAGAAGTCCGTCATTTAATACTGCGCAAGAATCTTGTTCACCTTCACCCTGTGCGTATGTGGTTGATCCTTTAGGTATATTTTCTTTTTAGGATGATTTTAAGAAAATGTGAAAGGCCAAGAAATGGACAGAACATGTCTTTAGGTTTAAATGATGTACATTTGTTACGATGATCTCTACCATTTCCATACTACATGGCTATGTTAATTACAAGAAATTGTTGATTGTAGCAATAACAAAGCCTTCCCTTTCACTAAATAAGGATGCTTATCAGTTGCAAAAATTCTATTCAATATCCATTCTTCTCAAAGGTTTGTATTTAAGAACCTAGCTCTGACAAGAATAGTCCATAGAATATAATATAATTACAAATAATGAATTCAAACCTGCTGAGATTGTTTGTTTTTCATGTTTAAAATAGATTCATTGACAATATATAGGATAATAGTTGATAACCTTCTAATCCACAAATAATTAACAAAACATGCATTGCTCTTCACAGACTTAGATCAATCATTCTTGAGTAAGACTCGTGTTTGCCTTAATTTTTTTATAAAATAGTTAGGACTATTTTGTTTAACGGGTTATTTCTTGAAATATTCAAGGCCAAGATGATCAGGATACATCTTCACATTTAAAATATGTACTTCAATTCTTATCCTCTAACTATTATCTTCGTCACAAAAACAAACAATGAAATTTATTAGCTTGATATTTTTTAAAAATAGAAATAGTAGAGCCTAGTGAGCGCCAAGCCACTCCTTTCATTAAGTAATGTAGCTTACCAGTCACTATGCATTATCTTTGATACGAACCAACATGAAAAATTCCTTGCGATGCCATTTCATTCATTCATATACTTTGTTATCCGAGAACTATGTTCTGTAAGTATTATAGCTTAACGGTCGCTAAGAATTTTTTGTAATATGAACTATTTTTATTTCTATTTTCTTAATTAAGAAACAACTTAGCCTAGAGGTAACTAATTTATTCCTTTCTCATTTAACAATAAACAATAAGTGTAGAGCACTATGTTCTGTAAGTATTTGAGCTTATTTGTCACTAGGCATTTATTTTATACGATCTATTTTTAATCTCTATTTTTGAAAATAATAAAAAGTTTAGCCTTGAGGTTGTTAATCTATTACTTTCTCAAAATACCTCCATAGCTTTCGACAGTAAACAAATTTTATATCTCAACTATTTTGCATCTAAAAATTTCACAAAAAATGCCTAGCACCCAATAATATCTATTACTATCATCTGTTATTAGAGTGCTATGTTCAAAATAAGATATTGTTTAGCTGAGCTGCCAAAAAATCATTCCTTCCTAAAAGTAATTGAGCTTAGTGGTCGTTAAGAATTTGTTTTAATATGAACTATTGTTTGATCTCTATATTCAAAATAAAAAATCAGTTGAGCCTAGTAGCCACTAATCTAATCCTTCTAACAAGTAGTGGAGCTTAGCGGTCACTAATTATTTTCATTGATACACACTGATGTGTTAAAAAAGAAAAGATGAAAAATTGTGTGTCTAGCAGTCCCCATGGTGTTATATGAGCACCATGAAAACATTTTTAGTAATAATCTTTCTTCCCAACTATGCAAATACCTCCATAGATTTCGACATTAAAAATTGTCCATATCTCACTTATCTGCCATCAAAATATATTATGGAAAATGCCTAGCGACCGCTAATATCTATTAGTATGATTTGTTCATAAATCATCTATGTTATCAAGAAATTGTTTAACCTATTTTCCACACAATCATTCCTTTTGGTAAGTATTGAAGCTTAGTGGCCGCTAAGCATTTTATTTCACACCTACTGTTTGATTGATCATGTTCAAGTAATGGAGCTTAGCAGTCATAAGTATTTTACTTGATACGAACCGATATAAATTATGTGTTAGACACAAAATAACTTGTGAGTAATATAAAAGTTGAGAAATCCTTCAATGGTATGTAGTGCCACATTTGGTTGCGGAAGGAATGTATAGTCAATAAGATAATATTATAGTTAATGAAAATACTAGTGATCAACAATTGTAAAGATATTTATTTACATTGCTGGAAAAGAAACCTAGGAGTTGTAGAGCCTAGCGACCACTAGGCTTTTGCTCAACAAATAAATAGAAAACATACACCATACAGAAGGTGTTCATTAACACGTGCTAAAGAGAATACCCTGATCCCCTATAAAATGTAAGTATTTATTATTTTAAATTTGGTGTTCCAAAAATATCATTCTAATGGAGCTTAGCAGTCACTATTTTATTTCCTATCTATAAGGTGCTCTCAAATTCTGGTGAAGCGTAAAATTATGTTTTATTTTTTCTAGAGTAAAGCGTTAATAACTCCAAAATATCGACGATCACAAGATTTATTAGAAATTTCATGCCACGTGGAAAGATTTTAATGGATTATAGTTACAACTTAATAATGCAGATTTTTATATGTAAAAAGTTTTTGTTAATTCTATTACTAATTAAAACTTTCTTAATAAATGTGTCAATTATATAATTGCGTAATTAACTAGTTTAAACTTGCAAGATGCAACATTTTATTGGATTTTTTTTTTTGAATTAACGCGGATGATAGCTAAAAATATCAAATTCACATTTGATAATAATTAATAATAAACGAGATGTAAGTCACTCTCTTAAAATTTAATTTTTTGATTTGTAGCATTCACTTCTATTTTCTAAATTGTTTTTTACTATGCTTAAATTAATATTTGTCATTTTCCCGTGAGTTCACAAAGAAACTTTTGACGTTCTCCCAACAATTTATAAAGTAAGTAGTATTAATAAATTTGATTTCCTTATATCCCACGCTATTCCCCGAATTAACACGAATTATATCTATTAAATACCAAATTTGCACTAGCTAAAAATTAATAATTAACTAGGCATATATCACTCTCTTAAAATTTAAATTTTTTGTTTCCTAATGTTCACTTATGTTTTATAAATGGGTTTTTATTATGTTGAAATTAACAATTGTCATTTTGTAGCGAGTCCACAAAGAAAATTTTGTCGATGTCACACTTGTTTCTAAAGTAGGTAGTATTAATAAATTTGATTTCCCTGAATCCCACATTATCCCCCAAATTAACACGCATTATATTTATAAAATACTGAATTCGCTCTAGATAAAAATTAATAATTAACGAGGCGTATATCGCTCTATTAAAATTTAATTTTTTTTGTTTCCTAATGTTCACTTTTGTTTTCTAAATGATTTTTTATTATGCTTAATTAATATTGTGTTTTTCCCGAGTGAACACAAAGAAATTGTTGTCATTGTCCCACTTGTTTCTAAAGTAGGTAAATTTAATCAATTTACTTTCCATGTATCCCACCATATGCCTTGAATCAAATGCAAATATTGATGACAAATTAATTCAAAGTAAGATATTTGAAATATCAAAATCCCGCACTTTCACTTCAAGAAAGGGAAATTTAATTTAAAATTTCCTATTCCCATTTTTTTCAGTTTTAAGAATTTATTTCATTGAATGCATTTGGAAAAAACTAAATAAATCAAAGAAATATATATTAGGTTTTCTTTTTATTTTATAAGCGTAGAAAAGGATCTCTTAAAATTAGAATATAAAATGCACAGACACTAATTTACTGGTCCAAGTGCTCGATTCCTGGAGGTTTTTTGATCAGTAAGCTTAGGCAACAATCGTAATCATGTTTGAGGGTGCACAAACAAGACATAAAATAGTGATAGTGGATAGATCATGGGTGTGAGTGCATATCAGGAGGTCTGCAATGGACATAATCAAAAGAGACAAGAAAAATAGGTTGTAGATAGAATCTTGTTAATATTTTGTTTTAGAGAGAATACGGAGCTTTAACAGACTTTATCAATCACGTTAAAATATCAATTACAACTAAAAATGGTATTTATAAAAATCATCTATGGTAATGTATGTGTATTATAGCTGAATGGCGGGCACTTGCAACAACTCTGTATTTGCCTAGTTCTTGTGTTTTGCACCGGAACCTATCCCTGCCTTTCCCTTTAGCACCTTTGTAGTTATGTTCCATCTTCTTTTCAAAATGTGTTGCTCTATCTGAAACCTCATTTTTGTCCGCCCATGACCAAAGATTTTGTAATCCCTATTAAAATATTTATTCCTTCTGAAAACCCATATGTTATGTTCAACCATAGCTCAAATATTCATGTCTATTAAACGGTTCCCTTTTCAGCCCTTCTATTTGTCTCTCTAGTTTTTTGTTGATTTTTTGTTTCTCTTCGTCTATTTATTTCCCGTAATTTGCGCATTATCTCTAGTAAGTGAAACACGAGTCGCATATTCTTTTATAATCATAATGTTTTTTTGTATAGTTTAGGTAATCATTTGCTCTTTAATGATTTTAATATAAAATTAAATAGTCGATGACTAATCATTCAATACTTCAATTCTCACTTGATTTCCACTTAATATACATATTTTTTAATAATGGGTTTTTTATGTTGAAATTAACAATTGTCATTTTGTAGCGAGTCACAAAAGAAAATTTTGTCGACTGTCACACTTGTTCTAGAAGAGGTAGTATTAATAAAGTTTGATTCCCTGAATCCCACATTATCCAAATTAACACGCATTATATTTATAAAATACTGAATTCGCTCTAGATAAAAATTAATAATTAACGAGGCGTATATCGCTCTATTAAAATTTAATTTTTTTTGTTTCCTAATGTTCACTTTTGTTTTCTAAATGATTTTTTATTATGCTTAAATTAATATTTGTGTTTTTCCCGAGTGAACACAAAGAAATTGTTGTCATTGTCCCACTTGTTTCTAAAGTAGGTAAATTTAATCAATTTACTTTCCATGTATCCCACCATATGCCTTGAATCAAATGCAAATATTGATGACAAATTAATTCAAAGTAAGATATTTGAAATATCAAAATCCCGCACTTTCACTTCAAGAAAGGGAAATTTAAATTTTAAAATTTCCTATTCCCATTTTTTTTCAGTTTTAAGAATTTATTTCATTGAATGCATTTGGAAAAAACTAAATAAATCAAAGAAATATATATTAGGTTTTTCTTTTTATTTTATAAGCGTAGAAAAGGATCTCTTAAAATTAGAATATAAAATGCACAGACACTAATTTACTGGTCCAAGTGCTCGATTCCTGGAGGTTTTTTGATCAGTAAGCTTAGGCAACAATCGTAATCATGTTTGAGGGTGCACAAACAAGACATAAAATAGTGATAGTGGATAGATCATGTGGTGTGAGTGCATATCAGGAGGTCTGCAATGGACATAATCAAAAGAGACAAGAAAATAGGTTGTAGATAGAATCTTGTTAATATTTTGTTTTAGAGAGAATACGGAGCTTTAACAGACTTTATCAATCACGTTAAAATATCAATTACAACTAAAAATGGTATTTATAAAAATCATCTATGGTAATGTATGTGTATTATAGCTGATGGCGGGCACTTGCAACAACTCTGTATTTGCCTAGTTCTTGTGTTTTGCACCGGAACCTATCCCTGCCTTTCCCTTTAGCACCTTTGTAGTTATGTTCCATCTTCTTTTCAAATGTGTTGCTCTATCTGAAACCTCATTTTTGTCCGCCCATGACCAAAGATTTTGTAATCCCTATTAAAATATTTATTCCTTCTGAAAACCCATATTTTATGTTCAACCATAGCTCAAATATTCATGTCTATTAAACGGGTTCCCTTTTCAGCCCTTCTATTTGTCTCTCTAGTTTTTTTGTTGATTTTTTGTTCTTCTTCGTCTATTTATTTTCCCGTAAGTGTTGGCATCTATCTCTAGTAGTGAAACACGAGTCGCATATTCTTTTTTTATAAATCATAATTGTTTGTTTTGTATAGTTTAGGTAATCATTTTGACTTCCTTTAATGATTTTTTTAATATGAAATAAATAGTCATGACTAATTCTTCAATATTCAATTCTCACTTGATTTCCACGTTAATATACATAGTTTTTTATATTTGATTTTCCACGTAGAAATAATTAAATGCATTGTCTTTTCAATTTTTTTATGTTAAAAAAGTTAAGCACATTATATGTTCTTTTAAATATTATTAAATATAAATGTTAATCATTTTATTTACAAACATATATTCCATTTACAGTTTGTATCGACTACCTTGATAAATGAACCAATACAAAGTAACAATTTTTAAATTCTAAAATAACATATTCCAAGACTAGAGACCGCTAAGCTCAATGTTTATGACATTGTCTAACTATTACAAGACAACACAAGGAAACAAATATTCCAAGACAAGACAAATATTAAAGAGTTTCCTGAATACATTTTTCAAACAAGAACGGAGACTAGCTACTACTAATATTCTGGTTGATTTTCTTATGATATAACTAGGACGGCTCACCTGAAAACTAAGCTAAGCACCATTATTATATTTAGATTTCCATATTAATTTAATAGAATCCCACCATGATATTAGAATCCTAGCGGCTGATAAAGTCTAATATTAGTAAATAACATTGGTACAACATAAAAAAGACTTGAGATTAGCAGCCGCTAGGATATTTGTTTTCTTACATACATGACAATTAGTAACGACCCGAATGAAAAACTAACTAAGCTTATTTATTATATTTGGATGTTACTATACTACTGTTAGGAAATAAGGGATAAAATATGTGGAATAATCCCTCATAGAATCGTAATAGTAGAAACTAATATGCAGAAAATATTACAGATCTCAAATAAAAGGTAGAATAAAATAACATAACACAAAGAGACAATATTTAACGTGGTTCACCCAATTTGGGCTACGTCCACCAAGAATCACTTGCTCAAATTTTATTACAAGCCACTACTCTCTCAATACAATACCCAGATCTGTTTGGAGCTATACTCAACAAACTCTACAAAATTCACACCCAAATTCAAAACACATCTGCAATGTTACTATGTTACTACCATATGCATAAAACCATATAAGTAAACAACTGATTAAGTAGTTTTAAAAAACCGTGGGTATCAAAACCATGGGCAAAAACCATCCCATAAAGGTCTATGAGAAAAAATCCTGCCCATATGAGAAAAAAACGTTTCCCGGTATATCAGGCACGTTTTAAGGCCAAAAAAAAATTCTCAGGGACTGCGCCCCCAAACCCTTGCTACTGGGGGATGCCACCCCCAAACCCCGGCGAGGATACATGAAAATTTTACAATACTCTTAGTGTACAGTCTTCACACTTTCACACATGAAAATAGGCTCCACAACCTAACAACTACCTTCTTTCATTAATGTTCCAAGACAACAAATATTCTAAGACAATATTACTTTTATATGATTTTCCAGAATACACATATTCCACAACAAAATTTTCTGCATTGGGGCCACTGAGTTTAATATGTTATTATAAGTCTATCATATGACATTCAAAGCCTAGTGGTCACTAATTTTGTAGATTATTCCACTATGTTTGTGTAACATAATAAAGACTTAATTTTAGCGGCCAATACGATAATTCTTGTATTTTCATTCAATATATTGATTAACGAGCTGACTAAAAAAATTAAATTGAACTAAACTCAAACACCAATTGTTTAGCCAGGCGGCCTTCAAGTACAACATGTTATTCAAAGTTTATTGCATGATATTCCTAGTAGTTGCTAAGATATTTTTTGTCTTGCATTCAAGATAATTTATAATGACTCAACTAAAAATATAATTATGCTCCCCGCAATTATATTTAAAATTTAAAAGACTAGTTTTAATGACTGATGACCACGAGTGTGGTTGCTCACTACATTTCTTTACTGAATACTCATGATTCTAAATGAAAATTTAAGCCTACTGGCTGCTGAGCTCAATAGTATATTTGAAGTCTATCGCATGAATTCCAAACAAAATTTTAAGTGTAGCAGCCACTAGTTTCAATATGTTATTCGAATTAGCATTGTTGCAACATCACAGAGGATTGAGGTTACTGGCAACTAGGATAGTTTTTTTCTTTCATACAAGACGATTAATAATGACTTGACGGATATTCAAATACACGACTAGACAAAAAATATTCGAAGATAGGATGAACCCAAGTTCTTAGACTAACACTTTTAATTGCTCCCTCAGATAAATCAATATGAGAAGAAATAAGAATATAATACTTACACTTACCTACAAGATTGCACAAATCCTCCTTTGTTGCGTTTGGATGTGCTCTTGATTGCTTAATTATGCTTCAAATTAGTGGGATAATTTTGACAGCGCCTCCCCTTTGATTTTCTTTATCAAGATGATGATAGATTGAATATAAATGGAGAAAGATGAATGATAGATTGATTGAGTGATAAAATGGTAGAAATTTGATATGAATTAGTGACTTGCTTTAAGCTATCTTTCATGGAGGAGGAGAGCTTAATTTATAGTTTGTGGGTGGAGGATTCAATGGCTAGGATGAAGCCATGTTGGATTGAGATCAAGGGTGGGGGATTCATCTGAGGATGGAAGATTATAGAGTTAGAGGATTATAGAATTTGAAATAATATTCAATGAATCATGAGTGGTTTATTTGAATTTTTAAATAGAGGGATGTTTAGAGAGGCTTATAGAAATAAAACTCTCTAGATTTAGATGTGTGAAGATGCGATTAGATTAGGTTACATAAATATAATTAGGGATGTGATTTGATGGAAAGGTTAGGTGTAGGGATGTGTAGGGTGTTGGGAATTCAGACTATGGAATGGTGTTATGATTCAATAACAAACCAAATCATGAAGATACATAACTAGACAATTCCCCAAAATTTACAGAAATGGAAGTATAAACTAGAAAATCCAAATCAAAACAAAGTACACACACATAATACAACATGTACTGTGGTTCACCCAATGTGTGCTACGTCTACCAAAGTTAGAGATATCAATATATATAATGAAAAAGAGCATAAACCAACTCTTCCATACAAGAGTATAATGCATCTCTCTAATAATATCTCCTCTTTCAGATCTCTAAACAGATCTACATGAGTGCACTATAACTGTGCCTCCAAACCACCACCATATCTCACATAACTAGGAACTATTACATCTATGAACTATAACCAAGCTCTCCCATGAATTTGAAACAATACCTCTTAAATGGGTCTACCACTGTGCAACCATAATTTTGCATCAAAAAGTAATTCCCTCCTCCATCACCACATCAACTTGTGCAAACAAGAAGACAACCTCCTCTACAATAATAGATCTCTATGGATCAATAATACAACATAATCTCATGGATCTACAATACAAGATATCACAACAACATGTGGATCTACAAGAAGAAACCCTATGAACTTTGCCTACTATGCAAGCCATTACAATGAGACTAAACAATACAAAGGAAATATAGTAGAAGACATTACATTCTTCTCACCATTCAGATGTACATGCCATTTCCTTATGTATAAATTCTCTCCATGGAAGTTATGTCTTCATGTAACCTTCTTTCTTTTCTTCTTCTTCTTCTTCATCCTCTCAACCAAGGAGAATCAAGGGTATTTTTCAATCCTTCTCAATTATCACTTCTAACCCTAGTTTTCTAGCTTATATAGGCATATACAAACTTAGGGAACCCTAGCTATGAATTTACAACCTTTATATCACCTTTATAATCAAAGGTTAGATCTAATCCCACATCTAAAATAAAAAATGTTCACGCACAGGTAACAGATGATGGTTGCTCCCAGGTGACTGATGTCGGTTCCATGACTGATGTTGGTTCTTCCCAGGTGACCGATGTCAGTTCCCTAACCAATTTCGGTTACTGTGTAAACCAAAAACTTATAAAGAATGTTATTTGTGAAGAAATTTATCTCCACAACTCAATAATCTCCCACTTAGAGATAAATTTTTCAGAGTGTACTTGTACATTACTGTCCTCTACATACCGTGAAGAGAAACTATTCTTTACTTCAAAAATTCTCTCAAAACTAGGAAGATTAAACCATCTTCTAAAACTAATAAGATAACAAACCCGTGACTTACGATATACCTACACAAAGCTACTACTGATTCATGATACACGATCTATCTATACATCAAGCTCCCACTCAATCGTAACACCAATCCTCTCATGCAACCAAGCCACCATGACTCTCACACCTGCAAGAGCTCCCACTCAAATGGAAATATTGAGATTCAATTGCAACCCTAACCATACCTATAAAACTAACCATTCTCTCCAACCATCTATCCATGTCTCTATGTAACAAACAATGCAACTGACCAAAGACAAGTCAAACTGGAATATGAAAAAGCAATAAAAACAAGACCCTGGGTAAAAACATCCCAAATGAGTTCTACATTCAACTAGTGGGTGAGCAATCCACAAAACTTGCATAACTCAAAGAATACAAACTCTACTTTATGCAAATCCAACCCTGCATAAAAAACTTGCATGTCCAAAACAACCATTTGTAGAAAACATATCTATTATGGAGTAACATAGTAATAAGAGGAAATACAAACATCCCCTACTCATGCTCAAGGGCATCTAGACCATGCTCATAGGCATCCATGTGTAAAAAAAATATTTTCATCATTATAGACTCAAAAAATAGAATCTATCCTCATGTATAAACTCACCATATACATCCATCCATATCACGAGGCTCTTCAGAAGCTTCAAGTCTCTCACCGACTAACTCCAAAGCCACATATGAATCATGTGATCATCAATGTAAAAAAAAACCATGCTAATCATGCTACTAATGACTAGTGTAAATACCAACAAAAATGTCATCAACATACTACACAACCATCCAAGATGAAATTAAACAAGGGAAACATCAATAAACTATAAACACACAATGATGTCACACCTGTAACCTATAACAAACATATTTTCCTTCTTTTGCCCTTGAAACTCTAAAACATTTCTCTCTCTTCTTAACCCAGCTGAACAACCATCAACTGTCATCCCATAAGGATATCCAAGCACTACATAATAAAACTAAAAGTGACATCATCATGCACTAAAGAAAAAATACCTACAAAACTGTGATTGTCCTCCACAACAACTTGTGCCTTGTGCCACTCTTGAATAGTAGCATTCTCCTTTCACTCTGCATGTTGCAAAATGAAATGCTAACAACCATGAACTCCCGTGCACTGCTTCTAATCACCAAGCTCAAAAGCTAATATATATCAATGAGAAATAAAATAGATGAAAGAAAATATAAAATTGATTACCTTCTTATCAAAGAATAATTTTACATCATACAAGTTTAGTCTTATTCTGAATTAGGTTAAACCACACTCTTTTCATCCATATGTACTCAATATCTCCCGTTACTTGCAGCTGGTGTTTAAACATGAAGTTTAATTAAGGATCTCATACTTAGACTAGATACCCATGTCCTCAAGATTCCAACACATCTCAGAAATAAAATTCAAATTCACCAAATATTTGTGGTGCATATTTTACTTGTGCACACAATCCAAACATAATACCAGTTGCTTCAAATGAAAGACATAAAACATGATTCATATAGAGATACTTGAATTTGACCCAAGTCTTACTGGACTCACCAAGCCAACTCCATCCTCTTTCTAATTAAAAAATTTAAGTGATCTACTTCTTTTCTTCTTTTACACATTGTGCAAGAAACCTGATCCTCTAAACTAGACACTAAACCTTTCATGCCCTCTTCTGCTACAAAAAAATCAATATAGACTTACTGTCTTGGAGATCAATCTTGGTCTTTTGACCGGGTACCAATTCCCCTATGACCGATGTCAGTTCACTAATTGATGTTGGTGCTACTAGAATGATCATAATGCCACATATTGGCATAGTACACCAAACCAGGTGCCTACTCTGACCAAAGTTGATAGTTTTGTTGAGCTAGTCATTTCAAGAAGCACCCAAATCTTACACAAAATTTATAGCAATAATGCATGCAATAAAACTGGACCAAGATTACATACATCACCTTACCATCACTAAGACACTCATCAACATCTTCAACCGAAGTAATTACCTCTCTAATGGAAGTCCTCTCTAATGAATTCCATACATCTAACTACATCAAGGATGCATAACTGTTCCTCTATCTCTTACTTAGATCTGTAATTCCAAACTTGCATGTGCAACCAAAACATACAAGCACTACAATACCAAGAATAAAAAACCATACCTCTATAATATAAATCTATAATCTGACGAACATGCATGTGCCTCTAAGAACCAAGGAAAACTCAGTAATTAAGACACATTCACTTCATCTTCTCAAATTTCTTCAGATCTGTGATTTTCTGTTTAATAGATCACCAACACCAATTTCTTACTAACCGACCATGGTCACCCTGTTGACATCAGCTAAGGAATAGTGGACATTGGTTATAGCATATCGACATCAGTCACTATCATTTTATAGAAATATTACATTTCCTACTCCCACTTTATATTAAATCTTTCCCTATGATGTACACATCAGGAAAAACAAAACCCTCCTCTCATGCAATTGTTAGTAATACAACTAACAAAACCATGAAGTAAACCCTTGCTCTAAAAACTAATGCCATCGCTCTGATACCATTTTTTGGTATCAGATAACAAACTAGGCTCTGATACCAGTTGTTGGGAATTTAGACTGTGGAATGGTGTTATGATTCATTAACAAACCAAATCATGCACATACGAAACTAGACAATTCCCCAAATTTATAGTAGCGGAAGTATAAACTAGAAAATTTAAATCAAAACAAAGTAAACAAACATAATAGAGCATGTATCGTGGTTCACCCAATGTGGGCTACGTCCACCAAATATAGAGATCTCAATATATATATATATATATATATATAATGAACAAGAGTACAAACCAACTCTTCCATATAAGAGTACAATGCATCTCTCTAAGAGTAAATAGATCTACATGATTGCACTACAACCATGCCTCCAAACCACCACCAGATCTCACATAACCAAGAACTAGTGCATCTATGAACTACAACCAATATCCCTTGTGAATATGAAAAAAAAAACCTCTCAAATGTGTCTACCAATGTGCAATTGTAATTTTGTACCAAGAAGTAAGTCTCTCCTCCATCACTACATCAACCTATGTAAACAAGAAGACAACGTCTACTACAATACTAGATCTCTCTGTCTTACCTGATTCTTAGACTTTTCTTTGAAGTATTGATGAAACAAATAGGGTAACGGGTGTAGGAGGAATACATGTTTTAATGTTGGTTGATGGGTTGTTGCGCGTGTATGAATTTTGATTACGTAGCTGATTATGAGAGCTTCCTTTTGGCTAGGAGGAACTACCTGTAATGGAAATCAAGACCACCAGAAAAGTTAAACAATATGTACAGTGAATTTCCTAGCGTGTGCTAGATCTGGGAAGTGTGATACTTCCTAGATGGTTGTCAGTCCATTGTTTAAAACAATTTAATGAAAATAATAAAGTAAACCCTATTATAATTTGAAATTATTTAGGTATCTCACTTAAAACACAATAAGAAAGATCTAATCTAACAGTCTAGGTTAAAATAGGATCCGAAGGATAAATAGTTGGTTATGAGTCTCTGTAGGTCTGACAGAAGTCTCAGGTAGGTCACAAGTGATTAAGGGGATGTAAAATTAGGTGGATAGGTCCTTGTTCTGGATTGTATGAGCACATACAATAACTAATGTTGATTAAGGGTGATCGACTATGGTTAGGCATGACTGGTGTCGATTACTGTGGAGTTCTGGGAATGCCACATAATGGGTTTTGGGTCTCCTTTGTGACTGCACAAAGGATTTTGGTTGGTTGGGATGAGGTATTGGGTAATTTGGGAGGGATTTGGTGAGATTTTAATGGGTATATGGAGGGGGAATGTTGAAGGAGGTCAATGGGTGGCTAGGTAAATAGTAGGTTATAATATAATGACAAAATGAAGTGAACCAAAGAAGTAGAATGTTTTACTTACTTGGATTCTGGTCCTAAACGCCTGTGAGTGAGGGATGGGGGTGATGGTAAGTGGTTGAAGGCTGCAGGTGATCACCAATCGTAGGAGAGATTTTGCATGGGTTGCATGTGCATTCCTCTTTGCTTGGTTAGATCAGATCATTACTGGGGTGGATGTGCAGGAGAAAATGCTTGATCTCTTTCTTTGTATGTATGTTCTTGCTGGAATTCAATCTTAGAAGATGCGATATCTCTCAGGATGATCTCAATGTTTTGCCAACTTTTTCCAATATTTTCCAACCTTGAAAATAATTGTTTTGAGGGTTAAAAGGGTAACTGATGGCGATTCCAGCTTAACCGACGATGGTTAGGGGTAACTAGCATTTATCAAGGTGGGATTTCCTAGGTTTACTAAACTAGGGAGATCCTCTTGATTTTCTCGGATCTCGTGTTGTTAACCCACGGATTAAACTGGAAGCTTCTTGTAAGCATGCGGGAATGTGGTTAGAGGGAAAGTAGGCATTGATTTTTAGGGTTTAGGTAAGTCTTAGTTAGTTATGACAACTAACTAAGAATAGGTCTTAGGGTGAGTTAACTTGATGAGGTGTCCAAGTGAAGTGTATGTGTGGATATTATTTAAATTAAGATATTTAAATAATAAATATGGTGAGGATAATGAATTAATTTAATTAAATTAATTAAATTAATACTAGTGAGGTGAAGGGGGCCATGGCTAGGTGAATGTGATGAAGGGTGCTTATTTGTTGAGGGACCAAAGGGGAGTGTGACCTAATTTTAGTGTCTACATTTTACCCCTTTTTGTTGTGTAGCTTGTATTAGTAAGCAATGCTAACAAAAATAAGATGTGGTTGCCCCATGTGTGGGTGAGGGTGAGCCCCCTCAAACCAAGAATTGACTAGGCCGAAGACAAAATCAATGAGTGGTTTGATAAAAGGTAAATGTGATGAAAAGAAAGGTGGGAACAGGGGAAAAAGGAGCAATGTCTACTCAGGTAATCTAGGTAATGGGTCAGGGTCAAAGGTAGTAACAGTTAAATGCATGCACACATATAAACTGTAGCACGCTACCGGGTTGAAGAGTCATCAAACTCTACATCGTCTAAGGTCAATATGTTTATCCAAACAAGGTTGAAGTGATTCCGGTATCCAAGGTATAGGATATTGTCATGACACATGACGTAGGTTAGGTTCAGGAACATTTAGATATGTTCTGGTACACCAAAGGTAGGGTCAAGATAAATGGTCATGGTAATAGGCTAGGTAAGGTCATTAGGTCAACAACACAGGTAACAGTGCCGAAAGGTATAGAGAACATATGAGGTCAAAGGTCACTAGCAATGTTCCAAGTCCAAATATCTAGGTCATAGCATGAGTAAGGCCGAGGTATGGGTAAAATAATGAGTCCCAAAAGGAGGACAAGGGTAGGTAGCAAATGAAGAGGTCAGAAAGGTGAGGTAAATGGTTTGGGTAAAGGTGGGGTGGGGCAAATGATCAAGGTGAAGATTGGGTGAGGCAAAAAAAAGAGGTAGGGGTAGGGTAAAGGGGTGAAATTTAGGGAAATGTGCAAGTGAGGGTGACCGATGCCAGTCAAGAATAACTGACGTTGGTAGAGGTCAACCAACCACGGTTAGGTAGGGCACACGACCGATGCCGGTCAAGGGTAACCAACATCGGTTAGGTCAGGTGTGTTAAAAAAACAAAAAATCTGTGTTTTTTGTGATTCATTTGTCTATTAACAAAGTGAGAAAATGACAAAAGAGAGAAAAGAGAGAAAAGTGCTCAGATATAGCAAAGCATTAAGGTGTTAGTCTGAATGAAAGGTGATCGGTTGGTGAGAAGAAGGTCCACAAGATCAGTGCGAGGGATTTGATTGGGTAAAGGTTACGGGTATTGATTCAGTGATGGCGGAGGCCAGAGAGGGATTGGGTGGGCCACCGGTACAGTGGCCAGATGTTCCACTAAAACGGTGGCAGCGTGACGAGGTAAGCACTCTACTCTATGTGTAGTTGATTTGATAGATTAGAGGATTAGTTTATTGTTATTTGTAGGTTTTGTTGGTTTTTCATTTTTGTGGGTGGTTAAAAATTGAATTTGGGAATGGGGGGAATAGTGGGTAAAAAGAGGAATGGGGAGGGTAATAAATGGGATAGGGGGGGTGGGTGGAGGTCCAAGGGTAGTTTCGGTTACTGTAGGTGGGTAAAAGGGGCAGGGGGAGCTTTTTTAGAAAGGGGGGTTTTGGGAAATCAAGGGTTTTTCCGTGACAGTGACCGGCGTCAGTTAGGTAGAACCGATATCGGTCACCAAATAGGTGACCGATGCCAATTAAGGGGTGATCAGGCTTGGTAAGGGTGAACTGGTATTGGTGACTAAACAGGTGATCGAAGCCAGTTAAAGGGCGACCGAGGTCAATTAGGATGAACCAACACCAGTAGAATTATTGGGCACAAGGTTCCAAAAGTGATGTGGGCTAGGTGGTTGAGATGGATAGGGTGAAAATAGGGTGTAGGAAAATGATAATTGTTGAATATGGATTGATACATGTAAATTAATGTCGTGCTTGTATTTGATGCAGGGGAGAGCGTAGCTACATATGGGGGATAGGGTTTCGCCTCTACTGGTGATAGTATGTGGCGCAGTGACTCCGGAGGAGATGTAACATGTAGAGGTAGTTGGGTTGAGTGGAGTTCATCATTATAGACATGTAGTCCGGTAGCCCAGTTTGATGGTTGCACTCATTGGTAGATGGGATTCCACAACCAACACGTTCCAGTTATCGACGGGTGAGATTACTATCACCTTGGAGGACGTGTTCTAGATTCTTTGATTACCCATATTGGATGCACATGTCTACTCTGTCTCCTCCAAGGCCTCAGAGGAGATGATTGTGATTATTTTTGGTGAGGAGATTTCCGACCTGAGATTCCATAGTTCCAGCTTGAGCTATGGAGAGATGTACCTAGCTCGTCTGAAGGATACGAGGCTAGTGGTTCTGTTGATGGAGGTAGTGTGCTGCTATACACTGCCAGATGCAGAGGGTGGACAGTTTCCCTGATAACTGATGGGGATACTCCATGACATGATGGTGGATGAGACCCGCTTTTCCTGAGAACCCACATTCTTGGTGCAGTTGTATAGGGAGTTGTGGGCATATGGGCAGCTGTGCAGGTTCAGCATGTGTTGTACATTTTTACTACATTGCTAGGCGTATGAGCACATAGTTTGTGTGTGAAGCCCATAGGGATGCCCCGAGAAGATGCATTCCCAGAAATATTTGTGCGGGTGGGGTATAGGAGATGGGTGTCAGTTATTAGAGAGCAGCGATCTGAGAGGCCCACACATGATGTGGCCTATTTTCAACAGTTATTGGAGGAGTTGTCTGGAGTGGACATTATCTGGAGGCCATATGTGGGATTCCCCTCATATAGGCATATGCATGAGGAGCTAGCTGAGCTCCAGCTAGAGAGATGGATACAGGGTCACCGTGCCGAGGAGTATGAGATGATCCCAGTAGACAGAGTCTGACGGAATTTTGAGCTAGTACAGGACATACCTCTGCCCTTCCCATAGTACCAGAGAGATGATGTGGAGAGGCCCTTACCTCTGCCACAACCTACAGTGCCCACAGGGCAGGAGGAGCAGTCAGTGGACCGGTGGATAGATGATGTCGGGTGCACAGACAGGTATAGACAGTGGTGGGTGGCTCACTTACGAGCCATACCACCCAGACTGGGGCAGCTGGATCTAGCCACCATCACGGTGCAAAGAGACACCCTACAGGGGCAGGTGGCTACTCTCATTACCCAGTTGGGTATACTGCAGACACAACTAGAGGGATCTAAGGTGGAGGTAGCAGAGCTACATGGACAGGTGGCCAGTTTGCAGGCCTAGATGGCTAGTAGAGGAGATGGAGATGGAGAGGAGGGGGATGGTTAGGTGGCAGCCTTACAGGCTCAAGTGGCAGGTTTACAGGGCCAGTTGGCCATAGCCCAGGCACAGATTGGGGTCTTACAAGCACAGGGGCAAGGGGCACCACCATCATAGGCACCAAGACCGGGTCCCAGTTCATCGACAGGAGCCAGACATGGCACATAACAGGTACAGGGGCTAAGACCTATGGGATCACCATAGATCTGTGCCTATATCTAGGTTATAGGATGCCCTAGGTGAGACGAGATATTATCAGGACCAGCTGATGGTGACTGGGATAGAATTCATATCCTATGCTGAGTATAGGGCATAACAGGTGTCTAGTGAAAGGAAGAGATCCCACACTCACAGTGTGGAGAGCACAGGGGGTCAGCGAGCTCTGAGGCCCAATCAAGCAGAGGCTACCAGCACACAGAGACCAGCTCTAGTTGAGGTGCTAGCAGGGACCTAGGAGGCCGAGGGTACTGGTGATACAGAGATGGAGGACATCCGCTGAGATGCCTGATATGCGGTCACCTGGTTTTTGATGTACGATAGTTATTTTTGTGATATATACCGGCCTGCATACCGAGAGATAGTGATGATGTATGAGTTGTTTTGTATATTTTGAGCATATACTGGCCTACATGCAAAAGATATTTTGTATTGATTCATTATTTTTTTGTATATATGAGACCGACCTGCATGCCGATGACATTTTGTATTGTATATCGGCATGCATGCCGACGATTATGAGATGATGGACATGATGAGATAGACATGTATATTTGAGATACATATTGATTGATTTATATGATGAAATACATGGTATTATTTGATTTTTTTGATTTTGATGAGATTTTGATTTGTTATTTTGATATGGATGGAAAGTAGGTGAGTTAGGCATGATGGATTTAGGTTGGTTTAGGCATGGATCGAGTCAGGTCTGTTAGGCATGGTTGAGTTAGGTTTGTTAGGCATGGTTGAGTTAGGTTTGTTTAGGCATGGATCGAGTTAGGTCATAGGCATGGATCGAGTTAGGTTTATTAGGCATGGTTGAGTTAGGTTTATTAGGCATGGCTGAGTCAGGTTTATAGGCATGGTTGAGTCAGGCTATAGGCATGGTTGAGTTCAAATTCGGTGAAGTTGTGATTTATTAATTTGTGCAATGAATGGTGATATGGGTCATGTTTATAATATATGCATGATGATGGTAGAGAAATGGTAGTTGTAATAAATGTATGTTGTGATGATGATAAAAATATTAAGCAATTTGTTGTGTATTTGGGTTAATTTCTAGTTTTGGGTATAAAAGGGAAACTAAGTGAGGTGTGATGTAATGTGAGGAGCATGGAAGATGAATTGTTTAGGGTAGAGAATGGCCGAGCTAACCTCCAAGGGCCCCATGCCCTCGGAGTGCTGCCTACATAGTCCCAGCGAAAAGGGACCTCAGGCCGATGTTGTTCTCCCATGAGCTAGGGAAGAATATGAGGAGGTATGAAAATGAGTTAGTAGGTGTTAGGAATGGTGTGGGTTTTAGATCTGTTAGGTGTGGGTGGATTATAGGTAAAGTGATGTAGGTGGGGTCGATTATGGTGAAAGAAGAAGATTACCCCAAAGGTAAGCATCGAGGACCAAGTCCTATATAAGGTAATCAAAACGTAAACAAAGACGGTTCAAAAGATAAGAGGGGGCAATAAAGCTACCTGATTAGGTAGAATCATACCGAATAAATCATATCTTGGAGGAGGTGATGAACGTAAGACCCTAAAGACATTGCATGATTGATTGTTCTATGGTGAAAAGTAGTCACATGATCACCAAATTTCTAAGTTCCAAGAAGTCGCTTGAGGTAGTAGGAAATGGGAGTGGGAATGGTAAGAAGGGTGAAAGGTAGTTAATTGTTATATAGTATGAGGTAGCATGCTCTTTGGGCAAGAGATCTGAGGTCACAATGGGCAAGTCCATGACTAAAAAGGTTTGTTGTTTTGACTTGTTTTTGAGATAGACTGATCGATGCGGGAAGTCTATATGGGATGAGGATTTTAACTCCTTGAGGTCTTCGTAAAGCTGATCGATGCGGGAAGCATCAGTTGCTCTCATTTTTTTAAGAGCTTTACATAGCTGTCCTTTGAGGGAGCAGTCTATTTATAACAGTAATTGTCGAGAGGAAGATGTCCTTTTGAGGGAGTCATCTTTTGAGTGGAAGTTTGACTCAAGGAGTTATATCTCATGTGAGGGCTTTGAAGTCATGGAAAAGACCAAGGTGGAATATAGGACTCTTGTTCAAAAGGCTAGGTGGAATGACCATGGGATCTCATCTAAAGGTAGATAAAAAGTATCCATGAGAATCATGCTATGTGCAGCGCCATGGTACACATAGTCAAGAGAAGATAACAAGTGATGGGTACTCACATGATTCTTTTTTAATCGCTAATGAGGTGTATGAAGTGAGTAGCGCTCAAGGGATGAGCATGGAAAGAGACAAAAGGTGAGGTAGGACTATAAGTCAATAGTAGAATGGTTGAAGATGCAAGGCATTAAGGGGCTCAGGTTCGGGTTTACCATCGAGTGAAGATAAATGATAAGCACCTGATCTGTAAGTATGGGTCACAATGTATGGTCTAAGCCAATTAGGAGAAAATTTTCCCCGTTTACTTTTTTTTACTTTGGTTATGTGTTGATTTTCTTTCAGGACAAGGTCATCAACTTGGAAGGTCCATTCATGGACACGTTTGGCATAGGCACGTTTGATACATTTTTGGTAAACTTGAAGGTGATCCAGAGCATTAAGATAATGTTCGTCTAGTAACTCTAATTGTGCTAAACGGTCCTGACGAAAGTCATCATCATTGAGCATGTCATGGAGAGAAATGCGGAGTGAGGGGATCTAGACTTTCGAGAGGTGGAACTGCCTCTGTACCATAGACCAGATAAAAGGGTGTGGCCACAGTGGAAGTGCGAATACTAGTGTGGTATGCCCACAGGGAAAAAGGAATGTGCATATGCCAATCCTTCCCAGTATCATTAACCACTTTCATGAGAATCTTGTTGAGGGTTTTGTTAGTGGATTTGGCTTGGCCGTTAGTTTGTGGGTAATAAGGTGATGAGAAACTAAGCTGAATGCCAAAGGCGTCGCAAAGTTTTTGCAATGTTTTGTTTTTGAATTGTTTTCCATTGTCAGTGATGAGCCGATGAGGAACACCAAAGTGAAAAATGATGTGGTGGTTAATAAACTCACATATTTTCTCAACTTTTGTGGAGATGAGTGGTATGGCTTCCACCCATTTGGTATAGTATTTGGTAGTAGTGATGATCCATTGATGGTGTTGGGAAGAATGGGGATTGATTTCTCTGACAAGATCCAAACCCCATTGGGAGAAGGGCCAAAGGTCATGGGTGACCTATAAGGCATGGCTAGGTGTATGATGAATATTGGAATGTTGTTAGAATTTTACACAACGTTTGACATAGTCAAAACAATCATAGTTAAGGGTCGGCCAGTAATAGCCTAGGCGAAGAATATGCTTAACAACAGCAAGGCCACTGAAGTGACCTCCACATATGCCGTCATGTACTTCCTTAATGGTATAAGGAATTTCAGAACTTGTGAGGCATCGTAAGAGAATACCGTCAAAGCCGTGCTTATAGAGGAGTCCCCCCATGAATGACGTAATGAGAGACCTTTTTAAGGAAGGCACGTTGTCCATTATGGGTGAGATCAGGAGGTAAGATGGAGAGAGAAAGGTAGTCGAAGTATTGTTTGTACCAAAGGTCACTCGGGTTAGGGGTAGCGGTTCTGATCGAGTAAACATCGTGAGGTAAATAAGAAGGTGATTGAGGTCATTGTATGGTGACAAAGATTTTAGAATCGGCGGGTGAAGCAGGTATTTGGGAAGCTAAGCAGGCCATGGTATCTAAAAATTTGTTGGTTGAACGTGGGATGGTTTGAAGGGTGTAATGATCAAAGGTGGTCAAAAGTATGTCTACATGATGTTTATACTTTTGAATTATCTCATTACGACATTGGTATATACCATTGACTTGGTTTATGACCAATTTAGAATCACCAAAAATGTTGATTGATTTGACATCTAGGGCATAGGTGGCTTGAAGGCCTAATACGAGTGCTTCGTATTCAGCGATATTGTTGGTGCATTCAAAATCTAGTTTGAAAGAAAAAGGCATGGGTTCACCATCAAGGGGAATAAGGATAATACCAGCCCCACCCCACACTGACACTTGGAACCGTCAAAGAAGAGTGTCATTTGGTAAGGGGGTTCGTCCAAGGAAAGGGTAGCGATCGACTCATCTGGAAAATAAAAATTAGAGGGTTAATCCCTAGAAATAGGTGCGTCAGCCAATTGGTTGGTGATGGCTTGGTCCTTGATGGAATTTTGATGGATGAATTCAAGGTCAAGATCAGCTAAAATCATAAGCCATCGTGTGGCACGCTGATTTTGATAAGGTTTGGTGTACATGAAGTGTAAGGGGTTGGTGTTGGTCACAACATAGGTTTTGTGGTTGAGTAGGTAATGGCGGAGTTTGGTGGCAACAAAAACTAAGGCTAAGAAATTTTTTTCGGGGTGGGTGTATCAGGTTTCATAGTCCAAAAAAGTATGGCTTATGTAATAAACCACTCGCTCCCTGTGTTGTTCATCGCGATGAGCGAGCATGGCTCCCAAGGAGTGATCGGTAGCTGAGATGTATAGGTAAAAAGGTTTATTGTCTTTAGGTGGAATGAGTATGGGTGGCTGGAGAAGGTAATGTTTTACGGCCTCAAAAGCTTTGTGGCAGTCATCATCCCATTTAAAGGAGAAATCCTTCTTGAGCAGATGATGAAATGGTTGGCGTAGATCATATAATTGTGAAATGAAATGACGAATAGACTGCAACTTACCTTGCAGGCTACGGAGTTGTTTAAGGTTAGTGGGCGGAGGAATTTTGAGAATGGCCTTGACTTTAGCAGGGTCAACTTCTATACCACGTAGGGAAACGATAAATCCCAGGAGATTTCCTGAGAGAACCATGAAGACACACTTCTTAGGCTGAAAGTGGATGGAATATTTAATGTGGCGGTTAAAAATGGTTTTGAGGATGACAAGGTGTTCAGAGCGGCACCTAGATTTGGCCAAGAGATCGTCCATGTAATCTTCCAATATATGATGCATGATGTCATGGAAGATGTAAGTCATAGCCCCCTGATATGTGGTACCAACATTTTTAAGGACGAAAGGTGTGACTTGATAGCAGAAGGTCCTCCAAGGGGTGATGAATGGGGTTTTGTGTTGATCCTCTAGGGGCAAGCATGATTTGGTTATAACCTGAGAAGCCATCCATGAGTGATAGCATCTCATGGCCAGCAGTAAGGTCAACCAGCTGGTCAATACTAGGTAAGGGAAAGTCATCTTTTAGACATGCTAGGTTGAGGTCATGGAAGTCCATGTAAATGCGGAGTCCCCCTATCACCTTAGTGACAGGGACAATGTTAGAAATCCAACGAGGATAATCAATGGGTAAGATGAAGGAAATGGAAAGAAGGTGCTGAAGTTCTTCTTTGACGAGAAGGGAAATGCGAGGGTGCATTTTCCTCAGCTTTTGCTTGATGGGTTTGGCATCGGGAATGGTTACGATATTGTGGAGCACTATGGTGGGGTCAATATCGGGCATGTCTACGTAAGACCAAGTGAAAGAGTAGTTATGGTTTCTAAGAAAAGAAGCGATGGCTTCCTATTCAGTAGCATCTAAAGATTGACCAATCTTTAGGATGTTCAGGTCGTCCTGAGTATGAATGTTGATCTCAATAGTCGATTCATTCAACATGGTTTGCATCTCAGAAGGTAACGACCGATGAATATATGAGTCTTCAGCAACAAGGTAGGTGAGTATAGATTCATCATCCTAACATTGAATGACATTAAATGAAGGTGTATAGGTATCGATCATTTCAGGATACAGGAAGGGAAGAGTGGAAGGGGCCTCGCCCTCGCGTTGATAAGTCAAAGGCCCCAAGGAAATGGTGTTTATGAAAAAAAAAGTTAGGAGGGATAGATTTAGGATCCATCAACTCCATTGGTGAGGGTGGTGATGAAGGTGGAGTGGGTGAAGAAGGTAGAGAAGGGCTAGTGTCCTTAATGAGTTCAATGCGGGCCTGTTTGGTAGGTGGTTCAGGAAAGTCGATACCACTACGGTCGTTATGTTTGTGGGTGGTACATGGAATAATGGTATGGTGGCCTTGCTCGTAAAATCCAAAACCAAAACCCTTCCACGCACATCGGTGTAGCAAGGTGTGGGTAAAACAACGATTGGTAAGCTGATTGGAAGTCAGTGGAAAATGGGAAAGTTTGTGACAGTGGTTTGGGTGTGTAAGTGGTAGTATCAAGTCCCCCATAGGTGAGACTAGTATGAGGTGAGGGGGACCATACAAGAGATGTTCTCCTATACGGTGATCATAACGAGGGTGTTGGTGAAGGCTTCCATACTCTTGTGGAGTAAGGAATGTGTTGACACTATATAGGTGGTACTCCCCCAGAGTGAGGTGTTGAAAAACACCTTCCAAGGGATTGGTGGTTGGTATGTAGGTAGCTGGAATGGATGAAGTGTCAGAGGTTGATGCAAAGGTGGGGTTAATGGCTTGGGAGGCTAATGGGTTAGTCGTGGAGGTTGTAGCAGTGGTAGGAATGGAGGAGGTATGTGTGGCTGAGGTAGTGACTGTACTGGTAAGCGGAGGTGTAGGTGAAGCGGTGGTGGTCATGGAGGTAGACACTTTAACGGGTATGAGAACATCATTGGGTCGGTAAAGCATGTCTACATGTTTTGAAAGGTGATGGGTCAGCCAAGATAGTATAAGTGTGCCCTTCGTGTTCAAACTTTACACAACAATGCAAAGTGGAAGGAACGCAACCCATGACACAAATCTAGGGTCTACCAAGCAACATGTTATATTGGAATTCCCCCTCCAAGATGTAGAATAGTTCTGGAATAGTTCGGGGGCCCACGTGCAAATGTGGAGGATGACGGTGCCTAGTGTAGAGGTGATAGCATCATTGAATGAATGCAACATGACTAGATGTTTATGCATACAATTGTCAGGTATGTGCATTTGAGTGAATGCATGGGATGAAATGATGTTAATGCTAGCGCCCCCATCAATCATCACACGGCATACCTGTATGTCATCGATGTGGATAGAGATGAAGAGGGCTGGGTCTGAGTCATCATTTTGGTGTGGTGTGATCTCTTCCTCTGAGAAGCTAAGGGAGGCTACTTGGTGAATAGGGTGGGGTGAAGGTGAAGGTGGTAATTTAGTGAGAGAGGCTACATGATGGGGTGTGATAATGGAGGCTACGGGTGTAGGGTCATTGGGTAAAACCTCAATAGATTAAAGAACCTCCATGAGAGCTTGACGATGGGATTCTGAGGTTTGGATGAGGTCATATAAGGACATTTTGAGGGGAGACTGGTGTAATTATTTGAGCATGGTGCAATGTGTGACACTGTTAGAAATGGGGTACATAGGGCCGCAGATAGTGATTTTAGGTATGGGTGCAGATGGTATGTTAGGTATAGGATTGGTTGGTGGGTCAGTTGCCTTTTCTTTACCTTTATCCTTCTGAGCACGTGTAGTGATGTGTATCATGTTGATTTGAGGGGAGTTGGAAAATGGAGAAGGTGTAGGGTGAGTGGTATAATGACACGATGGGCAAAAACCTACCGGAGGAGAAAAACCCTGTGAGGTGAGCTGAGTGCAACAACATTTGGGTGCTGGTGTGGCAAGTTCTTTGATGTGAACCATGTTAATTTCAAATCTTGGGGGTGGCTCTAGGAGCTATGGAGGTGTAGGTCATGGTTGTTGAATGGGCAGTGTGGGAATGGGTGTCGGTGAAGCAGGGTCCTCGTCGAGAAGGTCGTCATGGTCAAAGTTGGATTCTAGAGGACACAACTAGATAAGGATGGTTTTCAAGGCCTTGTAATTCTCCACATTGCTCCCTGGCACACGATGGTATGCACAAATTTTAGTATCATCAAACCCTTCTGGCCTGGGTTTGAGGGGGTCGTAAGGTCTGAGTGGGGTAATGTGATGACAAGAAGTCTCAAGGAGGTTGGTTAAAATTTTGGCATAGGACCCTGCTAGTGGATCACAATGAGAAGTGAACGTGGGTTTGGGTGTAGGTGTGGTTGATTGTTGAGGAACGATCTTTGGAGGAGGAGGATCAGATCGAGCTATGGTTTTGGGTGCTAGTGCGTGGTTTTGGGTGTTGGTCATGTTTGTTTGGGTAGAGGTATGGTGGATGAATGGGCATGAGGGTGTATGGCTGTTTTGACTACCTTATTGTGGGGTAGTGGAGTTTTGTTTTTTGGTTGCACCTTCTTGGGTAAAGGTGATATGGGTGTACAAGGTCTAGAAGGAAAGGAAGATGGGGGAAGAGGATGAGTTACCCACAGGGATAACAGGGGTGCTGTGAAGGTAGAGGATGTGGGTCGTGTAGGAGGTGTAAGGGATAAAGATTGAAATGTAGTGGGTAGTGAAGGAATAGCTGAGGGTATTGGAGGTATGGGTGGTAAAGATGGTGTGGGTGTGGGTGTAAGTCATGTTGGCCGTCTGGGGAGGTTAGAGGTTTGTGCGGGAAGGAATGGGTTGTTGTGTTTTTGGTTTATTGATGGGTGGAGGTTTCTTGACCATGTTGGGAAGATGAGGTCCTAAGACGAATGGGACAGGTGTCGGTGTGATCGGCGCAGCCGAGGTATGAGTTCTATGGGTTTGGTGCTTATGTTTGGGTGTCGGAGTAGGTGTGGTGTTGACTTTGGAGGATGTAGCTAAATCTAGTTTGATAGGTGGATGAGTAAGGTTGGTGGTCCGGTGACCCCTAAAGTGGTAATAGGTTTAGTCGAGGCAAATGTTGTAGGTGTGGGTTTGGGTTTAGATGTAGTTTGAGTTATGGATAAGGGTGTATGTTGAGTTATGATGGGTGTCGTGGAAGGAATGGTGATAGAGGTGGTTGTATTCAGTTTGATTGGTCGGAATACTTTTGGGTAGATAGTGGAAGTATCAGTAAGTGACATCTACATCTATGTTGAGACTAGAAGTAGAAGACACCCCCATAATAAGGCTCTATCCACATAATCTAGGTGATCAGCCAAACATGAGAACAACATGTCTAGAGGTGGAGTTGATGAGGACCGAATGGCAATTCCTCGTAAAATGTGTCTTAGAGATGGGAAATTGGCTAGCTTCAGCTTCCGTGGGTAAGAGAGCTGAAAGTAGGTCTGCGGGATTTTGGGTAGCTGATGGAGAATGCTCACCAAGAGGCAAAGGTATCTCAACTGGGTCTATGATGGGTGGAGGAGATGATGGGTGCTCCTCTGTAGGTGGAGGAATGGATAGGTGCTCCTCTGTGGGTGGAGGAGGTAATGGGTGCTCCTCTATGGGTGGAGGAGGTACTGTGGTATCGGTTCTCTAAGTGGAGAAGCCAAAGGTGAAATGGTCTCGATGTTAGCGGAAGACTCCTCCGTAGGTGATGAAGGAGATGAAAGGTGTTCCTCTGTGGGTGGAGGAGTAAGTGCGGTGGGTTCTAACGTGGAAGGAGGATTTCTGGCTAGGATTTCCTCTATGGAAGGAATGTGAGGTAATTGGGAGGCAACAGGTACGTCATTAAAGATAGTGTGGACCTCATGGGTATGGGTATCATGAGTTGAGGTCTCACCGGTTTGATCAGACGAAGGGGCATGGTTGGGAAATGGTTTCTTGAAGATGTGTAGGTTTTGGTTGGCAGGTGCGTTAGGATTATCCACGGTTAACTCACCTTTCTCGAGCATTTCTTGGAAAATATTTTTGAAAGTGATGCACTTGCCATCACTATGACCCTTTACTCGATGATAATTATAGAAGTCATGTTATTTATACCATGCGGGCATGGGGCGAGTAGGGTCGAAACCAGTGTGTGGTTTTATAGGTGGAAGGGTGATGGCTCTAGCTTTGATAAGCTTTTCTAAGACAGAAGAGTAAGGTTCCCTGATTGGGGTGTATTTCTGTTGCTCTCATCTGAATTGAAAAGTCTGGACGGGTGAGAGATTAGATGAGGGGGTAGCCTGATTTGACGGATGAGCTGGGCCAGCCTTGAGTACCACTACATTAGTGGTGCCCTTAGCTTTTGAATAATTTTTTTGTGGTTTGGAAGAAGAAGAGGTATCATTCGACTTGAATGCCAAATTCTTATTGTGTAACTGGATTTTCTTCTCTTCGATGGCCCAAATCTCTAACTTTCGTGCCATAGTGAATGCTTCATCGAATGTTTGAAAGGTTTGGACCTGCAAGGTCAGTGAGATATGTCTAGCACAAGCCCATGTGAAGAGCCTCGATGAGTTCTATTTACGGCAGTTGGAAGGTGAGTTGATTGATCAAGCTACGCTAGCGAGTGACAAAATCTGCGATAGATTCATCCTCATACTAACGCGTGGAGTATAGGTCAGTCATGGTAACC
Source organism: Taxus chinensis (assembly GCA_019776745.2). NCBI lineage: Eukaryota > Viridiplantae > Streptophyta > Pinopsida > Cupressales > Taxaceae > Taxus > Taxus chinensis. The sequence continues at coordinate 683,102,240 of CM034150.1, forward strand.
TTCTTGACGATATTGATAGAGAAATGATCCAAGAAGGCTTGGGCTACCTGATTGAATGAGAATATAGAGTGTCTAGGTAACCCACTATACCAATCTAATGCAGGTCCAGTGAGGGACATGGGAAAGGTTCTCAAGAGCAAGGCATCATCATGAGTGATCAAATAACACCCATGTTTGAATGACCAAAAATGTTGTTGCAGGTCTTCTTTGCTATTGAAACGATTGAATTTAGGCATCTCCCAATGCACGAGGTATGGACGAATAGGAATGGATGGGTGGATGGGCTCATTGCAAATCTCGTCATAGGTAAGAGTGTTGTGGGAGCTAGAAATAGATGCCTCCAATGTCTACATCTTGTCCAACATTAATTTGATTAGGTTGTTGGTAGGTTGCGAGGATTGGGTGCCCCCATAGTAGTGAGAGGGTTGATTTTGGACATATAATGGGGGTGGCATTCCAGTATATGGTGCTGCCATGTAGGTTGATTGAGATGAAGGTAGTGAAATAGGGGGTACATACGCGGAGGGAATAATAGATGAAACAGGAGGCGGCTGATAGTATGTATATGGAGGTGGAAGGGTCGTGGTAACCCTAGTGGCGATGGGGGCTAATGATTGTGGAATGGAAAGGACCACATTCTGAAAAGGGGTAGGGGTCACCAACACCGGAGGTGGTAGTGTAGTTACGGGTATGTGTGAGACATTAGGGGTGGATGAGGTTACATTTTGGGTAGTTGTCGAGGGTATGGTGGATGTGGCGGGTGCCAGGCAGGTGGCAGATGTGACAGTCATAGTGGGTATAGGACCTAACTGCAAAATGACTGGGGGTAAGGTAGATGCGGGCAAGCACAAAGCCAGATGGGGCCGATGCAGGAGTGGGAGCAAGAGTTGGGGGGATAGATATAGGCATGCCATATATCAACTGACCTGAGGCATCTCGAGTGGATGAGTGGGAAAGGTAAAACTATAAAGTGACAGGGTTTTGGTCAAGGAGTCGTGCGAACTCCTCATCTTCGGTAGTGATAGTGATAGGCTGGATGGGATCCATGGCTGGTGATAAAATAGAAGGTGGTGAAGGACTAGGTGGGAGTGGTTGACAACTGGCATGAAATACGAGTGCGCTTGCTTATTTTTGGGTCAGCACCATGTGAACCAGTACTGATCAGGTAGGGTTGCTTCTCTGTAAATGACACAGAAAAACAACAGAAATAGGTGAATTTGGCAGAAAAAAGTGGATTTGGTACTAAATGTGGGTTGGGAAATGAAACAGGCTAACCGATGCCAGTTAGGGAAAAACTAACGCCGGTCAGGGGTAACCACTACCGATCAATGTAGAAAATGGACAGTGAGTAAAAAACAAGGTATAAAGTCAAATCTGACAGGTATGTCAAATCTGATGAGTTTTACAATGTCAATGGGAATGATGGTAATGACAGGAACTGTGAAAAATGGAAGAAGATGAATAAAAATGTCCCTTTGGGTGGGTTAACAAAAGGACCTGGAACCGACGTCGGTTGGGTATAACTAACAATGGTCAGAGGGTACCGATAATGGTTACTGTGAAATTGAAACAGTGATGAAAGAATAGTGGTTGTGAATTAAAATTTGATGTGGAATCAGCCCCAGAATTTTGAGAATGATGATAATATGGTCCAGGCACACTCAGGTGAAGCCGGAATACACTATCTATGGTGAGGAGCGTGTAAGGATGAACAAGAAAAATGAAGAACGTGATCTCTCACCTCAAAATGCAAGCCAAGCAAAAACACTAAGAAAAATGTGATCCTATGAGTGCCTTTTCTATTATGTTTTTTTAGCTTATGTTATTTAAGGACTGACACATGAACTGTGAAATAGAAGTTTTTTGGTGAGGATGGCTTCTTATGAAGAAGGAGATCTAAAAGGTGAGGTTTCAGGTATGTTATGGTGGGGGCAGGCTTCACTCTGAAGTATGACTTGACAGAGCAGCGAGCTGGGGAGTACCTACCAATCCTCATATTAGTGCGATCATTGACAGGAGTTCCCAGGAAAAATGTTGTTTAAGAATATGTATTTGTTTTGAATTTGTGTAATTTGGAAAGACTTAGAGAGAGAGAGAGAGAGATGTGCTTTCTATGGTTCATTTATCAACCATCAGCTGGTCATGACCTCCAGCGTATAGGTTGCCCTCAATTAATGTGAGCTAATGCGATAAATCAGAATGCAATGCACTTATTTTTAAGCCCAAATCGAAGTGTGAAGTTAGATGACACAAAAATATGAAGAGGAAGAGGGATGCTCTTTCACGACCATGCAGAAAACATGAAGAAATGGTTCTTTTTAATTACACCAAAAGAAAGGTATCCTTTAGAGAAAATAGAAAGAAAAGGTGGGTTACCAAGGAAGAAAATTAATGTGTATGCTTTTCAGAAGGGAAACAAACACATGAATTTTCCTAGGAATGAATAAAATGCAAGGAACCCCGGATGGGTTACACCGGGCGTGCCAAAATGTTTCACCTGATTCTAAGATGTTTCTTTGAAGTATTGACGAAATAGATAGGGTAACGAGCGTAGGAGGAATACCTATTTTAATGTTGGTTGATGGGTTGTTGTGTGCGTATGACTTCTGAATCCATAGTTGATTGTGAGAGCTTCCTTTTGGCTAGAAGGAACTACCTGTAATGGAAAGCAAGACCACTAGAAAATGTTAAACAATATGTGCAGTGAACTGCCTAGCGTGTGCTAGATCCGGGAAGTGTGATACTTCCTAGATGGCTGTCAGTCCACTGTTTAAATTTTTTTAATGAAAATAATAAAGTAAATCCTATTGTAATTTGAAATGATTTAGGTATCTCGATTAAAACACAATAAGAAATATCTAATCTAATAGGCTAGGTTAGAATATGATCCAAAGGTCAAATAATTGGTTATGGGTCTCTGCAGGTCTGAATGAAGTCTCAAGTAGGTCACAGGTGATTAAGGGGATGTAAAATTAGGTGGATATGTCCCTGTTCTAGGTTGTATGAGCACATACAGTCACTGATGCCGGTTAAGGGTGACTGACGATGGTTAGGCATGACCGGTGTCGATTACTGTGGAGTTCTGGGAATGCCACAGAATGGGTTTTGGGTCTCCTTTGTGATTGCACAAAGGATTTTGGTTGGTCGGGATGAGGTATTGGGTGATTTGGGAGGGATTTGGTGAGGTTTTAATGGGTATATGGAGGGGGAATGTTGAAGGAGGTCAATGGGTGGCTAGGTAAACAATAGGTTATAATATAATGACAAAATGAAGTGAACCAGAGAAGTAGAAAGTTTTACTTACTTGGATTTTGGTCCTGGATGCCTGTGAGTGAGGGATGGGGGTGTTGGTAAGAGTTTGAAGGCTGCAGGTGATCACCAATCATAGGAGATATTTTTCATGGGTTACATGTGCATTCCTCTTTGTTTGGTTAGATCAGATCATTGCTGGGGTGGCTGTGCAGGAGAAAATGCTTGATCTCTTTCCTTGTATGCTTGTTCTCGCTGGAATTCGATCTCAGAAGATGCGATATCTCTTAGGATGATCTCAATGTTTCGCCAATTTTTTCCAATCTTTTCCAACCTTGAAAATAAGGTTTTTTGAGGGTTAAAAGGGTAACCGATGGCGGATCCAACTTAACCGGTGACGGTTAGGGGTAACCAGTGTCAGTCAAGGTGGGATTTCCTAGGTTTACTAAACTAGGGAGATCCTCTTGATTTTCTTGGATCTCATGTCGTTAACTTGTGAATTAAACTGGAAGATTCTTGTAAGCATGTAGGAATGTGGTTAGAGGGAATGTAGGAATTGATTTTTAGGGTTTGGGTAAGTCTTAGTTAGTTATGGCAACTTACTAAGAATAGGTCTTAGGGTGAGTTAACTTGATGAGGTGTCCAGGTGAAGTGTATGTGTGGATATTATTTAAATTAATATATTTAAATAATAAATATGGTGAGGATAATGAATTAATTTAATTAAATTAATTAAATTAATACTAGTGAGGTGAAGGGGGCCATGGCTAGGTGAATGTGATGAAGGGTGCTTATTTGTCGAGGGACCAAAGGGGAGTGTGACCTAATTTTAGTGTCTACACTCTATGGATCAACAATACAATAGGATCTCTTAGATCTACAATATAATATCTCATAACATCATGTGGATCTACAAGAAGAAACCCTATGATCTTTGTATACTATATAAGCCATTACAATGAGACTAAACAATACAAAGGAAATATAGTAGAAGACATTACACTCTTCTCACCATTCAGATGTACTTGCCATTTGCTTCTGTCCAACTTCTCTCCATGGAAGATTTATCTTCATGTAACCTTCTTTCTTTTCTTATCCTTCTTCTTCATCATCCTCTCAACTGAGGAGAATCAAGGATCTTACTCAATCCTTTTCAATTCTCACTTATAACCCTATATTTCTAGCTTATATAGGCATATACAAAATTAGGGAATATTAGTTATGCATTTACAACCTTTAGATCACCTTTATAATCAAAGTTTGGACCTATACCTGTGTCTAAAATAAAATAAATTCATGCACAGGTAACCGATGACGGTTACCCAACTGATGTCGGTTGTTCCCAGGTGACCGATGTCAGTTCCTCCTAAGTGAATGATATTGATTCTTCCTAGGTGACTAATGTCAGTTAATGTGTAAACCAACAACCTATAAAACATGTTATTTGTGAAGTAATTTAGCTCCACAACCCAACATAGGGTAGGTGGTAGGTGAGATATAGGAATATTAATTTCCTATAAAATGTTAATGGGGATTAAAATATGATAATATGATATAATAATTGATTAATGAGATTAATGATAAAATGGGATGAAAGATGGATTTAAAGGATTAATGATAAATGATAAATGATGATAAAATGATAGAGGGATTAATGAGAAATTAATGTGATAAAATAGATTAAATAATAATAATTATTCTTGTGGTTAATTATTATATGGATGATGTTGGGATGGATTAATTTTGATTAAGCATGTCAGTATTTTAGATGTCTACACTTTCCCCCTCTTTGAAGTGTTGTTACGGAGTAGTAACAGTTCAAATAAGAGAAGATATTGTTTTTTTGTGAACACCTTTCACTATCCCATCACATCAAAATTTTAATCAATAAAAAAAATATCCTTGATAAAAAAATATCAATCCTAATCCCATCACCATCAATCCTAATCCAAAACTAATCACCCACACATCCCATCTAACCATGGCCTTTGATCCTTAATCTCCATCCTTTCTAAACCAACATGCAAACCCTTATCTCTTTTCTAAATCCATCAACTAGATTATCCCATCATCCCCACCCATCAAATCCAACCATTTCACTTTTACTGCAAATTCCCCACACACCATCCAATACATTAATAAACAAATATCAAATCTCACATCCTAACATATCTAATTCTCCTCCTCGCCATCCAAATAAACCATCCCATGTCAATCCTAACATCCTAAAAACCATCCAACATCTCAATAAAAAAAATATCCAATCTTAAATTTTCAATCAACCAATCACCTCCTAAACCATCATCTCCCAACCAATCCCATCCACAATTTCCCCTTCCTAATATTCTTACTTCTCACCCCATGGAATTCCTCCTTGAGGAACCCAAATCATCTCAATATACACCTCAACCTAAACAACATAAACCACTATCCACATAATATAATTACATAGGCTTTGACCACCTCACCAAATCTGACCTAAACCAAGAGGACCTCCTTTATGTCCTTGTGAATCTTTCCATTAATCCCAAAAAACACACAACCATCACAAATCCAAACCTCTAAACCCTTTATCAATCATCATGACCTCCATTTTCATCCCATCAAAACTCATTCAAATAATCTAACCCCATCCAAAATCTCAACCCCTAAATCTAATCATCATAAAACCCACCATCGAGTCCCATTCACATATCCAGACTAATCTTAACAACTTAATCCCAAATCATCATCTCCCACATCTCATCTTAGTCCTCCATCCTCTTCATCTTCATCACCCTAATCTAATCCTACAAAATTTCTCCTAGATAGTCCCACCTCCCCTAAATCATCATCGAATTCAACCTCTAAGCTTACCTCATCCCCTCTATCAACTAAGCCAATAACTATATCATCCAATGTGACTCCTAAGTCACCCAATCCCATTCTACGCTTAATCCTAAACCATTTAATCCTATCTTAACCCATTCATCACCTAAACTTAACACTATGCTATTCGCTAATCCTATTTCAAATCCACCATCCCCCAATCCTAAAACATCTAACATGACTCCTAAGTCACCAACTCCTAAACCTAACAAATCTAATACCAATCCAATATGAATCTTATGTCACCTTCATCTAATTCATCCCCTAAAATGACCAAATCCAATGTGGTACCCTCACCACACTCATCTCCCAAATCTTCTTCATCCCCAAAATTACCTAACTCTAATGTGACCCGCATATCGTAACCATCCCCTTCATCTAAATATATGCCATCCCATTCACCTACATCTACCAATCCTATAAAAATTAATCCTAATCCCAAACTATCTGATCTAACCCATCCACAATAACCAAAATCTACTTTGGCCCCAAATCCCAAACCATCCACTTTGCCCCCCAAGCCTAATCCATCCCCTTCATCCTCTAAACCACACCAATCCAATCGGAGTCCTAAATCCAAATCAACAAGAACATATCATCAAACACATAATCCTACACCATTACTTTTTATTCCCTCCAAACCATTGCTTCGTACTCACTCCAAACAATTACTTCCTACTCCATCTAAACCATTTAACCTACGCCACTTCACTCATGTAGGAGAATCATTGACCACCATCTTCCATCGTCTAAAAACCTTCAACATGCTCATCCATGCCCCAATCAAATAATGTAATCAAAACCTTCCCAAACCATCTTGGTGTCAGGAACACTACTATTGTGACTTTCATTGCACCAATGGACATTCAACCAATTGTTGCATGCAATTTAGGTCTTATGTCCAAAATCTCATTAACCAAGGAATTCTTATTATTGTACCTCTTTATCACTAATTTTCCATATCAATCCTCTCCATAAGCATTGTTAGTTATCCAAATCCTACTCGATACAAAATCTTTTTCAGCCATCCAAATCCCATTGTACATCTAACCATCGACCACCTACCAAAAACAAAAAAAAATCTCACCCCCATCCTTTGTTAAGTCCAACCTCTTAGCGGATGAAATTTTTTCAACCCCCTAGTCTCATGATGATCACATGACATCATCTTACCCATACACTTCATATCCGATAGCCCAAAATATGTTCACTAATATGAAACCTTTTGGAAAAGACTTAGGCATCCATGAACAAGGCATCCACGAACCCATCTCTCTTCATCAAAATCTAGGTCATTTAGGCTTATGGTATAAACCTAACACTAACAACGAACCTCCCACTAATCCATCACAACCCATTTCTACCACTCCTTTTATTTATCCTACCAACCTAATCACTCAACCAAATAAAAAATTATTTAATCCCCCTATAACTACCAAACACCTAAAAATAGTTTGAGCACATAATTCCTCGCCTATGCACGGATGTTCTTTCCTTCCCTCTCATCCTCCTTCTATCCAACATCCCAATCCCTTATCATCACATTCATTCATATCCTATTATGTTCCATTCAATTAAATACTTGAACATCTTTCTCACACATGGTGTAAGCTAATAATACCTAATACAATTGTGTTACCTTGGTCTATCATTACCTCTAACATCCCAACACCATTTTCCTCCAAGAGATCCACACACTTTAACAAATTTAATCAACTTGTGGTGAAGACCTTTGGGCGTGTCTATTGACACTCTGTCCAATGTCATCACTATACTCATTTCCATCCCCCATCAAGCCACAAGTGATTCTTAACCCCTTGAAGAATTCTCAAGATAGTGGATCCTCTTTATACAAAAAATTAAAAATTAAAAAAATATAAATAAGAAAAAATCAAAAATCATATCAAAATTAAAAATATAAAATAAAATCCACCCCAAGTTTCTCTCTAGGGGTATTTCTTGCAAACTCTACTAGGGCTATGGATGCCTTGGATGGCAGTAGAGTAATGTTGTGACAAGAATCAAATGTACCTCCGCCAAGGCTATAGATGTCTGGATGGCAACGGAGTAATGCACATCTTAATCTCCCATGCACCTTCCATTGACCTGCTTGGCTTAATCAATCACTATACATTGGCTAGTTTGTCATCACATACTACCCATTAAGTCTTCACTTCAATCAGTAATTAGCCATCACAATCACACACAATTTAATCTCGCATAGACATAGTGATCACATGTTGCCATGTATTTTTTACACCTTGGTCAAAAAAAATTTAGTTTGACTCTTTCCTTATAACATGGGTCATTTGGACCATATTTTATTTATCACTAATGTCATTATCCTTCCATCCATCACATCCTCTTAATTTTTCCCTTAGGATAGAACATCTATTGATAGACGATGATCCTTTGCTTTTCATCCAATCCTCCTTGTGTCCCTTTTTAAATGTTATCCTCATGACTAGGGGAAACCTTACTATCATCCTATGGGGGCACCATCCATTTTAGATACCCCTCACTCCCCATCCTACCCCTACACATGGCAGGAAAATCAAAAACATCTATCCATCCACACATAACACCCTACTTTACACTTGGGGGCACACCACATCTATCCCTCAATCCATGCCCCCATACTTGGGGGCATATATTATCATCTTCCATATTCCCCATCTTCTCCTATACCACATCCCTCAATCTATCTATATCCAATTTCACATCCAAACTATCCTTCACTCCTATCAACCAATCCCTATCAAATAAAAAGGCTGCAGTTGATTCATCTTTCCATGATGGAGCATCCACAACTACATTCTCCTTCCCTTTCTTATAGATAATCTAAAAATCATATCCCAACATCTTGGGGACCCATTTTTGTTGTTCTTTAGATTATAAACGCTGCTCCAAGAAGTATTTCAGACTATCATGATCTGTCTTTAATTTAAAGTGTCTTCCTATGAGATATGACCTCCCTTGCTTTACTGCATGAAGTATGGCTAGCATTTCCTTCTCATAATTCGGCTTGGAAAGATTCTTACCTTTGAATTGACGACTCAAAAGGGAAATATGATGGCCTTCTTGCATGAGAATTTTCCCCATACCCACCCTTGATGCATCACATCCAACAATGAATGTTTTAGAAAAAAATTGGAGTAGCCAAGACTGGAGTGGTGCACATGGCCTCCTTTAGTTTCTCAAATGCTTTGGTCACATCCTCACTCCAATGGAAGGAGTCCTTTAATAAAGTTGTGAGATGTGCAGCGATGCTTCCATAATGCCTTACAAATCTTCGATAATAACCTATAAGCCCCAAAAATCCTCGTAGATACTTTAGGGTTTTCATAACCTTCCACTCCATCATGGCTTTGATCTTATTATGATCCACTTTAACCCCTTCATGAGAGACAATGTGACCCAAATATTCAACCTCCTTGAGTCCAAAAGAACACTTAGAGGGCTTTGCATAAAGTTGATGTTTCTCAAGGGTTTCCAAAACCTTATTTACATGATGCAAATGTTCCTCCCATGTTTTGCTATAAATTAATATATCATCAAAAAACACTTAGAAAAACTTCTGCAGGAATGAATTAAAAATAGAATTCATCAAAATTTGAAATGTAGAAGGAGAATTTGTGAGTCCAAAAGGCATTACCAGGAATTCATAATGGATTTCATGTGTCTGAAAGGTGGTTTTATGAACATCCTCATCCTTGATTTTGATTTGGTGGTATCCCGAAAGAAGATCAAGCTTCGAAAAATAAAAAACACCATACAACTCATCAAGCAAATCATCAATTACAGGAATATGAAACTTATCTTTGATTGTGTACTTATTAAGCTCCCTATAATTGAGACACATGCATGACATGTCATCTTTCTTCCATACCATCACTACTGGAGAAGAATAAGCACTCTGACTATGACAGATGATTCCTGCTTCCAACATCTCTTGTACAATCTTCTCGATTTCACTCTTTTGCACATATGGGTACCTATAAGGTCTGATGTTAGGCGGTTGACTTCATGGTAATAACTAAATAGCATGATCATGATCTCTCTTTGGAGGTAATCCCTTTGGTATATTTTCAAATACAACAGAGTGTGCATCCAACACTGCTTGTATGTCTGATGGTATAATGTCCTTAGAATGATGAGCCTCCAATGAAAAGAATTGTGCCACAAATCCATCTGTACCCTTTTTTAGCATTTTGTGCATATGATGAGAACTTACTATTTGTGGAGACTTTTCTCTTAAGCCTCTTAGCTCAAAACTCCTTCCTTCAGAGTGAAATTACATGAACAAGTCTTGGAAGTTCATCTCAATGGTTCCCAAAGTGGTAAGCCATTGAACCCCTAACACAATGTCTGATCCTCCCATAGAAATGGCATACATGGGACTATTTAGTATTTAATCTCCCATGGAAAGCTTAATGCTATGGAATTTTCCAGTTTTAGTAATAGTACCTCCATCAAGAATCATTACTTGACATTCAGGAGTTGGATAAATGAAACAGTTTAGGCACACTACTAACTTATGATTGATAAAGTTGTGAGTACTTCCTTAATCAATCAACACTGTGACCCTCTATTTGTTTTAGGAATCCAACCACCTTTAGGGTTTTGGGGGGTGCTAATACCTAAAATTGCATGGCATGAGATCGTTGGCTGAGGATCTCCTGACTCCTCCTCTGGCTCAACCAAGACCTCTGACTCTAAATCTTCATCTTTCTTTGAATCTTCACTAGGCCCATTAATGTAGAACAACTTCTTTTCAACACATTTATGTCTGGGTCCAAATTTACCGTCACAGTTAGAACATAACCCTTTTTCTCTTTTTCTTCAATTTGTTGAGGCGTCAATCTAACTGGTTGAGGGAGTGCTGGGGCGAAAGTGTTGCGATCTTTGGTATAAGTGAAATGTTGTCTCCTACTTGAAACAAATTTCTCCTCTACCCTTCTTGCCATAATCATCGAATCGGAAACCTTATGAGGATTAAACATACGCACCTCATGCTTAATGTGATCCTTAAGACCCCTAAGAAATAGGTCATTTAGATTCTCTTCAGTAATATTTTCCACCCACGGAGAAAGGTTTTGGAAGTGATGAATGTAATCCTTAACAGATCCTGTCTGTCTCAACTTTGCTACTTGGCTGAAGTAATTATGTAACACACTAGAACTATAGTGTAATTAAAACTCTTTAGTGAAGAATGTCCATGTAGCATTGATACCACTCTTCTACCTTTGAGCACATAACCATTGATACTAGACGAATTGGTCAGGTTCGAGATACAAAGGTGTCATGGTCACATTTTTTCCTGATGGAATCTAATGTAGTTCAAAGAAATTATCCATTTGGTTGATCCAATTGAGTGGATCCTTTCCATCAAACTTGCACATCTCCACTTTTGGAAACATAGTACATGCCTGCAGAGTGCTCGTATTTGTGTTGTACACACTTGAAGATCCACTCTGGCTCATGTGTCTATTATGTTGACCTGAGGATCCACCTTGATTGACATAAGTATGATTACCCATAATATGCATACTTAATTTTTACATGAAATGCTCCAATATTTGTCCAATCATTTCCACATCTTCTTTGCTAGCCACCCGAGATTCAAGGTCTCTCAGGTTAAACTCAAGTTGGCTTACTTTATGGTCTGTTGATGTAAACTCTAACCCTAAGGAATCTGTAGTTATATCTTCTATCTCCTACTCCTCAACTACTATCTCATCCTTTTCTGGTGTTTTAGCTGGAGTGATGGGATTATTTTTTCCTCTTGTGAAAGGCCCTGCCATGATGCCCCAAAATAGTAGGATGTAGGGATCACAGTCAAATTTTAGGGTTTTGGATTTAGATACAAATTCAAAAAAATATAAAAAAACTTAAAGAATGAACCCAAACTAATGTTTTTTTTCTTTATGAAAATGTAACGAATTTGAAAAAATTCCACAATTTGCACCATAGGGAGTGATTTTATGAAAAACCCTAAATTTCTAATAACTTCTGTAAAATAAATCAAAAAAGTATGAAATTTTCAGGGATACCTACTTAAAATGTTTTGCATCTTTGGTAAAAATATCTCCCACCAATTCTCTTTAGCTCACAATATATTTGGCCCAGATCGCAGCTCTGATACCACTTGTAATGAAATTACCTGTATAATTCATATCATGAGCATAGATATAACACCAAATAACACAATATTATAGAATAATTATCTCAATATGTAATTAGAATAACTTCACCACTTCTAGGGGGTAACCTCCAAACCATATGAATAAGACTCAAATGCTCTAATGATGATGAACTACTACCTAAAATCCCCTATATATACTATTCATATGTTATGGCCATCACCAATGACGACCTACTAAGCATGAGAAAGTATAAATGATATAATAAAATGATATGGTAAGCCACAAGTCGGCTACTCATATCCTAATACAAGCAATAGGTTAAGGGCGTAGCATCATTGGATGGTTGTGGTTCAAACTAAGAGGCTAATTGGGTGATTTGATTGCTCATTTGCTATAACTTGTACAATACGAATTCTTTGGATATATGGGTGTTATTCTCTCTGTCATCCCATCCATGTGTAATGTGATGGTGATTTGGATTAGGACGATATGTGGGGGTGGTCTTTGGCTAATGTCATCATTGTTGTCTGGGAGAAGACTATGGAGGTTTTCATGAGTGTAATCAAAAGGAAAATTTTCCCCCATATGATATAATTGGACTAAAAGGGCATCCTTATTCTTTTCAAAAAAATGATTTAACATCTCTCTTCATCTTCCTTCTGTGAAATAGATGTTAGAGTCATCGTCACTACTAGTGTAAACCATAGTCTCTTCATCTTCTCCTCTAGGTCGGTTTTCTTCGTTATTGACATCATAGTGATTGTGATTGAATAAATCATTTTCCATGTTGTGACTATTGTTTTCTTCGTCATTTCCATATTGAGATCAGGTTATTATTCACCTTGGTGTCATTAGATTTCTAATGTTGATGAAATGTTCTTGGGATGAAAGATGTATGGATGAAAGGGAAGATTACAATTCTTTGATGTTTAACCTTGGTAATTTAGTCTTGCTTATAGGATAGAAGAACTTGGAGGAGAGAATAGAAGAAAGGATGTGCCTCATTAGTAGAGGGCTTAAGATGTGCCTTGTTTATAAGGGATTGGAAGAATAGGATAGGGAGTAAGGGTATTTGGCCTATATGCAAGATGTTGATTAATAAGATTAAGTTTGATTCAATGAAAAGGATTGTAATTAGGATGTTTTAATCTGAGTGTGATGATATGAGATTGTGGCAGGACTTAGGATAGATGAATTATGTGATTGCTACATGTCCTGGAACCTAGGTTGATTAAAATTTCAATAGGAAACGTCAAATGATTAGTAGGGTAGGCCTTAGGTAGTTTAAGATTTGTGATAACATGCTTTAAAAGTGGAAAAAGACATGAATATGGTTAGTGAAGGTGGAATCCAAATGAATGTCTTGGTTTGATTTTATAATTTTTTTTGTTTTTGTATTAATGTGAAGGGTTTTGTAAAAACTAATTATATGATAAGGGTATATGTATAAAATCTTATATGGGTAAATATTTGATTTATTTAAAAAATGTTTTTATAATATTAGATGGGTAATGTATGTTAAAAATTTTGGATGTTAATAGTATGTGGTGTGGGAAATTATGGTGTTAGTTTATTTTGAAAAATTGTGGTCAAAACTATGATCCAAATTGATGGGTGATAAGTGTATGGTTTATTTACAATAGTTAGTGTAGGGATTCTTACACTGGTTTCTACAAAACACTTAAAAAAGTACACTCATTCATGCACAATCCTAACTATTCAAGTGGGAGTACAATCAAGCTATAGCTCACTTTCAATACCACACACGATAGTGACACTCACTGAGTTGGACCACCTTTACGTCAATGTGTGATCATCTAGTGAGTGATCTTTGGTGGTTCCTTCCCTTGCACTATAGCTCAATTGCAGCCGAAGGCTACCTAGTCTAAGATAAGTGAGCTCTCTAGGGGTGTCCCCTATATACCTTATGGTACGTGGGGCCCAAATCCGTGTGGAAAGGATGTTTTATAAGGTTTGGATATTGGGACATGGAAGCCCCTAACTTCACATCACACTTAAAACATGTAGACGTTTAGCCAATAACGATAGTTGAACTTGAATTTGTATACCCCGCCAGAACATGAGTTGTGTCTACGTGTGTGGAGATGAAGCCCATGGTCACGAGACCCCTAGGACTATGGTAAGTGTGTGGATGTCACTTCCACGACACCTTACCCCCTATAAAGAGAAAAAAGGGAGGAATGTTAGCCTCTTTTGATCCTCAAGATTTTCATAGGATGCGAGAGGAGATCATACACAATGTCACCTTCAGGTTTAAAAAAACAAGCACATAAAGTACAAAACTTAATAAAAATGAGTTATGGAATGGGGGTCTTTGACTTGGGAAATATGCAAGATGAAAGGTTAGTAGTTTTAATAAAAACCCCAATACACTTGGACTACTCGGGCTGCAAGACAAAGGGTTAGTAGTCTTGGTTTGTTTTAATATCTTGCAACCACAAAATGTTAGGAAATATACATATTATTTTGATTAAGTGGAAAAATCGTCAAAGTTTCCCCTTGTTCCTGTAGTTTTTCTACAAAAACAGAATGTTAGATACTATAAAAATGTTGTGAAATGCAAAATATACAAGTTAATATTTATTACAAAGTAAAAAATGGTCTCTGTTATAAATGTGTTGTTACATGGGACAAATGTGCTGAAACAGGGAATAAATGCACTAAAGTTTAAAACTTGCAAAATAACATGTTAGTCTTAATATGTGCTAATGCAAGTAGTATACACGCTGAAATTCGTATCAAACACGTTATTGAGAAATCTTATGCATCAGATTCTACATAACCAAAGTGTTAATGTATATGCACTAAAATAATAGATAAATGTGCTGAAAAGTTAGGCAAATGCATTGTTATCCCGGAACATGCACAACAAAGATGTTAAAAAATATATGTGCTGAAACAGAGTGTAAATGCACTAAAGTAACAAAAATGTGTTAAAGTTTTTTCCTGCGCAAACAGAGTAAAAAATGATCAGTTAAATGTGTTGAAACAAGTGACGAATGCGCTAAAACAAGGTGTATGTGCTAATACGTCACAAAGACCCAAAAAATTCAAATTTTGAGGTCAAATTTTCACTGAAAGTTTCTAATTTTTTGGGAATTTGTTCTAAATTATTAGTGTGACCTATTCTTATGAAAGTTAGGGGGGTAAGCCCCATGGTGGGCACCAAAATGTAGACTAAAAATTGTGTTAGCATGCACAAATGATAAGATTATGTAACCAAACCAATACAAAATCTAACACAACTAATTATCTACCTCTGATTTAACAAGATGAAAAGGAAGGGAAGAAAATTTACCTGTACTTACCTACAAGTGGAATCCTCTTCCTTTTCTACTTTGGATTTTCTCCTTGGATTTTAATTTCTTGGATGTATTCAATATGAGCTTCAAATCTTTGGAAAAATTCTAGAAACACCTCCCCTTGATATATTTCTTGATTGAGCTCATTAAATTGTTTTGATGATTACTTAGATTGCTAGAAAATTGGGCAACATATACTTAATTTTTTTTTTGATATGTTTGTCATGGAGGGTTGCACCTCTATCTATAGTTGGAGGAGTAGAAATGGATGGTTGAAATTTTTCCATGGTGGATTAGATCAATGATTGAAAATGGATGAGAGGGGAGGGTGTAGAAAGTTCTATATTTTGCTTAGAATCCTCTATTGAATTTAAAATTCAATAGAATAGTATTTTTAATTTGAATAGTTGAATAAAAGGAGGGAAATATGGAGATAATTATATAATTAGAAGTATCTATATTTGGAGGCTCATTAAGGGGTGATTAGGTGAGATTAATTACATTTAGTGTGGGTGATTAGATGGAGAGGCTAGGCATATCATAGGTATAGATTAGGTGGTATGTGGGTGAGTATTTTTTAAATTAGAGGAAAATAGTTAATGAGGTTTATTTAGTATAATGAATGAAATATTAATAATTGTATTAATATTTCTAAGGGTATAGATGGGATGTGTAGAATATGGAATGATTGGAATGTGATTGTATATGATATAATAATTAGTTAAATTTATAATTAATTATTATAAGGCCGCTAGTGGGGATGGATAATTATTTAATAATTGGTGAATTATTTATTAGATGACTATGTTGACATTTTACATGTCTACAGTAATGTAAACTCTTGTGTTTTATATATAATTAGAGTCGACACCATTTTGAGGGGAAATAACGTGTGCTTTCCATGGGGAATTGTAAAGACATGAACATGTCAAGGGGGCTCAAAACTCCATGTTGGGTCTTTTTTAGTTATCAAATTTGGAAACTACAGATCATTACTAGCCAAGTGTTTTTGCACAAGCTTTATGAGAAATAGATATAACTTGGTAATGTGGAAAAATAAAAGACTTAATTGTTACAATCTTTGCATCACCTTGATCGTCTTATATGCATAATGCTAAAGGTAGATAAAAAACACGTATATATTCTAATTAATCTACATATTACTTGATTTTTAATTGTTGAATTTGATAACTACAAAACATTACTAGCCAAGTTGTTTTGTGAAAAATTTATAGGAAATAGACTTAACTTGGTAAGGGATGTGAATAATAGACTTAATTGTTGGCATCATTACATCATCTTAATCATCTAATAAGAACAAGTGCAAATGTAAATAAAAAAACATGTATAGACCATAATGAATTTGCATTCCATTGCATTTATGTTCCACATGGTGATTATTGGCCTCATATGCACATTAATATTTAAATTAAAATTTATTCATAAACACACTTTTACAAGCATAGATATTAATAATTGATACAAATGATTGTCTTATTTGATGCTATGTTTGTTAAGTATTAAATATGTCTTAATCACTTCCAATCTGAAAAGTGTTCCTTTTTAATGGATTTGTAACTTTTGGGATTAATGTGATTATGTTATTATGTGTTATAATAACATATTATGTAATCAAATTACTTGAATTTAAATATGAATATCAGAAACAATAGAACAACAAAGAACACATAATTGTAGATAAATGATCACAATATGCAAGTAGAATAGCTTAGCCACTTCTACGAGGTAACCTCTAAACCATAGATTAACACTAAAGTGCTCAATATGATGATAAAATACTACTTACTACCACCTAGATATATTGTTCCTATGTTATGGCCAACACCAAGTTTGACCTAGTAAATGTATATATGAAATCATAATTGAATGACATATGATATTAAAATAGATTATGTAAGCCACCAATCGACACTACTTATCCAATATAACCTATAGAGCTAAGAGTGTAACATGCCCCTCCCTTTTGAAGAAACATTGTCCCAAATGTTGGCCAACCCTAGATGTTACTGCATAAATGCTTCATCTTCCCATGTTACATCTTCACTATTCATAGTCTTCCACTTGAGTAGATACTCGGAAATGACTCTAATTGTCAGTATTTTGGTATGTGTTTAAAGAATCCCTTTATCCTCTAATATTATCCTTCCCTCATCCTGTTTATGAAGAATTGATTGAGTTGAAATGTACTACCCAATGAATATTTTCAAGCAATAAGCATGGAAGATTGGATGTATTTTACTTCCTTGAGTGAGCTCCAGCTTGTATGCCACACTACTAATTTTTTGCAACACTTGATGGGGACCATAGTATTTAGGTGCAAGATTATTATCCTTCTTCTGTTGTTTTAAGGACAACTACTTATATTGTCGTAATTATACAAAAATAAATTATCCCACTTCAAAGTGTCGCTCACTATGAAGTTGTTCATCATGTTGCTTCAGGTTGTTTTGTGTCATTGCCAAATTCTCTCTAATTATAGAGAGTACATCATATTGGTGTTGAATGTGATATTTGATTTATCTCACCTTAGGTTTGACCTTTAAGCTAGAGATGAGTGATGAAGGATGGTACCTATAAATTTCCATAAATGGAGACTGTAGACATGTAAAATGTCGACATAGTTTATCTTATAATATACATTTATCCTCACCATCAATCTTATAATAATTAATTATAAAATTAATTAATTTTTATAATCATAACATATATCTTACCATGCTCCAATATAGATATTACACAAATCCCATTCATACCCTTAGAAATATTACTACACTATTAATATTTCATCTATTACACTAAATAACCTTCATTAATTATTTTCCACTAATTTAAAAATTCTAACCCACCTACCACCTACCTTATACCTATTCTATGCCTAGCCTCTCCATAGAATCACCCCACTAAATATAATTAATATCACTTAATCACCATTTAAATGAGCCCCCAAATCTAGAGACTTCTAATTCTAAAAGTCTCTCCATCTTTCCCTCCTCTTCTAAAATATTCAAATTAAATTCAACTCATTTTTACACTAATCGAATAGGTACACTAACTCATTTTTCAACTCATTTGTACCTATTCAATTAGAGATTTTTAAGCTCTAGACCCATATTGACCCTTTTCGATAAGGATATAGCCAAAACATCCGTTACGAGATAGTGATCATGCCTCCACGAGCGACAGATTGAGCCACGCGGTTTAAGGTTAGTTTTTCTCATTTGTTTATTTTCAAACCTAAAATGTAAAAATGTCAAATATTTATCTAGGAGGGGTTATTTTTAGGATTTCTTGTATTAAATGAGTCTTTGGTGGGGCGCCCATAGGGAATTATTTTATTTCAAAAAAAATGGTCAATTTTATCATTTTAAGAGATTTCTAGGGCCATGTAGCCGTACAATGAATTGGTTGTAGGACCACTGCCCTGCAAGGGCGGAGGTCACAAAACTGTCACCCTACATAGGGTGGTGGTTCTGAATAGAATGCATTAAACTCATGTTAATTTGTTTTTTGGATTTTTGTTGTTTTTCCATGTTTTTGATGAGCTTGCCTATTGAAAATGTCACTGACGTACTCTTTTTTAATTTTGGTGGATGCAGAGGAAGGAGGAGTACATCCATTGGATCCACGAGAGGGAGTGTGAATGGATACCATAGATTCTTGATCAACTCACTCAGGTTGAGATTGAAAGAATGTAGAGAGAGGGCATATGGAGGATTTCTCGGGTGCCCCATGTTACTCCTGCCAGTCATATTCTTTGTGACTTGTTCTCTTATTGGGATGCAGACTGGAATACCTTCTGGTTGCAAGGTGCTAGTGGTGAGTGGACAATTACATTGGAGGATGTGTATCAGATACTTGGAGTTATGATAGTGGGGAGGAGGTTGAATCTTGATACAATGGGATCCAGAGCTATGACATCCTTGCGGGCTACCAACATGGGTGATGTCGTATTTTCAGTTGGCTCGAAGAAGGGTATGAAGGTCCGATTGATTTCCACTAATCCTATTCCTATTATCCACAAGGCCATCATGGGTATTGTGACTTTGTAGTTGATCGAGGAAAAGGGGCTGATACATTGCTATATTGTTGGGCTCCTATTATCACACAGATTGAGGCATATGGCCATACCTATGCTTAGGGAGAAGATATCCTTATGACTACCTACCACAACTTTTATCGAGTGATTTGTCTATAGAGTCAGTCACTTGGCCATCCAACACTCGTGATGAATTGATTTTACGAGCGTACCATCCCCTACCAAAGGGGAGTACAAGTATAGGATCCAGGGGTCATCAGGGTGACCAGATGGATAGGGATATTAGTGCTTAGAGGGCCACATCAGCCATTGGCTTCATTGACTACTGATGACCTAGTTGTTACTCCCTACCATGACATGGAAATAATTTAGGGATAGGACGGGACCACAGTGGTAGCTTGTACCACTACTAGTCAGTTAGTTGAAACGATGGAGAAGGTAAAGGCTGATCTGTTTGGTCGAATTCCTTAGTAGTTCAGCCCCCCGTATATTGACATGCTTCCTCCTGTGGCACTTGTATATAGGAGACTCAAGGAGGCTCGAAATGGTCCTAGGGGTGACCCTAGTTGGACAGTACTGAATCCAAGGGTTCCAATTATAGTTAGGCATGTTATTTGTGCCTAAAGGGTAGCTGGTGCCACTCATGCACCCTTACTCTAGATCGAGACCACACCCTCTCATAGTAAGGAGGAGGAACCTATAGATATAGACTTTTATTTTGAGGAGGATAGAATGGAAATGACTGGAGAGGAGTCAGATGGTGAGGAGACTGGTGATGAGGAGATCGGAGATGGGTCATATGAAGAGGGGTTGGGTGGTGAGACTGGCAGAGCAGTTCACATGGAGGAGGAGGAGAGCGACCCCGAGTGGCATGACACTCAGGATATATTGAGAGTGGAATGGGAGGAGGCATATGTAGAGATGGAGACTGTAGTCTCAGAGGACCCACTTCCTCGTGAGTTAGAGGGAGATCAGGAGTTTGTGATGGGACATTACATTGCCTCAGGAGTTGGAGAGGCACCGTAGGCACTTGCAGTAGTGGTACTAGCCAGCCCCATATGGATGCATGGAGATTTTATTATGTGAATAATATTTCCTTGACTTTATTAGATATAAGTGTTAGTTGTCATGTTTTGTATCTCTTCTTTTTTTTGTAGTTTTTGAACTCACCATTGTTTCTTCATTTTACAACGAACACTGAGGAGTGACAAGACCTTATTCATCAGCTTTGTGTTGGCACCCTACTTCTCCCTACGGGGAAGACTAGAGTGCAAATTTTGGAGAATGTGGGATAGCCTTTACAGGCTGGCTGCCACACTGACTTTTTTGCGCCTCTCTGGAAGGTTACAAAGATGATTTTTGATTTGAAGACTAGATTTGCGGGCTATGAGGCAATTGAGAGGGAGAGATCAATGACGAGGAGGAGCCACAATAGACTATCACTAGTGGCCATTCCCATGGGCACTCACATGAATTAGTGCACTCACATTATCGGAGCCATAGTAGGAGCCCTAGGCGTATGCCCTCTCAAGGGTCTCATTGGGACTGATTGGCTATTGAGCCATTATTGCTTTGTTACCATTTTACAAGGCACCTATATGATTTTTATTATTATTTTTGGGCTCATTGCGAGCATTTTGACCATGCCTAGTGGATGATGGAATTGTATACAAACATGATTTATTACATATATGGATCTCTTTTTGGTTCGACTATTCCTTGCATAGAGTTTAATCACATTTATGGTTTACTCCACGTGTGTACTTCATATGTTTTCAAATATCTGGCTTTTTATTCTTTTTAGAATGTATACAATGGATGAAAAATGCTAACATAATGATTATTTTTTGTTGTTTTGTAATGATGTTTTGATATGATTATGCATGCACATTGTAATGTTTAAACTTTAGCTTTTCAAGTAAAATTTGGTACTTCATTTGATATTGGCAATATGTGATGAATGATGGTATGATAATAAAATGAACTCACTCTACTCCTAACCCCACACAACTGGCTAGATGTGAGGGCTTAACATCAAGAATTAGAAGATACATGAGTTATATGAGTTAGTTGAATGAGCATTATGAGAGTAAGACAAGGTTTGGACAAAAACCCAATTGAAAACCTACACCCTAGTTCTACACAAGTTTTCTACATAGTTCAACGTGTAATGGATTACAAGTTTATCTAGACTTAGATCTGTAGATGGCCACTTGATTGAAAAAATCTTGTTTAAGGCTTAAAACTCTCTTGAAAATTTAGACATCTGATTCACTTTGCTGAGGTTTTATGATTTCAAAGCACCTTTTATTGAATGAATTGCTTTTAATTTATTAATTTATTTATAGATATCCCCTACACCTTGCCTCGTGTGATGAGTAAAAAGCATGGGCACATCACTAAGGACAAGTAATAAGTGATTAAGAGAACTCCCCATCTTTCCCAACCTCACATAACTAGTAAGAAGCGTGGGTTTCACACCGAGGATTGGTAGGGAAAGAAAGTGTGTAAATGAAAATTTTGTATTTTATTTTGACTTGACATATGTACTCATTTTTTTAAACTTTGAGTTGTGCTTTTGGGAGGGAAAATTTCCCCTAGCCTTAACCCCATACAACTAGTAGAATACAAGGGCTCCACATAGAAGGTTGAGATAGGTGAACAAACATATCCGGGTAAAATTTTTAGAGTGTTTTATTTCCAAAGAGATGTGTATGGGATAGATGCAACATTGGTCAAGAAGCTTCTAGAAGTGACTATAGGAAAAGACACCTAAGCTAGAATAAAACTAAGAGGAAAACCAAGTATGTAAGCCTTGGTACGATTAAGGTCAAAAATCTATCTGAACTTTTCAAATTGATGAAATGATAAGAAGTATTAATGATAGTATTGCGATTGTTTGAAGAGTCATGATTTGAAATATTGCCAATGTTTTTAAGAATTTTTTTAGAGTTACTTGAAAACAAGTTCCTTAACTGCAATTTTTTACATAATGAGTTTACAAATGGTAATGCAATGCAAATGCAATGGGAAACAAATGAGAATTATGGTGGACTATGCATAGAATCTCTTCAGATGAATAGAATTGACGGATTCTCTGAATTATTCACCATCTAAAGTACACAAATGATATGCCCCATTTTTGTAATCCTCTACGACTTGGTATGGGCCAAACCACTTGGACATAAATTTTTTGCCTTCACTAGTTTTCTTATCTATCTGACTATCAAGCCTCAAGACCAAGTATCCTTCACAAATTTCATGTTCATGGACTCATTTATTATATTTTTGATCCATTCGGTTAGCATATGGTTTATGTCATTGTTTAGCATGGAGCTGAGCTTCATCAAGACTCTCTAAATATGAGAGTCGTGTTGCTCAGTATTCTTCTTCACCTAAAATACCTTGTAAATAAATACAGAGACTAGGCAACTTGACATCGAGTGGTAAAACTACTTCCGAGCCAAATACTAAAGAAAATAGAGTTGGCCCCATTGGCATTCTGATCAATGTTTGATAATCCCATAAAGCTGGAAACAACTTTAGGTGCCAATCTCTTTTATTATCCTTGACGGTTTTGAGGAGAATGGACTTTAATGTCTTGTTCATGGCCTCATTCTATCCATTGGCTTAAGGATAATATAGGGAAGCCATATGATGATTTATCTTGAATTTCTCACATAATGCACGTACTTTCTCATTCTTGAAAGGCACGCCATTATCAGAGATAGTGACCTACGGGACACCGTACCCACAAATGATCTGGTTCAAGATAAACTTTGCAATAATGAAACCCAATTCGGTGGTAAAAGGTGGCCATCCTTTGATGAGGGAGTAAAATACCCTATCAAGTCCAAACCCCATGTGGAAAAGGGCCATGGTGTTATGATCATTTGTAGCTAGCATGTGTGGGTATGTGAATCTTGTGAGAGATTTCCTAACATTTATGACACTTGTACACATATTCAGTTGCATCATGCTCTTACGTGGGCAAAAAATATCCCATCCAATGTATTTTATGAGTGTTAGTCTATCCTCCAAATTGGTCTCCACACACTCCATTGTGGCACTCATAAAGAATATTTTTAGATTCTTCTTTGTCAACACATCTAATTATCATTCCATCAAAGGATCTGCAATAGAGCACTTGTTCCATTATCAAGTATTTAGAAGCTATGATGTGTAGCCATATCCTTTGTTGAGATTTATCCCCTTTGAGGCATGCCTTGTCTACAATGAGGTTGATTATTTCAGTGTACCAAGGGCATGCAATGATAGGGGGCTTGGTTTCCACATAGTATATACATTCATCAGGAAAATATAAAGTGACCAAGTCACCTCCGTCTAATGGGTTATCAGCTAACCAATCCACAATAATTTGTACTTGTACGGACTTTTGATTGACGAAGGTGAACTCTAATTCACCCATTAACATTATAAAGTTTCTGAACTTTTTAGATAGCGAACCTTGAGTTAGAAAATTTTGCAAATGATCAATTTTTACAATCACTCTTATTTCCTGGCTTAACATATAATGTCTTAACCATTTTGTTGCAAACACTATAACTAGGAATTCCTTTTCTATCTGAGTGTAGCATGTCTCGTAGTCAAGTAATGTTCAATTGATAAAATATACTACATGTTCATTCTTATCATCATCTTCTTGAGATAAAATGTATGCTAGTGAGACATTAGTGGCCCTTGAATATATAATGAGGGGCTGGTCTGACTTAGGAGGCATGAGTGTAGGAGGCAAAAGTAAGAATCATTTTATGGATTCAAACACTTTGTGACACTCATCCGTCAATGTATTACAACAATCCTTTTTCAGAATATTATTTATAGGGTGAAAAATATTAAATCAAGTATAAACCTATGGATTGCATCAAGTTTCCCAAGAAAATACCTTATGCCATATTCATTTGATGGTGGGGTCAGTTCTAGTACAACTCAATTTTTTGCTGGATTCGCATCAATTCCTCATGAAGAGATGATGTACCCCAAAAATTTTCCTCATGTTACATTGAATACACATTTATCAGAATTTAGCGTGACACCGTATTTGATTAACCAAGAGAGAATGATGCAAAGCACCTCGGGGTGATCACAACATTTTATAGCCTTGGCTAGAAGGTCATCAACGTAAGACTCCACAATCTTGTGAATAAGATCATGGAAATATATGTCATGGAACCTTGGTAGGTTTTACCAGCGTTGTTTAGCTCGAATGGTATGACCGCGTAACAATAAGTTCCCCAAGGAGTGATGAAAGTTGTCTTTGTTTTCTCCTCCTTAGAAATCCTAATTTATTCGTATCCAAAAAACCCATCCATGAGAGACAACAACTCATAACTAGTTGTTGCATCAATAATAATGTTGATGGAGGGCAATGGGAAATTGTCCTTGGGACACACTTTGTTAATGTCCCAAAATTCAATACAAATGAATGTATCTTTCCATTATTTTAGAGAACGGGGACGATGTTGGATACCCATTGTGATTAGTCAATTGGTTTGATGAACCATACTTGAAAGAGTTTCATCACTTCTTCTTTTTCCATGAGAGCCACCTTTGGCTTCATAGGCATTGAATTTTGCTTAATCAGTTTAACATCTAACTTGGTGATGAGATTATGGACTGCCACATCAGGATCAATTCATGTCATTTCTGTGTAATGAAACAAGAAGGATTTTGAGTGTTCTTTAAGGATTTACATGTGTATTTTTATCTCATCTTCTGTTAGAGAAGATGCTAGCTTCAAAATTTTTGGTTCTTCCTTTGTCTTGATATTTATATCAATCATTCCTTCAATCAAGGAGGTGTTACTGTACGTACCCAAAATTGTAGGGTACTGCACCATTAGAATAACGTAATACATACCCCAATGATGATACAAGTCTCCTCGCAAGGTGTTCAGGATTTGGAAAAGCTCCCCAAGTGTGCGTTAACATCCCGCATGCCCCGCTTAGCCCCCGCATGCTTTAATTTTCTCTTTTCTCCTCTTTTCTTGGCCTTTTGCTCTTCAGTTATGTAACCGCCTCCCTGCCTGGGTGGCGGTCTTGTGACCGCTGCCCTAAGCAGGGCGGCGGTCCTTTACACGTTTTCCAGAATGCTCTTTTAACACGACTCACGTAAATTTCAACGTTTACCAGCCTTTTTTCACCGCCATAAGCTTGCATTAATGATTCTAGTTCCCTGGAATAGTGTTTTGCCATTGTTTATAGTTTAATAGATCAATTTCGTTTTTACCTTGGGTAAATGCAAATGCTATAAATAGTTGGCTTGTGCTCAAGAAAATGGCCCCTCAAATTTGCCTCTGAATTTCTCATTGCAATAGATTAGTCTTTCATTTTTGCTTAGAATCCTTAGTTGCATTCATTACATGCTTAGTTAGTGTTGTTTTGTTGTTAGGAAGCCACATATCCATCTTATGCAAGTGCTGTTGATATTTCATCCAATCCATTGGAGTAGAATAGTTTGTTTTCAATAGGAAGCCATTAAAGTTGTAGGTTTTGTTCTTCAAGTAGGATAGTTTCAGGTTCTAGACATTTTATGTTGCATGACTAGTAATAAATCCCACTAGGAATTGCATAAGCCAAGCTCTGTACTCTTGCGCTATCTCTCTCCTACTCGCATTGTATTCAGTATGTATCCTAAGCTACCTTTGTCCCAATATCTACTTCTGTTGATGCTAGCATTACATGCTTTTCCAGATCCACGTGAACACGAAGGAACGAGGAGATCACATTGAGGGGACAAGATCACACACACCATCGGATTCGCCACTGTTCTGCAAAATCTAGGGTCTAACTTTCAAAGTTCTAATTAGAAGCATATCAAATAGAGTAGCCAATCACTTTATTTCAGTCAATTCTACTTTTGATATTGCTAGTAAAGCTGTGGGGATTGATAGTTTCTGAGAAACTATGATTCATTCCTCACTTCTGAGGTAGGATCGAAAGTCTTTCAAATAGATTAGATCAATCATTTCGTTATTTAGAATAGGTTCACAGTTGTACAGACAAATAGCTACACTTGGTTATCTTGTTTGTTTTAATTTGTTGTTCTAGATATCAATTCTAGATATATTAGATAATTGTTCTTTAAATTCTGTTTAGTAGATAGATATATCAGATTTAGGAATATACTTAGACGTATCTTTCACAATTAGTTTATTCTGTCATTAGTTAGATTTATATAACTTTCTTTTATGACAATCACGGGACCTAGAGAGCTCAAAGAATACGTATTCGAGCCAATCCTGCCCCAACCCAATCTAATCACAGCAATAACTGATATAGATCAAAATATTAGGATCCAAGTCTTCCGAACAATGGTGAACTTGCAACAAATCAGTTTCCAACTGCAAGGGTTAAACATAGAAGACGACCAAGCACACACATTTTGGTCAAATCAACCAAACTACATATTACCCTAGATTCATATCCGCATGACTGTAGAAGGGTTTGAAAGAGAGCAGACCTTTGATTGTGATCCGTTGGTCCCATAGCCAGACACAGGAGATGCTCTCACAATTATTAATTCTTAATATAGAATCTGAGAAAGCATATGATTACTGGATACTAGGAATTAGGGACTGATTCCATATATTACCATAGCGGGTCTGCAACAACCATGAATCTACGGTTGTGACCCAAAAATCCCACAGTCTAACGAATCCATAGGTGAATCAGACATAGACGTTGGCCTACGTACACTAGTATTCTGGTCTACTCCACTTCCACCTATCATCATCGAACAGTTATCCTTATTAGACATAGCAGCTAATGAAGCTAGGGAATTTAGGACTAGGCCAAAGAATCACCCATAGAAACAACTATATCCATCATTCATTCTATGACCCTGTCTGGAGACATACACGAAACCATCCCAGGAAATTTTCCACATATCCCACAACCCATATATCGAATAACACCAAAGCTCGATATCGATTGGAGCCTTCGAGCAGCCATCCTTGCTAATCGATCTATCACACCAATTCAGGTTAGAAGGGCCTTCTTTGCCTTAGACTCGCAATTTCCACTAGTGCGTGTCGAAGACATTAGATTTCCCAATTAGCTTGTCTGCATCCCACACATATTTAATCCCCACCGGCTGTCTCGGCACGACCTCGAGAGGTCGGGTGTGAGGAAAATTTACTTGTAGATTCTTATGCTCGCTTGTCACTTTTCCATCGTACAAAATTGGTGAACCCAACGTGAAATTTCTACTTTCTGGTCTGGAGTCAGATTTCGACTGGTTCTTTTAAATTAAAACGACTCTTTCATCTTTACTACCTCATTAACTTTCACCATCACCTTAGCTCCTCCCCATTATTCTGCGGGTATTCATATACCCCCCGAATATGTCGGGATTCGATGCATATTGTAGGCCTCTCTTAGGTCTTGAGGCATACTACGCTCAACTGAATAGACAATCATTGCCCTCGCTCTCGGTATGGGGTGACAACTATTCAGATAACCAATTATCAACAAAAACTCCATCCCCAAGGATCAGATATAACTCATCTTTTCAAATAGAAGAGTTGGATCAGTTTGCTCAAACACGGAAAACAGAGCCTTCAGGCTCGAACAATATGACGCTCACAGGAGAATCTAGTTCGTCTCCTCAGGTACTATTTAGACCACAAATTAGTAGACAATCAGACCCATATCTGGGTTTAGATGATGAGCATTCGGTACGTTATACCAGGAATGAACAACATCCTCGAAGTATGTACCCACCTATAGGAGGTTTACAAACACAACTCGAAGCCTCTTTTCAAGAAAATACCTCCATACCACGTCATATAGAAAATGCCCTCGGGGAAACTTGGTAGGGCAACGATCAGTTCATAGCAGGATATCACATGCCTATACAACACCATGATATACAACAAACACCGCTAAGGCAAAATACCATGACTTCACCAAATGAAGTCATTGCAACGTTAGTAGAAAAAGTGAGGGGTTTAGAACTTGCTCAGGAAAATCACCATTTTCAGTTCATGTAGGCAGGAACTCCTAATCTGCCACATCATCGTAGCCAAATAGACCTCCTCACAGGAATAGGCACGTTAGGCTTGACTCCTCAATATTCACAACTAACCCCAACAAGAGCTGTCATTTCTAACACCGCTCTGACACCTCCCGATCTAGTACAAAATAATCCATTTTTGGACAATACCCCTTCGTACTTAAACATGTACTCCAAATCACTGCAAGGGGATATGTTCTCCTCTCCCAGCATGGTTCCTCAAACACAGGGGTTTCCTTACACCCCCGCTAACACGTACACTACGCCATATCAACAACCCATTCCACCGCCGCTCCCTCGGCAGGCACCATCAATGGTCAAAACCTATGTGATAGGGACTTACTCAGAATATTTGAAAGAACTCTTAGATTTCACCATACAAAGTGTAATGCTTCCAAGGCCTCTTCTCGATTTGCCCAAATACAAAGGTGAGGGAGATCCGAACGCACATATCAAGGCTTACGCTACATCCATTCGAGAACTACTCCCATGTGATGTGGTTGTTGCTAAAATATTCCCCAAAACCTTGGAAGGTATCACTCTCGATTGGTATTATAGAATACCTGAGGCTTCCATCCATTCGTTCAAGCAGCTCGTGTCAGATTTCATCAAGGCCTTTGACATGAACAAACTATTAAGGACAGGAATCAAGGAATTCTTGCACATTAAGCAAGAACACAATGAATCTGTCGCCCATTTCATCCAGAGGTCGTGCACAATTCTCTATTCTTCGGCAAGTGCTCCAAATATGGATCAGATGGAACTATGCGATTTATTCCTTCATTCTCTTAGCAGAGAAGTGAAGGAAGAAGTCCAGAAGTTTCCACTAAGGACTTACAATGAAGTACTTGAGAGTGCTCTCCGAATAGATCAAATGGCAATTGATAGTGGTCGCAAGACATATGGAGCAAACGGAAGGTTAATCACCTCCAACCAGAACACTACAACTTATCCTACTACCACAAATGTCAATCAAGGACCTAAAATCCTTAATAAAAATCACGGAGTGTGACAACAGATGGAGTAACTAATCAGGTTAGAAAGGTAAATGTTGTGAATACTCCACCACAAATAAACAACCAACGAAACAACAATTTCACTCCAACGATCAATACAGTGGATTTTAATCATCCACAACAACAACAACAACAACAACGGTGAAACCCTACACAGGGCCCAAACCAAAACTTAACTAGGCATCAAAACCATAATACAAACCAAAGACAAAAAACGCAAAATTTTAATCCTAATAGGCAACGGTTTGATCAGAATTTTGGGCCACAATATACATCAAGCCAACAATCTAGGAATTACAATCCTAACTCGTATTGTGGTTTCCACAAAATTCGGGGCCATGACACTAGAACATGCCGTGACTACAATAAATTCATGCAACGTTTTCCAGATGAACAAAGACAACTTTTCATATATATGTTCTTGGCAGATCCACGTCACCAGCACCAAATACTTTTACAGGGGTATTTTCCCCTCAAAATGCACCCCTCAAGATCTTCAATGATCCACTCCCAAATCACAACAATAACAAGTTAAATCCAAGTGGGACAAACAAGGGTATAATTACAGGAAACAATGATCATGAAGCTTCAACTTCGCTGAATCCATTAGTTGCGCCACAATTAGGCCAAGAAGCGTTGTGACCATCCGGAAGTGCTTCGCGTCATTCTTTCACGTCTGATAGAATACGGAGTCACGCTAAATCCAGAAAAATGTGTCTTTGGTGTGACAGGAGGGAAGCTCCTAGGTTAGATTATATCATCATGCGGGATCGATGTTGACCCAATCAAAATTAAGGTTGTTCTTGAAATGGTCCCACCTTCGGATGAATCTGGAATCAGATCATTTCTCAGAAAACTTGGCACAATCTGGAGATTCATCCCGGACTTAAGTTTCACCATTCATCCAATCAACAATCTACTCAAGAAATATTATAGCATTGATTGGACCGAAGACTTCAATGGGGCTTTCAACGTAGTTAAGCGTTTCTTGTTATCACCATCTACGCTAATGCCACCTAAACCAGATCACCCGTTAATTTTATATTCTCAAGCTCCAATGTCTCGCTAGCCTGTATGCTGGCTCAAGAAGATGATGACAATAGAGAACGTGCGATCTATTTCATTAGTTGGACATTACTTGACTATGAAACACGCTACACGTAGGCAGAATGAGAATGCCTCGCCATAGTCTTTGCAACAAAACGCTTAAGACATTACATGTTAAATCAAGAAACAAAGGTCATTGTAAAAACAGAACATTTACGAACCTTCCTCACGTAATGGTCCTTGTCTAAAAAGGATGGATGCTTTATAACCTTAATGGGTGAATTTGAATTAAAGTTCATAAATCAGAAGTCCGTTAAGGGACAAATCATCGCAGATTGGTTAGCTGATAACCCATTAGATGGAGGCGATCTAGTAGACCAAGACTTTCCGGATGAATGCGTATACTACATTGAAACCAAACCTTCTATCTCTGAGTGTCCTTGGTACACTAATATCATTAATTATATCATGGACCATATGTATCCAGAAGGGGCTACACCGCAACAAAGAAGGCGGTTACGCATTATCGTAGCTAAAATACATCATTATAGAGCAAGTTCTCTATCGAAAATCATTCAATGTGGCTTCTAAATGTGTCGATCTTAAGACCATCCATATAAGATTCTGGCTGCATGAATCTCACAGAAGAATCCAAGAAGAATGAATCTCACAGTGGAATGTGTGGAGGCCACTTTGGTGGCCATGCCACTGCTCATAAAATACATTGAATGGGCTATTTCTGGCCCACTCTAGAACACGACATAGTAGAGTTTGTACGCAGGTTTCATAAGTGTCAAGATCTCTCCCACAAGATTCACATGCCAACATAAGCTCTACAACCAATCGCTACTCCCCTTTTCCACATGGGGCCTAGATTTGATAGGGGAAATTCTCTCCCTCATCCACAGACGGCCATAATTTTATAATCACGGCCACTGAATATTTTACCAAGTGGGTAGAGGCTATGCCTCTTACTACTGTACCGGGTTTTGTAATCTCCAAGTTCGTTTTGAACCAAATCATTACAGGTACAGTGTCCTGCAAATCATTATCTCATATAATGGCACTTCTTTTAAGAATGACGAAGTTCATGAATTGTGCAAATAAATTTAAAATAAGCCATCATACAGCGTCCTTGTATTACCCTCAAGCCAATGGACAGGCTGAGGCGACAAACAAAACATTAAAAGCCATTCTCCTTAAAACGGTGAAAGAAAACAAACGAGATTGGCATTTGAAGTTATAGCCCTATCCGGCCTTATGGGCCCACCAAACCTCAATAAGAACACCAACAAGAGTGACTCCTTTCTCGCTAGTATTCGGAGCAGAAGCAGTTCTCCCGCTTGAGGTTGAAATACCCAGTCTCAGCATTTCATTACAAGGGATTCTAGATGAAGACATTTATAGAGAAGCACGTCTCTCCCAACTAGAAAGCCTAGATGAAGCTAGGTTAGATGCTGAACAGGAGCACAGAGTCTATGCTGACCGGATGTGCCGGCAGTATAACAAGAAGGTCTATGAACGCGACATATATGAAGGTGATCTAGTTCTAAGGCTAGACAGTCGGATCGACAAAAAGGCTAGCAAAGGAAGGAAGTTCCAGCCTAAATGGTTGGGCCCATACCGAGTCATGAAGGACTATGGAAATGGTGCATACCTCTTATGTATGCTAGAAGGTGAGGAATTTGGTGAAACAGTCAATTCCCTACACCTCAAACGATTCTACACATAAGCAACTAGTGCTACGTGTATAGCTATATCTACATTGCATCTTCATATAGATTAGGATCATTTTGTCTGCTTGTTTTGTACAAAAATTATGATCAAGGAATTTGTTCTCAAAGAAATTCATTACAAACTCATGATGTTGTTGGCATAAACACTCTAATCGTAATTCTCTATTTCCATGATATCATCAAACTATTTCGGAATCATTTCATCAAATAAAGCTAGTTATGACAAGGTCTTAACGGTAGCCATGCCAAGATCTACGGGTTTATTCTCACTTTTGGTTTCTTCTTTGGATAGGTGTCCTTCCTATGGTCTGTTTCTAGAAGCTTCATGGTGTCACATCTATCCCGTATGTATATCTCTTTGGAAATAAGAACATACTGACATTTTACTCAAGTAAACAAGTCAAATATAGATCAAACAGAAAATTTTAATTTTACACATTTCCTTGCCCCACCAACCTTTGGTGATGAGCTTGCATCTCTTACTCGGTGACGTAGGGTTGGGAAAGGATGGAAATGCCCTTATTCGCCTATGCCTTGCCCACGGTGATAAACCCATGCTTCTTACTAGTAGCATGGGGCAAAGTGTAGGGGGTCCTCTTGACAAAAAAATGCAAAAGGTCATAAACAAACAATTCAAATCTTGAAGTCTTGAGTCAAAAACAAATGAATCGGATGTCCAAAATTCCAAGAGAGTTCAAAATCCTAAAAACCAGATTTTGTCTACCATGTGGCCATCTACGGATCTAAGTATAGATAAACCACAAAGCAAGTTGCATCCTAAACTATGGAAGTCACTCAGGTAGAGTGGGCTTGTAGTATCCTAATTTGATTCCACCAAAGCTTTGTCTATCTCTCATCAATATCATTTCAACACGTTTCACAACTTGTGCCCTTTCTAGCTCTCAGTGATGAGCCCTCGCATCTTACTATTTGCGTGGGGTTAGGAGTAGGGCAAGTCTATCTACTCATCGTACTGGCTTATCTTCACCACTTTGCCAAAACAAATATGAAGTATCAAAAATTACTTACAGAAACTAAGATTCAAAATCACATTGTATCTACATTATCATATATAAGCATCATGAAATACAAAAAGAAAGTAAACATTTGCATTGTTTGTTCTCCATTGCATACATTCTAAAGAGCATACATGCATAACATCGTAATTTACATGAGGAAACTGTAAAGGAAACAAAGCCATAAATGCCAAAATTTTGATCCAAAGATAATATAAATATATAAATGATCAAAATGCCTGTATAATGCCATCATGCGCCAAGCATGGGTCAAAACGCTCAAGGAGCTCGAGATATACAAAAGAATATATCATACAAAAATCTAGGAGAGACAGGTGGCTTCTCAATCCCTATGAGACCCCTCTGAAGGCGCACGCCCACGCCTAGGACTCTGGCTACACCGGCGCTCTGAGTGCACGGAGGGCTCAAGATCCCGAGGGGCAGCCGCAGTCTCGCCACGAGAATGACTCCTCATCAAGCGCTCAGCTGTCCTATACCCCGCTAGCTCCGTGCAGAGAGTCAATACCATCCTGGCCTTATGCCAGACAGGGGTAAAGACATTAGTATGTCTGCCAGCTACTAAGGGCTCCCCTGCATCCACCGATAGCTCTACACGGGTCCTCTCCATGGGGATCATCAAGGTATCGGTACATACCCTACGAATCAAGTCTCGCAACTCATCGGCGGGTCTCTAAAAACAAAGGAGGAAAACAAATTAGAAATAAAACAATATATAAAATACAAGTAGCAAACAAAAGGAGAGATGGTAATTAAAGTAATCCTAAACTAACAAAAAGCATTAAAAGGAGGGAGGGTAACTTACTCAGATCACTGGGCCTCCAGGATGGATCTCTAGGGTCAGCACCTACCATAAATGCCGTCGCTGACTGAGGTGCTCCCCCCGTGGCTGGGAGTGACGTACCGTCCTACAATGGACTCGTCCTCCCCACCATGGCCCTAGGAGAGTGGCTCCTCTGAAACTAAAGTAAATCTCTCTGCACTCTGCTCTGCCATCTCTTCCTGCATGATATTCTAAGTGTCATGCCACTCATGATCATTATCCTCCTCAGTCTCCTCCTTTGTCTCTCCACCTGTAAACTCCTCGGACTTGGATTCTATGTTGATGGGGTCATCGCTGATATAGGTAGGACCCGCGGTAATCTGAAGTAAGGGTGCCTGAGGAGCATCGGCTCTCCCTCGGGCATGTACTACCCGTCCTATCTGCAATAGGAACGCCAGGGATAACAACTGTCCAACCACGGCCTCTAGGACCCCCTCTGGCCTCTCGAACTAACCAATATACTGGCACTACCGGGGGAAGCATACCCATGTAAGGTAGGCCAAACTGCTGAGGAACTCAGCTAAAGGGGTGTATCTCCACTCGCCCTACTCTGTCAATGAGCTACCCTGTGGTGGATCAGGAGATCAAATTAAGAGCCTCCTCGCCCCATAAGCCTGCCATGGTCTAATATGGTCTAGCCTCCATGTCATCGGTGGTCAGAGAAGCAACTGGCTGATGAGGTGCTCTAAGCACTGACATATCTACCCATCTGGCTGCCCTCACAGCTCCGGGATCTGTCACCTCTACACCTCTACCATAAGGAATGAAGTGCTCATAGACCCAACTTATAACCAGGGTCGGGTGGCTCAAGGACTGCCCCTGTAAACGGACTACCCTATATAAATCGTGGTAGGTAGTCCCAAGTATATCTGCTCCCTAGGCATAAATCCGGCCATGACCCTCGATCTGTGTAATAATGGGGGGACCAGTAATAGAGTAAGGTATCCCCTCCCTTATCCCTAATCAATCTCAAGGTAAGGATCCCCATAATAGCCTAACGAATCAAGGGGGATGGGCAAGCTAGGAATAGATTGAACTCTGACCCCTTCTTCGAACCCGTGGAGATGACTGCATCTCCCATGTAAGGAGCTCACTGTGCTATCTAGGCTCGTGAACCTGCTATCTCAAGGGTGAGTTGTCTCCCAATGATTGGGACCCCCAGGATACGGTAAACATCCTCCAGTGTGATGGTTCACTCACCTCGGACCCCTGGTAATTGGAAGGTGTTCTGATTAGCATCCCAATAGGAGAATAAGTCACAAAGAATGTGACTAGATGGTGCAACATGTGGAATGCATGAGATACATAGTATCCCTACCCTCTGAAGAGTGTCCACCGAATGCCTCATCCTGTGAAAGTGCATCTAGTACTGTTGGGAGCCAATCACTCTCTCTCTCTCAGCTCCACCGAATGTAATCCTCTCTCACCTACATACACCCAAAAACACACAGAACAGAGCAAGTTAGCATCTAAGTGACATTAGAAAAATCATGAAAACACATAGAAATGCTAAAAATGCAAAAACAATCTCAAACAGGTGTTCTTTTGACATTCTGTTCAAAACCGCCGCCCTAAGCAGGGAGGCAGTTTCGTAACCACCGCCTTAAGAGCAGCGGTCTTGTAACCACCTCCCTGAACAGGGTGGCGGTCATGTAACCGCCACCCTGGGCAGGGCGACGGTCATGTCCTGAAAACCCACGTGGGTTTTATAACTCAAAAAGCCTAAAAACACCAAAAAAGGACCGTTTTAGCTAAAAACAAAGCCTACCCAGTAGGTGCCCCCCCCTAGATGGACCTTTTCAACGTAACATTTTTGAAAATAACCCCCCCATGAAAAATATTTTAGCATTTTAAAATTGAGGGGGTAAAAATGATAAATTGAGGAAAACTAACCTGTGATCTCACGGGTCGATGATCTGCACATGGAGGCATGATCGCTATCTCGCCACGAACGTTTTGACTCTACTATCGTAAGAAACCGTCACCATGGGTCCTAGAGCTCAGAATCAATCAAATCAACACGTGCAAATGAATAGGAAAATGGGCCCACTTTCATATATATAGCAGCTTGACTTGTTTTGAATGTTTTTTTTCATAGGTTTGGAGTGCCGACGGAGGTAAGTTCTTACCCCCGCACAAATGGTATGTCCTCATTTCCCATTATTTTAACATTTATTTTCTGATCTATCTTGTCTATCTGCACTTGAGTTCTCTTTTCGTTTTGCAGGAAGCAATAATTCTGGATGGCATCATTTCGACACACGGACGTACCAGGTATGAATTCCAACTTCCCATTTTGGGACCGCCATACTCAGACCCACCGTTTTACGCCTCTTCATGGCTAAAATGCTTCTCTGAGGGGGAAATATGTATGTACCCAAAATTGTAGGGTACTGCACCATGAGAATAATGTAATACATACCCCAATGATGATACAAGTCTTCTCGTAAGGTGTTCAGGATTCGGAAAAGCTCCCCAAGTGTGTGTTAACATCCCACATGCCCCACTTAGCCCCCGTGTGCTTTTTTTTTCTCTTTTCCCCTCTTTTCTTGGCCTTTTTATCTTCAATTTTGAGACCGCCGCCCTGCCTGGGTGGCGGTCTCGTGACGGCCGCCCTAAGCAGGGCGGCAGTCCTGTAACCACCGCCCTGCTCAGGGTGGCGGTCCTTTACACATTTTCTAGAATGCTCTTTTAACACGACTCACGTAAATTTCAACGTTTACCAACTTTTTTTTAACCACCATGAGCTTGCATTAATGATTTTGGTTCCCTGGAATAGTTTTTTGGCATTGTTTATAGTTTAAGAGATCAATTTGGTTTTTACCTTGGGTAAATGCAAATGCTATAAATAGTTGGCTTGTGCTCAAGAAAATGGCCCCTCAAATTTGCCTCTGAATTTCTCATTGCAATAGATTAGTCTTTCATTTTGTTTAGAATTCTTAGTTTATTTCATTGCATGCTTAGTTAGTGTTGTTTTGCTGTTAGGAAGACACATATCCATCTTGTGGAAGTTCTATTGATATTTCATCCAATTCATTGGAGTAGAGTAGTTTATTTTCAATACGAAGCCATTAAAGTTGTAGGTTTTGTTCTTCAAACAGGATAGTTTCAGGTTCTGGATGTTTTATGTTGCATGACTCACAATAAATCCCATTAGGAATTACATAAGCCAAGCTCTGTACTCTTGCACTATCTCTCTCCTACTCGCATTGTATTCAGTCTATATCCTAAGCTTCCTTTGTCCCAATATCAACTTCTGTTGATGCTAGCATTACACGATTTTCTGGATCCACGTGAACATGAAGGAATGAGGAGATCAAACTGAGGGGACAAGATCACACACACCATCAGATTCGCCACTTTTCTGCAGAATCCAGGTTCTAGCTTTCAAAGTTCTAATTTGAATCATATCAAATAGAGTAGTCAATTACTTTATTTCAGTCATTCTTACTTTCGATATTTCCAGGGAAGCTGTGGGGATTGATAGTTTCTGAGAGACTGTGATTCTTTCCTCACTTTTGAGGTAGGATCAAGGGTCTTTCAAATAGATTAGATTATTTATTTCATTTTTTAGAATAGATTTACAACTACACAGGCAAGTAGCTATACTCGATTACTTTGTTTGTTTTAAAATTTGACACTAGGTTAATTTTTAATTTCTAGATATATTAAAATAGCTGCTCTTTCAATTTCATTTATAAAATTCATTAGAAAATAACAAAAATATAGAATTTATATATGTTATAGACATACTTCGCATAGTTAATTTTATTTTGCTGCATTTTAGTTTATATAACTTTCTTTTGTATGACAATCACGGGACCTAGAGAGCCCAGGGAATACGTATTCGAGCCAATCGTACCCCAACCCAATCTCGTCATAGCCATAACTAATATAGATCAGAATATCAGGATCCAAGTCTTCCGAACAATGGTAAACTTACAACAAATCAGTTTCCAGTTAAGTGGGTTGAACATAGAAGACGACCAAGCACACACATTTTGGTCAAATCAACCAAACTACAGATTACCCTAGATTCATATCCACATGACTATAGAAGGGCTTGAAAGAGAGAAGACCTTTGGTTGTGATCCTTTGGTCCCACAGCCAGACGCAGGAGACACTCTCACAGAAATAGATACCAGCTTGAGAATTCAGGTTACACAAACGCCTGTAAGATATCCTGAGAAGATCGCACAACTATTAATTCTGAGTATAGAAGCTGAAAAGGGATATGACTATTGGATACTAGGAATTAGGGATTCCGCACATGACCATAGTGGGACCAGAACAAATACAAATCTACGGTTGTGACCCACAAATCCCACATCCCAACGAGCCCATAGGTGAATCAGACATAGATGCTGGCCTACGTACACTAGTATTCAGATCTACTCCACTTCCACCTATGATCATTGAATAGTTATCCTTATTAGACATAGCAACGAACAAAGCTAAGGAGTTCTGGACTAGGCCAGAGAATTTCCCATAGAGTCAATCATATTTACCATCCACCCTATGACCTTATCTGGAGATATACATAAAAATATCCTAGGTCATTTTCCACGTATTCCATAACCTATAGACCGAATCACGCCAGAGCTCGATATTGATTGGAGCCTTCGAGCAGTCATCCTTGCTGATCGATCTATCACACCAGTTCAGGTTAGGAGGGCCTTCTTTGCCTTAGATTCATAATTTCCACTAGTGCGCGTTGAAGACATCAAATTGCCCAATTAGCTTGTCTGCATCCCACACATATTTAAACCCACTGGCTGTCTTGGCATGACCTCAAGAGGTCGGGTGTGAGGAAAAGTTACTTGTAGATTTCCACGCTCGCTTGTCACTTTTCCATCGTATAGTTACCCTCCTCAAACTCAGGCAGGGCTAGACGTAGTTCAAAGTACCTCTCTTCTCCTACCTCATAAATCTCAAGACGTTTCTTAGGGGAAGACTCTATCATGGGATTTCCAAAGTAGGAAGAAGAGTGTGGGATAAGAGAAAGGTCAATATCATGGTGAGAGAGATGTAATTATTCATAAGCGTTCAAATACCGAAGAGTATCTTTATCATTTTCGATGGGGTCTGGGGTGATATGCTCATTCTCAGCTTCTACATATGTCAACAATGGAGTTGTCGGTATTTTGCAAACTAAAGGTTTGGTGCAAACCAAAACCGTGAAGCTTGTATCTTCCAACTCACTACTTGGGGTGAAGTAGGAAGTAGAAGTTGCTATAGAATCTGTAAGAAGGTTTTGTTCTTGTGGAACTGATTCAATCAATATGAAGTCAAAATCCTTTGTTAGATTAAGGACTACCATTTTGTGTAATTGAAGATGTTTGGCCATAGTCTCGTATATGTCAGACACTTGATTTGTGACTAGTTGTGAATCACCTAGCACTCTAATTTTACAAACACCCATCCTTTTAGCTATAATGAGACTAAGAATAAGGACTTCATACTTAGCTCTGTTGATCGTACACTCAAAGTTTAACTTGAAGGTGAACGAAATAATCTTCCCTCAAGAGAAGTAAGGATCAAACCTTCCCTAACACCGAAATTTTTTTTTACTCCATCAAAATGGAGAGTCCAACAGTTACTTGGGAAGATGGATGCTGGATCATTCTTCATATCTTCTTCCTTTGCTTTTGTTCCCTCTACCATGCAAACTTTGTCTACTGGGAGAGAGTTGAGTCCTAAGGCATGTCTTATTCCCATAGAATAAAAGGGAAGGAGAATGGGTAGATCCTTCTCCAACAACTCGACAATATTTTTCATGGTTCCTAATGACATTGTCTCTATGATGAAGGTTTCATCCTTGACCGTAGGGATGCCCTGGATCAAGCCTGAGACTTCTAACTCTGTTGTGGGAACCAATTTTGTTTTTGGTTTTACACCAACTAGTTTTTTAAGTTGGTTTGTTGGAAGCTCAAACTTGAAATGGACCTCTGGTCTATTCTTCAAAATTTCTAGATGTATATCAAAATGTTTTGGGTCACCTTGTGCCACAAATAATTTCCCTAAGTGTAGGAATATCACTTCCTGAAACAACATAGAGGGAATCACCTTCTTGCAATGTATCCATGAAAAATTGAGGATCATATTATAATTATTTTCCCAATTTATAACATAAAACTTATTGAGAACCATCTTAGGTCCTAAGGTGAGTGGAAAAACAATAGTTCTAATTGAAGTTGCTTTGAGACTATCATAACCCCTCAACGTATTTCATGTTGAGGAACAATTGGTTTCTCCATATCCTAGTTTTTGGATAAAAGTGAAGGGGACTATGTTAACTGTCGCCCCATCATTAACCATTACATG
This sequence comes from Taxus chinensis, assembly GCA_019776745.2. Lineage (NCBI taxonomy): Eukaryota > Viridiplantae > Streptophyta > Pinopsida > Cupressales > Taxaceae > Taxus > Taxus chinensis. The sequence continues at coordinate 683,142,899 of CM034150.1, forward strand.
TTTAACATAGTTATTGTAGATCCATACTTGTAAATGCAAGGCTAGTTCACATCTATGTGCAATTTCGGCATCCATTGGCATTTTTCTAATGTCGAACACAAATCCAACATCCCTCTCCAGTTTCCTAGGAGGATATACATAAAAGTATATGTGGTTTAATTTTTCTTCCAAAGGGGGAGTAACATTGAAGAAATAACCAAGACCCAACGCTTCTAACAAATTAGCTCTATGAGCGGGGGAGTTCTTCAACAAATCCAAAAAGGAAATTTGAGAAAAATTCTTCATTAAGTAATTGATTAGATCATATTCCCCTATCGTATTTGTAATTTTTTTTTGAATGTCATCTGATATATATGGGTAAATGGGTTTGGGTTGCGATGAATAATCTCAAGCTCTGGTGGTAGCATCTAGCTCAAGCTCAATTTATAACTCTATGAGGCCCACAATTTTTGTTTTTTGCGGAGCATCTAAAGGAGGTGCCACTAGCGGGTTTGACAAAGTTGAAGATTCATTATCATTGGCCCCCACCAAAGTACCCTTGTTTGAACCATGGGGATCTAGTTTACCATCTGTCATTAAAGATCCTAAGTGGTGTGTTTTGAGGAAAAATTGGCCCTGCATACATGTTTTTTGTCGGTGCTGTCAGATTCGCTAGAAACATATCCATGAAGAGTTACCTCTAGTCTTCTAGTAAACATTGGACAAACTTGTTAGAATCACAATATGTTCTTACATCATGCTCCCAGACCCTATGAAAATCACAGTACATATCGGGATTTTAATCCTGAGGTCTTTGGTTTGCATTCTATTATGGTCCAAAATTTCAATCAATGTTCAACTCTTGAATGTTATAATTAAAATTTGGGGCCCATTGCCCTTGATTTTGAAATTGGTTTGGGTACCCGCTTGTGTACTGACTAAAGCCTTGGTTCTGCACTTGTTTTTATTGTTGTGGTTGTTGTTGTTGGGGATGATTAAAGTCCACAACGTTAATCATTGGTGTAAAATTGTTGTTTATTTGGTTATTGTCATGTCTGTTGTTGTTAGTGTTTGCGTTGGGTGTGCTAAGAACATTGGGTTTCTTTGGATGATCGGTAACACCATCAGTTGTGGCTCCATGATTCTTGTTGAGGACCTTTGGTCCCTGATTATTGTTTGTGTTGTTGTGGTAGCAAAAGTTACCTTGATTAGAAGTGACTAACCTCCCATTTATTCTATAGGTCTTACAACCACTGTCTATGGCTGCTTGATCAATTAGAAGAGCACCCTCTAGCGCCTCTTCATATCTCCTTAGCAAGAGTTTTTGGACTTCTTCCTTTTTTCCCTATTAAGGGAGTGAAGAAATAGGTTGAAAAGTTCCATTTGATCCATATTGAGAGCGCTATCTGAAGAATATAGGACTTTCCGCCACCTTTTGATAAAGTGGGTAATTGATTCATTATGCTCTTATTTTATGTGAAGGAATTATTTGATTCCTATTCTAAACAATTTATTCATGTCAAAGGCGTTGATAAAATCTGAAATGAATTGCTTGAAAGAGTGTATCGATGCCTCCAGTATCCTATAATACCAATCAAGAGCGATACCTTCTAATGTCTCAGGGAAAATATTCATAACAACTGAATCCCACGGGAGAAAATCACAAATGGGAGTTGCGTAAGCCTTGATGTGTGCATTAGGATCACCCCCCCCCCCACCCCTTGAATTTTGGAAGGTTTGGAAATGGCCTCGGGAGCATGACACTTCATATAGAGAAATCGAGAGGCTCCTTGAAATATTCAGAGTAAGTTCCCATTACATATGACTTAACCATTGACAATCCCTGTTGGGGAGGTAGAGATGGTATCGATTGTTTAAATGGTGTAGCATATACATTTGTTGAGGCATAAGTCATCCACAATGGATGACCATATGGAATTGGGTAAGAATACATGTGAATGTAAGGGGGTGGATTATTTTGATACAGATTTTGAGGCTTAAAGCTAGGGGACATTACATTTCTAGATGGCATGATATTTGAGAACACACTTCTGGTTGGTGCCATTGGTGGGTATCTGTATGTAGCAAGAGTGGCCATACCTAAGGTTCCTGACCTAGTTAAGAGATCCTTGGGGCTAGGAACACCCATGTAAACTGGAGGATTTTGTGCAGTAGGTGCTTGGTCATAATTCTGTGGATAGAAAGGAGTTTTTCCTTGTCTAGTACGAGTGTTTTGAACAAGTTCCAATTCTATGATTTTTTCTACTAATGCAGAGATGAAATCACCTATTGAAGGGGTGGCATTTTGTTTTGGTGTACGTTGTTGAAAATTTGTAGGTTGTTTAGGAATATGATATCCCACTATGAATTATTTGTTATTTTTCCACCCCTCATTAGCAACATTTTCCGTTAGTGCTAGGGTAGTATTGTTATTTTGAAGCAAGACATCAATATTTCCTTGCGGCCTATCAAGAGTTTGATTCATTATATTTTTGCATCTTTTTTCTCTTCTAGCGTAACATGCCAGATACTCCTCGTCTAAAAATAGGAGTTGCTCAGACTCTATGTTGATGGGTTTTCTAAACAAAACTTGAGGTGATGAGCATGTCTCTCCAGTAAAATTCATTCTTGAGAACTTAGGTGGTTGTGTTTGTGTGATTTGGTCAATGTCCTCGATCCTTACTGAGGAACCAACATTGGTCCCCTGAGGAGGAGGAGGAGTTTGAATATGGGTGCTTGAATAGTTATATGCCCATGTAGAAAGTGAGGGTGACTATTTTTTTCTACCCATTTGATAGTTATAAGCTTCAAAACCGGAAATGGGTAGGTTGTATCCATCTTATCCCAAAATATTTGGGGGGCATAAAAGTACCCACAAAATAAAGGGAGAGAGGAAGATGGATGAAGAAAGTGGAAACATTTAGAGACTAGATCTTCACATTGGGTTTGCCAATTTGTATGAATGAAAATCAACATGTGGCCTTTAACCAAACTCAAATCCCCGAGGTCACGCCAAGGAAACCGATGAAGAAAATGTGGATGGTCAAGCAGTAATGAATATAATAGTGGACAAAATGTATGTGGAAATGAGTAATGAAGGTGGTCAAGGAAATACAATGTTTTTGACTTGCAATTGTGGAATATACTCATCAAGCAGAATGAAAGCCTCTCTAACTTGGGTGGATCAAATGGAGAAGTTGGTGAGGATGGAAACACAGAGGCTTTAGTCGATATCGAGCTCTAGAGATATCATGTCTATTGGTTGTGGAACATGTGGGAAACTAAATGGGGCCTCGTAAATCTGTCCAAATAATATCGTGGAATGAGAAAGAGTGAGAGGTGTGATGTTGTTTAGCTCTATGGATGATTAACAATTTTTTTCCAAAATGAGATGGTCGAATGAGCTTGCTCGTTTACGATGTCTAACTACCTAATGATGTTTGGTGGGAGTGGTGATGATCTAAATACTATTGCTCTTAATCAAATATCTATGTCTGATTAGCTCTCAGTTCCGTTTAGTTGAGGAACCTTAGGATCACAATCGTAAACTCTCTTTGGTTCTGGCCTTGCTATGTTCATGCAGTGTGATATGAAATCTATGCCCAAGGGCGACTGCCTAATCTACGCACATTAACGGTCCAATAATCGAAAACCTGATTGGCTGCGATGTTTAACATGTTGAGTTATTCTATCTTCTTAGCATATTGAGACAGGGTTCTGAGGACAAGAAGACGGAGTTTGGTATCTATATCCTTGAGAAACTTTGGTTCATTTGGTTATGGAACCAATGGATCACAACCGTATGTTTTATGTTGTTGTGGACCACTGATGGTCATATAAGTGCTCAAGATAACTGGTAATTTGGTTATTTTGGCCAATACTCAAACACTTTATCATCTTCAATATTCAATGCATATACTTACCTATATATTCTGTGTATGTCCCTAGTTGATTTGAAAATGTTATACCTAAGGCCTTGATCTATGTCTACTAATGGTACCACTAAATTCGGTTGAGGTACTATTGGTTCGTAAACAAAATCTCTAGGTTCTCTGGGTCATGTGATTGTCATGCATGGAGCTAATGAATCGAATAACAAAGAAAAATATGCAAGAAAAAAAAATTAAACTATGTTTGTGTTAGTTTCTAGCATATGAATGAACAAAAGCAATAAAACAGCTAATCTAGCAAAGCAAATCTTTTTTATTGTTTTAGGGTATTTTTAACAAAGATTTTAATCTAATAAATGAATCTAGAACAAGTAATTAACCAGATGTGGCTAAATACTTGTGCAAATGGTGTTAATATAATCCTAAACAATTAAGTAATTGAAATATTTCAAATAAAATCTTCAATCCTACATCAGGAGCAGAGAATAAATCATAGCCTCAAAGAAACTATTATTCCCCGCAAATTCTCTGACAATAGTAGAAAAAAAACCTCTAATTTGATCTGATCTATTGATAAATTGATAATTTAAATAATGAAAGGATTTATCAATTGTATTTGATATTGATTTGAAATGATAAATTCAGAATTGATAACTTGCATGGATGAAGCAAACAACACCTATAACCTAGATATTGCAAGAACAATGAAAAATATGATCGTAGAGTATTGTCCCCTCAGTTTATCCCTTAAATATTTGTGTTCACGTGATTTCAATGGATGGGAATGCAAAAACAACAGAAGAAGAAGGATGTTGAGAATAACAACTTCTTAAACTGGAAAACTGGGAAGCAATGTAATTAGAAGAGAGCAAGCACAATTGGAACAATAATTGGCTTTGGCAATTTCCAGCAAGAAGAAGGCATCAACTTTTCAATAACAAGAATAAAAATTTTCTCTAGGTTTTTCTTGCACACAAGCATGGTATTTATAGGAATTTAGTTGGGAAATGGTTTAAGCCATTTGATAGCTAAAGGAGGACATGAACAATAGTGAAGAGGGATTTAAAACTATTAACAACCATTAATAATAAATAGAAGTGCAAGAATAGTTTTCCACAAGGAATTTGGGCCTTAAAATCATCTAAAATAGACAAGCTACGCATATAAAAATGCAAGCTAAGTGAGAGAATTCCGTGTCAAAATTGGAGTGAACTCTCTAGAAAATTTACGCAGGACCACTAGGAGCAGTAGTTTTACGATTGCTGCCCTGACAAGGCGGCAACAAACTACCGACCTACCTGGGTGGTTGTCACAAAATTGTCACTCGAGCAGGGTGGCGGTTTTGACACTAAAGGCTCAAAACTACTCTAGAATACAACAAGATGCTAGGAAAAAGTGTGTGAGGGATAAGTAAGTATGTCTAGGCTACAAATATGGTACCACAAATAGGTTTTTGAAGCTCGAACACCATTTGAAAGGATATGAATCATCATTGGGGATTTTTGTAACCATTTTTATGACAATGTACTACATGCAAAAATTGGGTGGTGTAGAGAAACATTTTAAGGGTTGTAACTCAACATTCAAGGATGTCAGTATAAATTCGACGAACTTTGTCCTTATCATTTTGATCGCGATATATTATGGGTGCCTTTTCCACCATATTTCGAACCCCGTAAATTTTAAAAATAAAAAGGAAAATGGGATCCCCGTGAACATATTAAGGAGTTCTATATGTTTTTTCAAGAAGTCACCTACGATGACTCTTATTTATTAAGACTCTTCTCTATAAGTATAGGTGGTCCATCTCTAGAGTGGTTCCTTCGATTACCAAAAGGTTTTGTTACAACGTTCACCGACCTATCAGAAAAGTGTGTAAAACACTTCTCCTACAATATAGAGCATGATGTCACGGTGATTGATTTGTGCAATACTAAGCAAGGAAATGGTGAAATTTTATCATGATTCCTACAATGATGACGAGCCCTTGCTAGGAACATTATATGGGCCCATACTTGAGAAGTAGTTAGTCATTATCTTTGTGTCCAACCTTAATAAGGAATTAGCCTTCCATCTACAAGTTCATTGTGCAAACACATTTAATGACATCATTAACAAGGGAATGAAAATTGAGAGAGACCTCATTACAAAGATCCTTATTAAGATATATTCCCGTGATAATCACAGCCAATCCAACTAATCCTCTACATCTGAAAAACCTAAGTACTTTAATAAGAATAAGAATGTTGTCGGTAACGGAGTAAAAAATACCAAAAATTTCCAACACATCCATACCACTGCTCCTATATCCATCCCTAAATGTAAAACCCAGTCTACCCAAGATTTAGGATGATGAAAAAATACACCCCATGGTGAATCTATGGAATATTACTTTGATAATTTAATTACTACAAATATGGTTGTTTTTTCTCAAAATCAACCCATCGATGAGTCCTAAACCAAACCTTCATGGTTCAAACCAAAAAAATATTGCAAATTCTACAAGATCAAGGGTCATGCCATGCCTCAGTGTATGAATTTAAATAATTATATTCAAGACCTTATCGATTGAGGAGAGATCGAAATAGAGGATAATGCTCTCACTTCCTCTCAAAATCAAAAACTTGGGATATATAAAAATCCCCTTCCCAATCATGGAGAAAACAACGCCTCTAATCAAGGTCAATAGAAATTTAGAAATAAACTAGAACCCTCCACTCATAGTTCTAACCATATTAATTACCATCGTGTACCCCCTCCTTTACATGTTGTTTTTTTGGTCATATTCACCATTATCCCCATCAAGTAGCTACAATTAAAGTAAAAGGACCTTCACAGAACCCCCAGTGTGTTGTCACTACTTGCAAGAATCACATGGTGGTTCAAGGAGCTGCTCCATCACCTTCCAATCCAACACTACAATAATAATATAATATCATCAAAACAACTTGAGAAGATTCCTGGGCAAATATCCATCATGGAAATTCTCAAGACTTCATCTATCCACAAATATATTTTATATCATGCCCCCCAAGAAGCATGTTATCCTATGGATATCGACCATACACAATTTCAAGCCCTTGTTGATAATCTCTACCCATTTCCAATAGTCCTACTAACCTTCACCGCAAAAAGTCCTGCCACCACACAGTCCCACCCATAATCTTCCCCTTTACATTAAAGTCCTTATTTAAAATTTTCATATTAAAAGAGTCGTTAATAGACAAAGGATTGAATCTTAATCTTGGTACTCTAAACCTCATTCATCGATTAGGGTATAGTGACCTAGATCTAAAACAAGATATAATTAATATTAAAGCATATAACAACACGAGATGTAGATCAATGGGAACCATCTATTTACCCATCAACGTTGGGCCTGTCATGCTCCCCATTCTTGTCCATGTAATAGATATCTAGTTACATCATAACCATTTACTTGGTCGACCTTGGATTCATGAGATGAATTTTATACCATCCCTACTCCATCAATGTATCAAGTTTGAGCATGCAAGTATAAAAATTACTATCCATGGCGACCCTCAGTCCTTCTAATATTGCCAAAAATTAGAAGCCGAAAGCTATCAAGAACCTTATTTTCCTATCACTAAACCTTCGCTAGCAACATCATCTCCACCATCCACCATATTGTATGTCTCACCAGATAGTCTCCCATCTTTATCTCACTATGCCTACTCATCATTCACTCCTCTTTTTCCTAATTCTCCCATATCCAATCCTCTCCCTACCTAATCCACCACTCAAACTAAAAATACCAGGGTGTGGTGAATACCAAACATTCAACAACGACTGTCTACCACCAACACCCAAATGGATCGGAAGGCCTGGCATTTATAAAAAAAATGGCAAGCATATCTCTTAGGCTCATCCACTTTTATTCATTTTGGGTATCTTGATGATGAGTACCTCTAGCCATCTGATTCATCATGGCTTATTGACGACTCTATACCTTTTGTGTTTTTCTGATAATAATTAACTAATTTCTAGAATAATAATGACTCATATGGGCTACTCCATACATAGACTAGGTCACCACGAGTAACGCATACCTGAATCTCCTATTTTTTCCCCAACCTTGATATATGTGGAATAGGATACTAACCACCTTGTGAAATCATCTTTAACAACTTGAGTGACACTTCCAGTACCACTGAGGAGGTCATTGACAACATTGATACAAGTTCTGTGTATAGCCAATATGAAGGATCTCGCTCAACACTAACTTCTTCCCCAAAACCACTGTTCTTGTCATTGAACTCACCCTCAAATCTAAAACAGACAAGCTACGCATATAAAAATGCAAGTTAAGTGAGAGAATTCCATGTCAAAATTGGAGTGAACTCTCTAGAAAATTCACGCAGGACCACTGGGAGTGGCGGTTTCAGGACCGCCACCCTGGCAAAGCGGAAACAAACTACCAACCTACCTTGGTCGTTGTCACAAAATTTCCACCCGAGCAGGGTGGCGGTTTTGACACTAAAGGTCAAAACTACTCTAAAAATAAAACAAGAAGCTAGGAAAAAGTGTGCGAGGGATAAGTAAGTATTGTCTAGGCTACAGAATATGTACGAAAAATAGGTTTTTTGAAGCTCGAACACCATTTGAAAGGATATGAATCATCATTGGGGATTTTTGTAACCATTTTTATGACAGTGTAACTACATGCGAAAATTAGGTGCGTAGAGAAACATTATAAGGGTTATAACTCAACATTCAAGGAGTGTCAGTATAAATTCGAGGAACTTTGTCCTTATCATTTTGACCACGATATATTACGGGTCCCTCCCCGTAAATTTTAAAAATAAAAAGGAAAATGGGATCCCCGTGAACATATTAAGGAGTTCTATATGTTTTTTCAAGAAGTCACCTATGATGACTCTTATTTATTAAGACTCTTCTCTATAAGTATAGGTGGTCCATCTCTAGAGTGGTTCCTTTCGATTACCAAAAGGTTTTGTTACAACGTTCACCGACCTATCAGAAAAGTGTGTAAAACACTTCTCCTACAATATAGAGCATGATGTCACGGTGATTGATTTGTGCAATACTAAGCAAGGAAATGGTGAAATTTTATCATCATTCCTACAATGATGACGAGCCCTTGCTAGTCACATTATATGGCCCATACTTGAGAAGTAATTAGTCATTATCTTTGTGTCCAACCTTAATAAGGAATTAGCCTTCCATCTACAAGTTCATTGTGCAAACACATTTAATGACATCATTAACAAGGGAATGAAAATTGAGAGAGACCTCATTACAAAGGTCCTTATTAAGAGATAGTTTCTACAATAATCACAGCCAATCCAACCAATCCTCTACATCTAAAAAACCGTAAGTACTTTAATAAGAATAAGAATGTTGTCAGTAACGGAGTAAAAAATACCAAAAATTTCCAACATGTCCCATACCACTACTACTAATATCCATCCCTAAAGGTAAAACCCGGTCTACCCATGATTCCAGATGATGAAAAAATACACCCCTTGGTGAATCTATGGAATTTATCTTTGATAATTTAATTACTTAAAATATGGTTGTTTTTCTTCAAACTCAACCCATCGATGAGTCCTGAACCAAACCTTCATGGTTCAAACCAAAAAAATATTGCAAAATCTGCAAGATCAAGGGTCATGCCATGCCTCACTATATGAAATTAAAGAATTATATTCAAGACGCTTATCGACCGAGGAGAGATCGAAATAGAGGATAATGCTCTCACTTCCTCTCAAAATCAAAAACTTGGGATATATAAAAATCCCCTTCCCAATCATGGAGAAAACAAAGCCTCCAATCAAGGTCAATAGAAATTTGGAAATAATCCAGAACCCTCCACTCATAGTTCTAACCATATTAACTACCATTGTGTACCCCCTCCTTACATGTTGGTTTTTGGTCATATTCACCATTATCCCCATCAAGTAGCTACAATTAAAGTAAAAAGACCTTCACAGAACCCCCAGTGTGTTGTCACTACTTGCAAGAATCGTATGGTGGTTCAAGGAATTGCTCCATCACCTTCCAATCCAACACTACAATCATAATATAATATCATAAAAAAACTTGAGAAGATTCCTGGGAAAATATCCATCATGGAAATTCTCAAGACTTTCATCTATCCACAAAGATATTTGATATCATGCCCCCCCAAGAAGCATGTTATCCTACGGATATCGACCATACACAATTTCAAGCCCTTTTTGCTAATCTCTACCCCTTTCCAACAGTCCTACTCACCTTCACCCAACAAGACCTGCCACCACACAGTCCTACCCATAATCTTCCCCTTTACATTAAAGTCCTTATTAAAAAAAATCATATTAAAAGAGTGTTAATAGACAATGGATCGACTCTTAATCTTGGTACTCTAAACCTCATTCATCGATTAGGGTATAGTGACCTAGATCTAAAACAAGATATAATTAATATTAAAGCATATAGCAACACAAGATGTAGATAAATGGGAACCATCTATTTACCCATCAACGTTGGTCCTGTCATGGTCCCCACTCTTGTCCATGTAATAGATATCTAGTTCCAACATAACCTTTTACTTGGTCGACCTTGGATTCATGAGATGAATGTTATATCATCCCTACTCCATTAATGTATCAAGTTTCAGCATGCAGGTATAAAAATTACTATCCATGGTGACCCTGAGTCCTTCTAATATTGCCGAAAATTAGAAGCCAAAAGCTATCAAGAACCTTATTTTCCTATCACTAAACCTACGCTAGCAACATCATCTCCACCATCCACCATATTGTATGTCTCACCAGATAGTCTCCTCATCTTTATCTCACTATGCCTACTCATCATTCACTCCTCTTTTGCCTAATTCTCCCATATCCAATCCTCTCCTACCTAATCCACCACTCAAACTAAAAATGACAGGGTGGTGGTGAATACCAAACATTCAACAATGATTGTCTACCACCATCACCCAAATGGCTCGGAAGGCCCAACATTTATAAAAAAAAATGGCAAGCATATCTCTTAGGCTCATCCACTTTTATTCATTTTGGGGTATCTTGATGATGAGTACCTTAAGCCATCTGATTCATCATGGCATATTGACGACTCTATACCTTTTTGATTTTTTGATAATAATTAACTAATTTCTAGAATAATAATGACTCATATGGGCTACTCTAGACACGGACTAGGTCACCACGAGTAAGGCATACCTGAATCTCCTATTTTTTCCCCAACCTTGATAGATGTGGAATAGGATACTAACCACCTAGTGAAATCATCTTTTAACACAGCTTGAGTGACACTTCCAGTACCACTGAGGAGGTCATTGACAACATTGATACAAGTTCTATGTATAGCCAATATGAAGACCTCACCAACACTAACTTCTTCCCCAAAACCACTATTCCTATCATTGACCTCACCATCACCTATCCGCAAGTCATCAAGTGGGATGAACGAATGAAAACATCTCCCTCTTGACTCATTCCAAAATGATGAAGTAATTCTTGAGTTCATGGGAACTCGCAATAATCTACAAGTTAGGGATCATAAAAAGGGTTTTCAAGTGTGTCTAAATGCTGACACCTACTTTGGGGTATAGGAACATCCGCCTTTCCCTTCCATCCCAATCTAATATCACCTCATCTCATCTTCTCTTGTCATCTTGACAAGGAATATCCCTTAGTTGAATTCTTCTAGGAATCCCCAAATCCCGAAGATGATCAAGTCATCGATCAACTTCTCGCGGCTCTTGAATCCCTACAAGATGGTTCACCATTTTTAATTTAGGAACATAATATATTTACCACACTCCTTAAATAATTCTTAGACATCTTCACATGGTCCTATGCGGATATGCCTAGTTTGGATCCTTTTCATGTGGTTTATAATCTTGTAGTGTGTAAAGAATGCAAAACCAGTTAATTTTTTTTTCAAAAAATGCATCCAAAGGTTTCATTGTTTGTCAAAGAGGAACTACAAAGGTTTCTTGATTTTAGGTTCATTTGAACTATTTATTATTCTGAATAGATCTCCAATATCATATCCCAGTAGGCAAAAAGACTAGGGGCATTCGTATTTGTAGTTATTTCCGCAACATCAATAAGGCTATCCCTAAATATGATTTTGTCCACTACCAAATATTGATATGATTGTCGACTCTACAGTTGGGCACTGTTGGGTTTTAAAATGATACTTTAACAAACTACAGTCAAGTAGTAACAAGTCCCTCCTCTTTAATGGGAGTGGTTCCCTTATTGAAACCGAAGCAGCAAAACTTATATACAAATGTACAACTTTCAAAGTGTGGATTCCTGAGACTTTGAAACATTCATATGCCCAAAGATCATTAATATGAAAGAATGGAAGAATAAATGAGATGAGAGAGGAAGAAAATAACAATACTGTTCAAGTAATGTAGGTAGCAGAGTATAACCTTATGTGTATTGAGACAAAAGAGATGCAATATGCAATCATTCGTGTTTTATAACAGATATAATTTCACAGACACAAAGTTCTCGAAAGCATATTAACCATAACACAAAGTTTATTAGCATGAAAAGATGGATGATTTGCAAATTTGAACAAGGAAAGAAATAATTGTAGAGGAAGAAGGGGAAAAATATTTCTGTATTGATTATTTTCCGAATTTCTTACAATTTCAAGAATGTCAGGATCCCACCCCTTTTGCAATGAGCCAAGATCTTACATTTATAGATGAAGCGAAAAGAGGAGAAGAAAAGGAAGGTAGAAAAGCTAATTTTGAAGCCCATCCACCAGCTGTTAATGCCCCTACCAATCTACCTATAATTTTCCCAAATCTAGTTTACCCATGATCTGCTTGGCGTGTTAGAGAAGACGGTAAACCAAAATCTAGATATCTCAGTAGTTGAAGCAATCATATTACATATTAAATGGCATGAAAAGATATTTTCCATATTATTACCCACCAAATCCTATTTAAAATAATATTTTATGCTTCCATGGTGTAGAGATGGTCGAGATCTTTCCAACAGTACCAAATTCATCGAATTTGAAACACTGGATATAAAGTTATTGCCCATTTGAAAATTTGAATCGAATCTGTACAAAAATGGTGAAAAACTAGTTTTTGCAAAATGGATCCGCGGGTCCAAAATTTTGCTTTCGCACCTTTTTGTGAAAAATGAAAAAATTATAAAAAATCTCCTGCAAGCCTAAAACTTCACATTTTGCATTAGGGTCTGACACGTGGTGTTACCTGAGTGGTAACAGAGTCACGGCTCACTTTATAATTTTGTTTCTTTTAGAAACAAGGCTCAAAAGCTCAAAGTTCTTCACCGACCTGCCTCTCCACTTTGACTTTTGATGTGGGCTCAACATTTGACTTTTTTCCCTGTTGTAAACAAGGCTCAAAAACTCAAAAGGCCCTGACGAACCACCTCCCCACTTTGACTTTTTTGATGCGGGCTCAACATTTTGAATTTTTCCCTTGGCTTGAGTGGGGCCGTGGGTCACATTATAAATTTACACCCTTTTCCAAAATTCCTAAAAAAAAAGGGTCCGCCTTTCACCAAATAGCCAATCAGGATCTTTCAGGGCCACGAGGCCAACTTGATACTTTTGCTAAAAGAGCCCAAAATGACAAGTTCACAAAAAGAGCTTGTCCTGCCACATCCAATTAAAGATGCCCATGTGCTTGTGGATTTTGGGGCACACAATTGACAAGGAAGATATGTCCGTCAAAGATGAAACGAAGGGAAAAACTCCACCATTTATGCCAAAATCAAGGATTTTTCCTACAAAAAGATAAATGCAAGGAATACAAGGCTCAACCCAGTCCATATACATAGAAAAAGATAGATGAATTCCACGCATCCATGAAAAAAAATAGAAAATATGTTTCAAAACACACAAGTTGAGGAATTTTTAAATGGAACTGGTGGGATTAAAAACCAAATACAAAAACTTCAAAACATGAATTTCTCCATCCCTCCAAAATTCTTACTCCATTTTAAACACTCCTCAAAGGCACCAACTCAAAATTTTCGAAACTGGACTTGGAAAGTGAGGGGGTTTTTGAGGGTGACAACAACTAGCTCTTTCTAGGGATGTCTTGATAGAGGAACGAGGAAAGATCAAGAACCATAGGAAAAACTCTAGGAAAGTAGACCAGTCCCTTATCCATTGGGCAAATAGAGTCAAAGGAAAAACCAATACAAAAGACAACACACACACACAATGAGAAGAGAAAACAAACCAAAAAGGAAAAACCAAAAACCAAAACACAGAAGAAAGGCCAAAAACCAAAACACTGTACACAATATACAGAAATACTTGAACAAATTCAAATACTACCCACAATAAGGAAGTGGAAGAAGAGAACCATCCATATAATCCAAATAGGAACAAATTTTCACCAGTGAAGTGCCTGATTTTAAAAGGACCAAGCCAAAGAGAATCAAACTTACCATGGATTCCTTTAGGTTCATGTCTTTTGTCCCACAACAGAACAATGTCTCCCACTTTAAAATCTCTGGGCCTAACCTTACTATCAAAACAAAGCTTTCACCTTCAGTTGATGAGAATGAGGATCCTATCAAAAACTTGCATCCTATCTTCATCTAGCTTCTGAAGGTACATGATTCCTCTTGTCTAGGGAACTGATGAAACTTGTGTTCTTAATAGCCTTCATTAAATACAAGGCTGGTAATTCCACTATTACTAGAAGCTGAGATTCAACACCATACACCACCTAAAATGGAGACATCCCAATTGCTCTTTTGGGTGTAATTATATCTACCCAAAGAGCATCGTAGAGCTTCTTGTGCCAATTCCTTTGAGAGTCATTGACAAGCTTCTGAAGGATGGTTACCAAATTCTTATTTGTTGATTCTGCTTGTCCATTTCCTTGGGGGTAGTAGTTTGAAGAATGAGCAAGGGAAATTCCATAACCATAGTAGAAATCCATCATCTCAGAAGAAGAAAAATTTGAAGCAGTATTAGTCACAATTTTTTTGGTACCCCAAACCTTATCAACATGTTCTCCTTGATGAAATTACACACCACTTCAGAGGTAGTGCTTTTGACTGGAATGGCCTCTACCCACTTTTTGAAGTAGTTTTGTAGCACTTAACACATGAGTATACCTAGCACTATAAGGTGGGTTAAGAGTTCTAATGAAATCCAATCCCCACTTTTGAAAAGGTTCATAAATCACTACTGGATTGTAGTGGAAAAGAAACCAACTTAGGTCTGATAACAAGAAGTCTGACAGGATATCACACTTGCCTACCCATTTAGATGCATCTCTAAAGAAATGTAGGCCAATAGGTATCCTAACACGAAGGATTTTATGGGAAGTGACATCAGAAGAGAAATGGCATCCACAATCTTGATCATGAAAAGGTGAGAACAACTTCTTCTATTGCTCTTTGTTCACAAACTTCAAGAATCTTCCATCTATTCCTCGGCTTGAAGAAAGAGTTCTCCCATAATACATACTGTGCATACCTTAGCTTTATAGCTCTCTTTTCCTTGGCACTCAAGTGGGATGGACACTCTCCATAAGTAAGAAAATGTGCAATATCAGCATACCATTCATTTGGTGTACCAAGGAAGAGGAAAACGGGAACATCAACTACTTCTTTGGACAATTCTGCATTAGCTCCTTTAGCAATGAGCTCACATAAGCCTTTACCCCAGACTAGCTTAGTTGGCCTAATATCAAGGTCATATTCTTGGACTTCTGCTACCCAATTTCCTCTCTTAGTTCCAAACTCCTGTTGTGTAAGGATAGAATTGATGGTTGTATCAGGTACAAGCACAACAGAGTGTGAATTAAGAATATAAAACCAAAACTGCTTGACAGTTTTGACCACTACAAAAGCGTGTTTCTCCATCATAGTATATTTCAATTCATGAGATTTTAGAACATAGCTCATGAATGCAATGGGAAGCTCATGATCCTCAGAATTCTTCTGAGTTAGCACAAAAGCCAAGGTATTTGTTTATAGCATAGCAATAGATGATAAATCCTTTTTGAAATCAGGACATGCTAAGATGGGAGTCTTAGCAACGAATTTCTTGATATCTTCGAATGCTTCTTTAACTTTCGAAGACCAACCAAATTTTTTCTTTCCTTTCATCATGTGAGCAATTCTCAAAGTTAGTTCTACAAAATCAGGAATGAATCTCCTCAAGAAGTTTATCTTACTAAAGAAAGAGTGAACACCTTTTTTGCTTATGGGAAGAGGAATTTTCTGGATTGCTTGAACTCTTTATGGATCTATCTTGATTCCTTATTTGGAGACAATATGCCCCAAAAACTTTCCTTTAGTAACACAAAATAAAGACTTCTTAGGATTGAGAGAAACTCCATGTTCTTTGCATTTCTGGAGGACTGCTTGAAGATGCTGAAAGTGGTATGCCCTTATTTTAGAGAAAATAGTCAAATCATCAAGGTACACAAAAATGCACTTTCCCTTTAGGCTGCAAAATTCCAAGTCCATTGTGATCTAAAAGGTGGCACCAACATTGATAAGACCAAAAGGCATTCTCTTGTAGTAAAAGGTGACCCAAGGAATAGTAAAAGCAGTTTTGTGTTGATCTGGGGTATTGAATTCCACTTGATTGTACCTAGAGAATCCATCTAGCATAGACAACATCTCAGAGCCCGTGACAGCTTGAAAAAATTGATCCATCATGGGGAGTGGATAGTTGTATTTCAAAGAGGCCTGATTAAAATTCTTGAAATCTACATAGATGAGAATCTCACCATTCTTCTTCCTGACAGGAAAAATATTGGAAATCCATGTTGAATGATATATAGGGAAGATGATTTTTTCCTTCAGTAACTTTTGGATCTCTTAAAAAATAGTGTTAGCAACTTTAGGATTGTATTGCATTTGTTTCTACTTGAAAGGTTTGATCCCAGGTTTCAGAGGAATAAAGTGTTACATCTCCTTCGGTTAAAAAGATTTGAGGTCATCATATGAAAAAGCAAGAACATTAGCATACCTTTTTAGTAGATTTATTACTTTATTATTATCTTCTTGAGTGCAACATTTGCTAATGTTCACCATCTTGGGTTCATCAAAACTCCCAATATTAACCTTTTCACATTCAGCAGACTGTCGAGCTTCTTGAGAAGCTTTAGATTTGATGTACCTATCATGCTTATCAAATAGATCTTCCAAGCTTACCAACTCTTTAGGGATCTTGTTACCTTTCAATTTGATGTATCCATCTTGATTCATCTCTTCCTTGATATATCCTTCATTAGAGGATACACACTCTCTAGGAAAAGTTTCACTTCCTTCGAAATACAACTGATCAAAATTATCCTTAGCTCCAAGAATGAGAGCAAGTGTTGATCATCATTGAAAACCTACAAGTTATTTGCATTATCTGGTACACTGGGCCTATGATTCATTTCAATGGTAAATTTATCTTAAGAGAAATCTGGGTGAGGAATCAACAGAGATCCTGAGACAACTAGAGAATCAGCTTTAGTATTCCTTTCTCTTGGCACAAATTTAATGGAGAAAGCATCAAAAAATTCAATGGACTCCCAAACAAGATTTCTATAATGTTTTAATCTCCTATTCTTGACTTGGTAAAGATATCTGAATTGTTTCACAATCAGCTCTACATCACCACGAGCACAAATATTCTTCACTCCCATTTCTTTTGCCATGTTCAATCCAAGGATGAGAGATTCATACTCAGCCATATTATTTGTATTTTCAAAATGAAGCTTGAAAGAAAATTGATGAATCTTCCCTTCTGGAGAGATTAACACCACACCAGCTCAAGAACCAGCTGAAGAACAACTTCCATAAAAATCCAGAGTCTAAATTCCATTGGGATCATGAATCACTCCCTTAGGAAGACTTGCCTCATCCTCTGACATGATCATATAGTTTCCATGCCCTGTATCTTCATAGAGTATCTGTGCTTTTGGATCATCAGTCTTTTGCACAATGTATTCAGTCTGTTTCTCAGGTAGCAACTTCTTCATTTTTCCATTGACCGGGATCAAAGCATGTGACCAGTCCATCTGAATTTCACCTCCTACCTCTTTACAAAAATTTCAACTCAGCAACATCCCATACGAGGGAGGAATATTAGCTACCAAAATAGTGGCTAAGACCCTTTTATCTGTCAAAGAAGCAAAAGATACTTATGCATCTTTAATCCTCCCAACCAAAGGCACTTTTATACTCTCCATGGAATAGTAGGAACCAAAGGCACGCATTAGATTCAGGCCCAAAGAATGCGCTAATTTTTAGGGAATTACATTGTCTGATGCTCCTAAGTCTATAACATAATTACTAAGTTTATGGCCAGCCATGAGGAGAGTCACATAGAATGGTTAAACTTTCTCATTAGGGGAAGTGACTATAGCCACAAGGCTTGATTGGGGTGACAAAGAGGGAGCGATAAAAATACCTTTAGAGGTATTAGATGAAGCTTTGGATTTGGAATTGAAAAATTTAACCATTTTAGCAAAGGATTTTGGATGGGTTTGGTAAAACTCTACCTCTGAAATTTGGATTTTGGTCTTTTTTAGGTGATCAATGATATCAAAAGATCCAGAGGTGGATGGGGCGTCACTACTAGGAACTTGAGAGACTTTGGACTTATAAGTTTTAGGATTTGAAGGACAAGGAGTTTTGGAAACAAAATTAGAAGAAGGAATATTAGTATTACTCAGCTTTTGTGTGGAGGAAGTGGGAATAGGAGATCCTGTTCTTGCAATCAGTTGAATAGTTGTAGGAAACTCCTAGGATTTCTTAGCAAGCTGCACAAATTTTTCTTTCTTGTTTGCTTTCTCCCAATTCATGACAGCATATGACTCACTATTCATCTCTGTTACTCTTTCATCATAGTCATCTTCATCCTCCATACCTTCAGTGGTGAGGAAATGAACTTGAGATCCACCAAGTTCCTCTAGTTATTCATCAGCTTCTTTTTCTAGTTCTTCATAGAGTTCATTAAACTCCTCATCATCAGGTTCCTCAACTTCACAAGTTTCATTTACTGGAACCATGATGGGCGGGCCTTCAATAGTCAATCTGGTATGAGAAGAAGGAAAATGGTTCCTGGGCTGAAAATTCTTCCTTGGAATATCTTGGTAAGGATCATGCTGAGCCAATTATTTCTTGATAGCTATGAGGTCATTGGCAAGCTTCTGTACCAACTGATTTGAGTTGCCTCAAGGAGAGGAGGAAGAAGAAGATGCTTTATACTTGGAAGGTTCTCTTTTCAACTTACCAGACATGATTAAATCATCTTCAACATTGATAGCCAAACGATGATCAACATCTAGAGTTACAAGATTAGCTCTGCTTAGTGCATACCTTACTTTAGGTAACTGAGCATTGAGGAAGAAAAAATTCTGGATTTGATCCATTGGATGAATGTTCTGTGGGATTTTATGAATGAGCTTGTTGAATTTGGCTACAAATTCTCTCATGGGCTCAAATGGTTCCTTCTTGATATGAGATATTTGAGCTAACAGAGCATGCACATATTTAGCAGGTTTGAAACATTTCTCAAACTGAGTTTTCATGGTGGTCCAGTCAGTAATTGATCCAACAGGAAGATGATAGAACCAATCAGCAGCATCGTCCTACAATGTCTCCACAAAAAATCTGACAGAGACATCTTCATGTTCAACCACAAGAATCCCACATGCAACAATGAAGGTTGCAATGTGTTCATCTAGATGAACCTTCCCATCACCCCAGAATTTGGGAAAAAAATTCTTGTTACCCCTAGGTAACTCATGTAATGATCGAGGAAGAGCAAGAGGCCCAACCTATTGTCCCCAAGGCAAAGGAGCTGCCATCTTTGGAAAAATTGACTAAAGGGGAACTGAAACACCAACAAGTATCAAAGCTTGGAGAATAGGACTGAGTTGTTCTTGAGGAATGCTATCCTTGGAATTTCTATCTTTAACAGGAGGTGTGCTTGCAAAATGAGTTCCTCTCTTCCTTCTTGCTGGAAGAAGAGAGAAATTTTGTTGCTCTAGAAGTTGAAAAATGAGAATCTTCAACCCTGAGTGCTTTCTTCCCACATGTATACCATAGAGTTGTCAGACCAAAAATGATCTTGAAGTTGTTCCTTTAGAAAGGGATACGTTTGAAATGAAATCCCTAGTAGATTCACCAAAAACTATTCAAATGTTCAAACGGGCTCGAAATTCTCTTTGGCATATTTTTACGGAAATGCAAAATTATAAAAAATCTCCCACAGCCCCCTAGGCCCGAAACTTTGCATTTTACATTAGGGGCTGACACGTGGCGTTACATGAGTGGTAACGGAGTCGCAACTCACTTTATAATTTTTATTCTTTTAGAAACGAGGCTCAAAAGCTCAAAGTTCTTCGCCGACCCACCTCTCCGCTTTGTATTTTGATGCGGGCTCAACATTTTACTTTTTCCCTCTTGGAAACAAGGCTCAAAAACTCAAAAGGCTCTGATGATCCGCTCCCTCATTTTGAATTTTTTAATGCAGGCTCAACATTTGAATTTTTCCCTTGGCATGAGCGGGGCTGCGGGTCACTTTATAACTTTACGCCCTTTTCCAAAATGCCTCAAAACACAAAAAGGGTCCACCTTTCTCCAAATATCCAATCAGGATCTTTCGATGCCATGGAGCCAACTTGACACTTTTGCTAAAATAGCCAAAAATGACAAGTTCACAAAAATAACGCATCCTACTGCATTCAATTAGATATGCCCACATGCCCATGGATGTTTAGGCACAAAATTGACAGGGAAGATACACCTATTAAATATGAAACGAAGGAAAAAACTCCACCATTTATGCCCGAATCAAGGATTTTTCCTACAAAAAGATAAATGCAAGGAATACAAGGCTCGACCCAGTCCATAGCCATAGAAAAAGATAGATGAATTCTAAGCATCCATGACATAAAATAGAAAAGATGTTTCAAAATGCACAGATTGAGGAATTTTTAAATGGAACCGGTGGGATTAAAACCCGAATACCAACACTTCAAAACATGAATTTATCCATCCCTCCAAAATTCTTACTCCATTTTAAACACTCCTCGAAGGCACCAACTCAAAATTTTCAAAACTGGACTTGGAAAGTAAGGGGGATTTCAGCACTTATATCTAATCACTAGCATACATACCTCTCTAACTCTCCCCCGTCCTACTTTCATCTAAATCTATCAATTTTTACCTTTACCTAAACATGCTACTTCTCTAACCATATGTGTCACTTTCTTCTATATGCGCCATTTAGACAATATACATGCCAAAATAACCCTAACATTGCTTTCTAGCCATATGCACAACTATCGCATCCATACGCTCCATAACACATCATATATGCGCCTCTTCACCTATACACGCTACTATAAATGCCATACATACTAAACTCAAACATATGCACTAAATTATAACCACATCCACTCATTAACACACTACTATGTAATAAAAATGTCATTATGCATATCTCTTCTTGCACAAGTCTAAATACACCACTATTAAACCCATACGTGCCAAACTAGAATATATGCACTACATTAGAATAAAGAACTGAAACATAAACCACCCTGCTCTAAACATGCCATTTTCAGAACCCTCCCACCATTGTGCTATAAACGCGCTACTTTTTATCACATATGCACTATTTGAGGTTATGTATGCGCTAAACAGTGCGCCTAAACGGTGATTTTACCCTAAAAAGCCCTAAAAACTTCAAAAAATGCAAAATTACTCCAAAAAATCAATCTTAAATCACTCACCGGCTATCACACCTCTGTTGGTCGTTGGTTCTCTCTCACTAGGTCTGTTATGTGCTTCATAATACTATCATACAACATCTTTTCCTCTCTTATGCTCTCATTTTCAAACTACACGAGGTGAAAATAACCCTCCCATGGTCCCTGAAAAACCTTTTATATCCGCCACGATTACCCTTAACCTTCCGAGAGCCCATTTTTACACTTTGTGTATCCGTTTTTCCTCCCTTTTTTCCCACTTTCACCAAATTTCCTCCTCTATCAACATAATCCAAAAAATCCAAAAAAAAAATCTAAAAAATCCCAAAAATTCAAAAAATACAAAAAATTTCAAAACAATTTCAAAATTCCTAAAAATTCAAACAAAAACATAAAAAATCAACAAAAATACCACTAGTATCTTTGCTTTTTTGTCCTTTCTTTCTTATTTCACCAATACAAGGCCACTTTTTCTTTTTTAATACTTGGCCGATGATATGAGGCTGTTATCATTTCTTTTTATTTGTATGGTCAAATGATATGAGGACCATATTTTTTATTAATATGTTCGATGATACGAGGAAAGGGGCATTTAGCAATCAAAACATCATGGTATTTATACCATTGGTGTATCTTCCTATGTGCCACATATTACTAAGCTTGCTAATGATGATATTAATAGACACTTATGGTAACACACTCCCTTCTATCATACAGCTTTTGACTCCATCATTAACCCGCATCCTCTTCTTCTATCCATAATTAATCACCTACTCCATCCATCTAATATTTCCTCAAATTCTCTAACAACCAATCTTCATTATTATCATCCAGCATCCTATCATCCCCAATTCTCAAATCCTTCCTCCTTGACTAGGGCATTTCATATCTCAATCCACAATCTTCACTCCTTGACTAGGGGAGTCCTCAAATCCAACCATCCACATCCTTTAATCTCATAACTTATGATATTATCCTCATTAAGTGGTGCATCCAGCATCCTTAAATTTACAGCAACGAACATCTTCACATCCGACATCCTTTAATCCAATAAACTACAATCTCCCGCTTGTCATTGATCATTGAATAGGGCATCCCACATCCACCATCCACAATCCAATAGCCCTCATCTTATCTCTTATTTCCCTAATCCCTTTTATATTCTTCCCATCACTCTCAACTTTCTTTTCTCTTTTCCCCTTCTTCTGTTCTTGTCTTTTTCATTCTCTATCTTCTCCTTCTCATTCGTCTATATCCTCCCTCTCCTTCCCTCATCATCTAATCACTCCTCTTCTCCTAAATTGAATCCATTCTCTTTTCAAGAGGTTACCCTGCTCGTTCCTCCCCACCTAACCCCTTGAGGGGACATCACCCTGTCATCACATCTTTCTTCTTTGATCTATCATTACTACACAATAACACTTCGAAGAGGGAAAAAATGTAGACATGTAAAATGTCGACATAGTCTATCTTATAATATCCATTTATCCTCACCATCAATCTTATAATAATTAATTTTAAAATTAATTAATTATTATAATTATAACATATATATTACCATGCTCCAACCTATATATTACACAAATCCCATTCACACCCTTAGAAATATTAATACACTATTAATATTTCATTCATTACAATAAATAACCTTCATTAACTATTTTCCACTAATTTAAAAATACTCATCCACCTACCACCTACCCTATACCTATTCTATACATATCCTCTCGATCTAATCACCCTAATAAATTCAATTAATCTCACCTAATCACCATTTAAATGAACCACCAAATCTAGAGACTTATAATTCTAGAAGTCTCTCCATCTTTTCCTTCTCTTTCTCAAATATTCAAATTAAAAAATACTATTCTATTGAATTTTAAATTCAATAGAGGATTCTAAATAAATATTAAATTTTTTAAGTCCTCCCCTCTCATCCATTCTCAACCATTGATTTAATCCATTGTGGCGAGATATTAGCCATCCATTTCTACTCCTCCAACTATAAATAGAGGAGCCACCCTCCATGGCAAGCACCTTAGAAATTTGCAAGTGAATTCTACCCAATTTTCTAGCAATCCAAGTAATCTTCATTACCATCTATTGAGCACAATCAAACCATTGATCAAGTGGGGGTGCTGCCAAAGTTTTTCCAAGAATACGAAGCATCCATTGCATTCATCTAAGCAAGAAAATCAAAGGAGAAAATACAAAACAACAAAGGAGGAGGATTCTACTTGTAGTTAAGTACAGGTAAATTGCTTTCTCTTCTTTTCATCTTGCTCAATCTGAGGTAGTTGATTAGTTGTGTTAGATTTTGTGTTGGTTTGGTTTTATAATAATATCATGTTTGCACACTAACACAATTTTTCATCTAAAAACACATTTTGGAGGAAGTATGAAATGTAGTATTATACCACCATTCTATAAGTGGAAAACCATTGCACCCAACGTTCTTATCTAGTCGAAGTAAAGCATCAAATATATCCCTCTAGACATTTAATTACCACCTCATTTTCCCCATTTGACTGGGATGATAAGATGAACTCTATGCCAATTGGGTACCCAAATAAGATAACACATCAGTCCAAAAATTGCTCATAAATATGAGATCACGGTCACTCACTATAATTTTGGGCGTTCAATGAAGATTTTGAATTGTTTCCATAAAAGAGATAACAACTACATACGATCTGTGAAAGGATGAGACATGGAAAAAACATGAGTATACTTGGTAAGTTTATCCACTACGACCATGGTCACTCTTTTCCCTTCTAATTTAGGAAATAATGTGATGAAATCCATCGATACATCTTTCTCTAGGAATAGAAAAGGGTTGTAGGAGACCCGGTGTCTTGATGGTCTCACCTTTATTCCATTGGCACACCAAAACTTTCTACCGTAAATTTTTAAACATCTCCTTTCAACCCCTCCTAAAAGAATTATTGTTTAACTCTATGATAAATATTCAATAACCCAAAATGTCCACCTAGTCGAGAAGAAAGGATCTCTGAAAGAACATGGTGTTTAAGTGTATAGTTCTTACACAAATACAATTTGTCCTTCTACTACAATGTATCACCCTTCCATAAAAAAATTTCATATATGGTTTACTCTTTCTTGAGATTCTGAATGAGAGTCTGGGTCTCTGCATATTTCTTCCATTCTTACCTTTCTTGATCTACCCAATCTACCTTTAGTATAAAGAGGGTACATAACAATACTTACGTGGATTCATACCTCCTAGATAGTGCATCAATGCCCACATTATTCTTCCTTTTCTTATAAATAATCTCAAATTCATAACACAACATCTTTATGACCAATTTTTTTTCTCCTATGAAGATATGTGTTGCTCAAGAAGTATTTCAAACTATTATGGTCAGTTTTTACCTTGAAGTGTCTACCCATCAGATATTATAATATTGTAACATCGTCTATTACAGAAAAAGTTATAGGCCCTCCAGCCGACTTATCCTTACCCACAACAATATATTAAGTTCGGGAAATGGGAAAGGATGAAAAGAATGTCACAGAGATTGGTTTGGATAATTTTTTTACTCAGCTTTCCCCCTTGTTAAATGTGAGAAGCAATGCAGAAATAAAGTGTATGAACTAGAAACTAACATGTGGTTCTGTGGGAAATGTAATGGGAAGTTTCAAATAATTTCATTATAGGTGTGCACTTCAAGTCAATTTGAAGGACATCAAAAGGGAACTGAAATCACTAAAAAACATTTGATGAAGTTGTAGAAAACATCATGGGAATCACAGCTAAATACATGCACTATCTATGCATAAACGATGGCACGACAACTAAGATTGCAAACCACATTACAAGGAATGAATTAAAATTCAATCTCTCCATCAAAAAAGAAACATACCGTGGAAACAAACATTTAAAATGCATCATCCGTAATTCAAAAAATGGAAACTATGGGTTCTCCTCCTTGAATTGTGTTATTGTAAACTTAAAATATATTTCATATGAGGTGGTTTTTCCAATATTTCCCTTATTCTACAAAGGGTTTCACATATGGTTTTGTAAAAAAATTGGAAAGGATCAGATATGTAACTTATATATTTGTAAATATTAGTTTTTAACTGATGCTCATATGCATTTCCACGCATTTCACTTGTATGTCATTTTCCTTAAACATAAAATAGATGAAATTTCCAATTCAACTATATAAGCATGTTGTGTTTTCCCATAACCTTTCCTTTTCATAAAATCTATAATGTTTCTCTTTCCACTGTATTATTTCATTGTTGTGGAATAACTAATAATGTTTTTTATGATATTTAAATTTCTACTAAACTGAAAAATAAGACTAGAGATATTTACTCATGTTTAAAAAATATATATGTAATCCTTTCCCAATCACTATTGAAATGACTTATTAAATTATGTATGTTTTATTGGATCACTTCATATTTGCTTCTATTTTACAATAAATTATATTTACCTTCATGTAAACTCCTCAAAAACGAGCCCGACAAAGATATCTATGACTTGAAATAAATTAAGATAAAATATGACAAGCGTTGTCGTTACCATGCACAAAAAACATGTGTCTGTCAATGCCTTTATTCCGCCTATAACCTCATCTATCTTCCACTCTCTCAGATTATCTTGCATGACTTCAAATTCCTCTACCAAACACTTGCAGGATGGAATTCTATTTGTCACATCTTTTCTAGGCTAGTTTTCATAACCATCCAAGAATGACATACGTTGTCAACTATCCCTTAAAAAACCTCAATCATTATGTAATCATTCCCTCTTGCCATCCGACACTTCATCTTCCCATTCATCTGCTTCAGCCCAATATTTTGATCAGCCTTGTGATTCCAGACTTACTTTTCAACAAAAAATAACCCATGTTGATTCTGCAGCACACGACATTTGTCATTCCCATGCAAGTTAACTATTAACTAGACACGGTTATTTTACTGCTCTGCCTTGTAACCCTCTTTTCCAGCAGTGCCTTCCTTTATAGAAACACAATGGCTTTTTCGCAAGTGGATTGATTTACTATTTGATATCAACACTTGATTTATATGTCTAGAAAATTACCAAGGTATACATATAAACTTCCATGGAGGTACAAAATTTCACTAGATGTAAGTTAGAAAAGTAAGGGCATCAGTTCTCATCCAAGAACAATATGGACCCAGGAAATCAACCTTCCATCCTTAAATCTTTGACCCAAGTTAAATAAATGTTGATATCATGATTAAATCTAATTCTGCAAGGTACCCAAACACATGGTGGGCAATACAAATACTTCATATACACTATAAGTTTCCCACAAAATATTTCATCCATAGCCAATTACTTGCCCTGCCGCCTTGTATATTTAAATCTTCTACTTGTACAAAAAATTGGTTTCCACCAAACAAAATATGAATTCTATGTTAGTAAAATTCGTGTTTTAGAAGCCCTCCAATAACAAATTTCCCATGATCCTTACTACAAATATTTTCTACTAGATAATCACATCCTACTTTCCTTACCTTTAGGATGAACAAATATTGTCTCCTCCCTCAAAACTCTTGTAGTGGACCCTCCACATTTAGAAGACCCTGCTGCACAAGAAAGCAATGATTTACCTTTTCTCTCGAGTGATACAATTTCGTAGACATTCATTTGTACCATCCATCCACAAAACAGGCACCAAAGATGAATTTATCAAAAAATTCCTACTTTAACATCAACAAAACATACCTTTCACTTTGCCTTGGTCGAACATTGGTCTTTCACCCATAAATGAATACACTACCGATGTTATTTTCTCCATGGATTTCCAAACTCTATTTCCAACAAGGAAAATAATGTTAAAACAACAATGTATGAAAGATAGTCATATGCATGAATATGTCCTTCACTTAATGCACTAGCATGATGAACGGTTTGGTTCTAATCCTAGGTTTCGGTACTTTTCTCTTTACCTTATTATGTACCATAGAAACCATTCTACAACTATCATGTTCATGAAATAAAATATTGAACATGGTTTCCCTCCAACTATAGGAGAGCTCCCAAAAAACTTCAATACTTTCCCAAACATTGTTTTCCTGACACTTTGATGCAATATGGAAATAATCTCTGAGGAACACATTCCTACTGGTCTAAAAGTAGAGGTGAAATCTCAGACATGGTTGAACAATTAGGTGTGTCTATATTAGTATTTACTTTGAGTGTTGCAAACTCAAAATGGCCAGATCTCGATAACTACATGTTTGGTGCTTGTCCAACTGATCCTCGCTGCACACAACACTTCAGGACACTCAAAATTATTAATCACCCTCACCATGTGGTTTC
Organism: Taxus chinensis; assembly: GCA_019776745.2. Taxonomy (NCBI): domain Eukaryota; kingdom Viridiplantae; phylum Streptophyta; class Pinopsida; order Cupressales; family Taxaceae; genus Taxus; species Taxus chinensis. The sequence continues at coordinate 683,170,833 of CM034150.1, forward strand.
TTTATTGCATCAAAGATTCACAATATTTCATGTGGAAGTGTTGCAAAACAACTTGGCACTAAGTATTATTGGTACAGGTAGCATTGCTCACTTTAAACTACTTAAATAATATTCAAAATCACATTTTTTACCTTTTCATTACTTGCAGGTATGAATGGAAGCATAGAGGCTCCACACATGTCCATGGTTTCTTGTGGCTAGAGAATGATCTTGAAGTCGGTGCAATTGAATGGGAAGATAATTCTTCTATTAATGCAACCAAAATACTTTGATATTTATGTGTCAGATTGGAATCCCCGACAAGCAAGTTATCAAGAAAAATTTCTATAAAGATTGCTTGAAGATGATCCATGCATTTTTATCATCATTGCAACTTCTAACTTCCCAGCCATTACAAGACCTGAAGGATTTTATTAACTGTGTTCAATGAAATACAAAGTGTTCTAAACAAACATGGCTAAGGGAAAAAATTGTGTTGTTTGTCATTACAATGCACGCTGGGCCATTTAGGGAAATTCTTCCTTAACTATTGATTAAAAAAGGTATAATTTAATACCTTCCTTCAAGGAATAATGATAGATTGAACATACACAACTATGCTATGCTATCTATATGGAGAGGCAACATTGAATTTCAGCTCGTGTTTTCACAACATGCAATACTTAAATACATTAACAAGTACACTTCGAAAGTAAAAAAATTATCAGAGCCATACCACCAAATGCTTTCCAGGATATCAACAAATTCCAACCCATATTTCTCCACTTATTTCTCCATGCAAAAGATTCTTTCATAGAGTGTTGTTGAGCACGACATCAATGCAAAAGAGACCTGTCACATACTTTTAAGACTACTACTTGTTATGTGTAGTCAGGGATTTATTTCATTAAATGTAGGTAAATAATCCTAAGACAAGTTTTTGTAACAAAATGTCAAGCACATGAAACAAGCCTTCTTTTTTACGCATATCTTATATGAAATTCAACTATGGAATCCCTTTCCTTTATCAAAATTTTTTGGCACTGGATTTATATTAAATAATAGAATGGAAATAAATGGAGACTTCAAACTTACCCAACAATTGTTCATGCATATCCAAGATTTTCCAATATTCCTCCAAAAGATTCAAATTATTTTGAACTTTTATGTTGGTTTGAACTCCTTTACAAGCCTTTTTATAATATTCTGGCGGATATCCGTTCTATTCCTCGAAATAACATTTCCACTTGGTACATTTTTAAAAATAGCTACACCACATGGCATGTAATCTAGACTAAACCAATACCTGCAAATAATTAATCCAGTTCATCTAAATCGATGACGAGGGCATGTAGTCACATGAAAAAAAAATGGTAGCTTTTGTCTCAACTCTGACCCAAATACATAAAAGGTCTTGACAGTCTACATATGCTGAGAAACCCAGAATTTGACACCTAATATAATTGGGCAACTCATAATGTTCCCCTTCAATTACGGGACACAAGCTCTACTTTTATCGAGAGGAATAAGGTCAAATAATGTCTTCCACATTTTTCAGGATCCACAATAATCCCCCATTCCAGTTGAGTGAAGACCAATAGTTGGATTTCATCACTATCGTGCATCACTATTCTTGCAAAAAAAATCCACCACTAAAGCTAATTGATCAGGGTACTGCAGGAACATGAAAGTCCTACCTTATTCATTCTCTCAAGTCCACTTTCTACTCCGCATGAATTTTTGTTGGCTCTCCACTCCTTTTACTTTCCCCTACTGGGGTAGCCACATACAACATTTTTGCTTTCAAAATTTAGGCCTTCCTTTGCATTCCAATTAGAGAAATAAAACTCCATGAAGTCCAAACCTTAGCCTCTTTGCAAGATTCCTTGAAACATGTCAAATATATTCTAATTGAAGAAATGAGTTTCATTGGCCCTAAATTTCTCGCAAAAATTGACTACCATCTTCGTGAGGATTTCCAACACTCCAAAACATTTCCATGTGGTAACATATCCATCATTCTTCTTAGAGATCTCGTTCAGATCTCGTATGTCATGGATATTCCTTTGTATGCAGGCAATTCCTTTGGAGAAAATCTTTGGAAATATTTTCCAGTTTTGATCTCCTTGAAATCAATCTTCAGGGAATAAGGTTCCACTCCATCACACATTTCATTTCACCGCATGCTTCTTAACAATCATAATGGAGTTTCTACATTTGAAAACAAGGAGTTGCTAATGTCATGCACTGATTCATGCCTTTCAAAGCAAGAAATTGTTTACTTCTATGATGCCACCCATTTGTTTGCAAAAAATGAATAGGTCGACAACCATAACCTCTAAAAGTTAAAGGTGCTAAATTTTCTAGTTGCCATGTCTATTGCTCAAAATACAAGGAGCAATGACTTTATTGATGTTGATGACGATCAATTGCAACACAAAATTCTTCTTTGCAAAAATAAAAAATTCACGCATTCCGTAAATTTATGGGTTAAAACAGGTCTAGTAAATAGTGCAACTAGCATTATTGTGAACATTGTGTATGATAATTCCTCATCACCACCTCATTTGCCTTTATTTTTTATCGTCAATTTTGATCGGTATATTAGACATTCTTGGAATCTAAACAATCGTTCCCATGTTCCAATCCCGCTAATTTCCAGAGATAGTCGTAGACAATTTCCCCTCAAAATGGATTGGGCATTCTCTATACACAAGTCTCAAGAACTGACTCTTCATAGAGCTATTATTGACATTGACAAAACTGGATGATAATGACTTACATTCACTGCTAGTTCTAGAGTCCCCTCCTTGAGTGACAATCAAATATCACCACCTTTTTCATTCAAAAGTTACTCCAAGATGGCGAAGACACCCCTTCTTTAGTCTCGTTTAAAAGAGGAGTCTCGCCTTCAATCACTACCTATGTTCACTCTCTCTTGATTCCCTTCCTGCTTCTGTTCTTTATCCTTTCATCCATCTTGACCATTCCCTTTCAATTGATTTTGTATCTTTCATAGTGTCTTCTAGGCTACAATTATATAAATTTCTTATAATGAAATACAATACATTTCATTCCCATAGTTCTCTACGGTTTGTTACCTCTTCATGTATGCTCCCAAATTTTAGATCTTATCTTCATCTCAAATCTCCTTCTATTGATTTATTTGTCCCTTTCAATGTTCACATCACACTACTCACGTGTGATTGCTAGTTATAAAATCGTACAATCTTTTGGATCTCATAGCATCAAAATTAAATGCACAAAATTTTAATTATAGGATAGCCAAGTATGAGTGGGTATTTTTAAGAAGTTAATAAAGCTGAATTTATGGAAATTTAAGGTGATGGCTATTCTCCCTAAAGAATGCATCAAGCCCTCATAAAAGATCCATGCCTCCATTTGATGCCATGTGGCAGGTGTACCCATACTTACATTTTTTGTAATTGGGGATGTGGAGGACATGAGCACACATTCCCACCAATTAAGGTGTAACTTCACATATGTAATCATATATTTTCAAACTCATTTATTATTAAAAAAAATGTCCCATGATATGACAGGTGACCGTAGGCCGATCCATGCATACACATGTATGCCTTTACGGGGGCATGATGTAGGGCCGGTGCATTCTATTGGAAGAATAACCACTGCCAAAATTTATAGCCCATAGTCCTAGAGATTTGTGGACATTTAAAGCTTGTCGTCGCAAAGATCTATGCATAAATAATGTCGAAGCTATCATTTCAATCTAGATTCATAGAAAGTACACAATGTAGACTCTATAAGAAAGACAAGTGAGTTTTTTCATAAATATTAACTAGAAAACTTGTAGGGGCCAATTGTTGCAACCTTGTACTTGTGCTGAGTCACTTTAGTTTTCCTTGAGAGATGATATTTGATGTAAGTATCGAACATTTTTGGTATTATAGAACATATTTTGTTGTTTTTAAATCCAATTACCCATTCTTGATGACGTGAATGTATTTGCAAAAACTGTCAATATTACTGGAGTATATTTATATTTTTAATTCAAAAATAACAACATTAAAAATAACTATATTTTCAAAGGGATAAATATTAAATAATAGATATTTTACAATAAACCCTCACTTCAAAACATATAACTTAAAAATCTGATTTAAAATAAATATAGGATTATAATTTTATGGCGATTTAAAATGATTTGCCCGTTCATAATTTTTTTTATGGGTAGAGCCAGGCTTCCGGCCATAAAATAGGGGCTAATAATATGGTATAACTGCAATAGGACACAAAGACTTAATGAATCATGACATCCTTCTCGGGAAAAGCTAATGATCGTGATGAATCATTCATGAAATCTTCTCCGTAAAAATAAATATTCTTACTGCCAAGCTTCTCCCAGAAGAAGCAGAAAGTATGGTTTTGATGGAGGAAACTTCTAAAGCTTCTACATTATGAGCCTCTACATCATACTGCAAGAACACAAACCTTGCAGCCTAATTGGTATAAGCTGGATTGATCTACTCCTGAACATAGATTTATTTTTATCTTCCCAAATATATCATCTATATTACCCTTACAAAGGGCTATAGATTTATGAATCCATTCATGGTTGGATTCTTTCTTTTTCTCTACCAAGGGTATTATGGTTTTGAATGAGTACTTCCTATACTAAATTCTAATATATACATTTAATTAACAATGCTAATTATGGAAAGACCATCATTTTGATCTCAATTCTGAATAAAAAACAATACTCTTAGAAAAATTTAATATTCAAAAACCATAAACAAAATTAAAAAAGTGTAGTTATCCTTTAAACACTGGAAACAAATATGGCCTCCTAAAGTACACACTGTACACCTATTTCATTGATAATAATTCACATGAAATCTTCCCCGTTAAAGTTAATAGGTAGATCATTATTATCTGGATCATGCATACAATACTTACTCTAAAAAAAGCATTTTAAAATGTGTCAATTGTCTATCGGGCCACGTTCCGGCAGACCTGGTACATTTTAGTAGCTTTTTCATTGTGGTTTGTTGATAAAACTAGCAATCACACGTGAGGTGTGCGATGATAACGCCGAAAGAGAGATAGGGGAACATGGAGAAGGAAGTAGAAAAGAAGAACGCAACTAACAAAATGGATAAATGAAATGAAAAAGGGATAAGGAAATGGAGGGGGAGGGAAAGAAAAGTGGTAAAAGTGAAGGAAAGTGAAGAGTGTTAAAAATGAATATATCTCGTAAATGCAACTAATGGTAGGAGTCAAATAAGGATAAAAAAAGGAGGAAACCTAAAACAAAGGATAATAAATTGAATTTTAACGTATATGCGAGTAAAAGATTATATAGTTTGGTGGGGATATGGTCTTCTTAAGAAAAAGTAAAAAAAAAAACATTAGCAACAAGATTTTGAATGAAAAATATAAAAGAATAATAGCGAGGTATAACAAATCCATTAGTTATATTAGACTGGTTAGAATTAGAGCGCAGCAAGAAATTTTGAACATTTTTACAAACAAACATAGATCCAATATGGCATTTAAAGTAGTTACAGATAATACAAACCCAAAACAAAAGGGGTTATCGATACAAAATACACGTGATATATACATGCATGATTGCTATAAAGAAGGTTTAGAACCAATGGAAGTAGTAGATAGAGAAAGGAGGAAGAGGTGAAGGAGTTAAGACGAGGGTTGGTCGAGGCAGAGGGAGAGAAGAGGGAATGGAGCGAAGATGAAATTACTCTTATAGCTTGCACTGCAGAAGGGGAGTGGAGGACATGCGAGAGTAGTGGGAGAAAGAGAAGGCTGGAGAAAAATGAAGGGAAGAAAGAGATGGAACTCTTAACATAACAATGAATGTTAGGCCTTGTCTTTATGTTTCACCAATGTCTTTTGTAGCACGATGTAGTGTAAGTCCTTAAGATTTGTGGATAGAAAAAGTCCAAGCCATTTTGAGCGGTAGGTGTCTGTGCCCCCCTCTAGAAATGGGAGGAATAGGAACATGCAAGGGGTTGTTTGAATCCTAGGGAGGTCCTGTGTAATGATCAAACCTGATGACGACAAAAAGAGGTAGATTTGGAGGTCCGGAGGATTCCTCATAGACTATGTCGATGATAGAACTAGTAGTGCTCGTTGACAAGACCTTTGTCAACCCACAAGTTTTGCGGAAAGCATTACTTTCTGGTTGATGCAGAGAAGAACCTTGGGCTTCAACTGATCATCTTCAGTGTCACCAGATGTAGAACGTCTGGTCTTTTTGGCAATTGATCTGGCTATAGGAGAGTTAATGGATTTCAACATCATAAGGTTGTGTGAGTCCATAAGGTCATTCTGAACAAAAAGATGAGGGGCATCTTTAAATTCAATGCTTTCTTGTTTAGGAAGGGAGGAATCAGTTCTTGACATAAGAGTTTCCCAGTCCTGGATCAGAGGGATGGAGTTACAAATGTTAAGCAACAAGTTCCGGAAATGATGTCTGTGTTGGATCAGAGCCTTGTTGTCAAAATATTGAATGAAGGGAGATGGATATGTCGAATTCTCGCCAAAGGGTAGCTCCGTAAGAGTTGCTGGCATAAAGAGGAATGTCCATAACCAGAGGAAGTTGACCAAGGTCTCCAACAAGGATCATAGATCTGCCTCCAAATGTAGAATTTTTGAAGTGCGGGAAAGCCTCCCTAAGACGGTAGTCGATTATGGAAAGTAACTTTGGCCCGAAGAAACTCATTTCATCAATTAAAATGTATTCAGTGTTCCTGAGGGAGTCTTGGAGAGATGATAAAGCTTGGCCCTATAAGGGTTTGAGTTCTTTAATGGGAATCTCAGAGGCTTGCGTGTATTGTCAAAGCTGAAATGTTGAAAGCAACAACTCTTGTTGGGGCGAGCAAGAAGGAGAGGTGAAAGGCCCTGGCTGGATGAAGAGGTAAATGAAGACTTTAAAATGTTAATGAGGAATGATTTTCCAGTACCTGGCAGTCCCTTGTATAATAAGTCTCAGTGGAGGAAGGTTGGATCTATGTGTGAAGTGTTGAATAACTATGTTGAAAGCTTGTTGTTGTTCTGGAGATAAAGCTGAAGCTGGAGGGCCGAATATGTTCACGATGGAATCTGAAATATGTTGTGCCTTATTGTCTTCAATGAAAGTGGTGCCAAGAGCCTACAGAGCAACAGGAACACAATGTGCACTCCAATTGTGAAGGGTGTCAAATTCACGAAGGCCCAACATTTGCAAGTTGTCAAGGCATGATGTGTTCACGGGGTGGAATCGAGCCAAAACTTGCCAATCATATAGTTTCTCAACAGGAGGGGGGGGGGGGGGCTCGGCCTCAGACTTAGTGTCACTGTCGGAGGTGTGTGACAGATTTGATTCACGTCAGTGCAATATGCCAGGGCTGATAATTGTATCTGAATAAGCTCCATTTAGAAATGGTTTCTTGAGGTGTTGAACCAATATCAGTAGAAATGTTGTAGAAAGTTTTGTTTAGAAGGAGTTCTGACCAACAGAAAAAGCTCAAAAGAGGGGGAATCCTTAGATGGAATGCATTGAAATTTGGGGAACACCCAAACAATAACTAGATGGGTATGATTCTTCCACTTATTTCCCTTGCGATATTTGTTATAACTCCAGTTGCGTGTAACTTCAATGAGTGGAAGGCTTTCCATGTTTGAAGGTCAGACCCTGTATGCATCTAAAAGGAGGGATATTTCTGCATCCTCACACTCTGCTTCAACCAATCTTCTTAAGATTTTTATGCCTACATTTAGCGTTACAAAAGTGTGACTACACATTACAAGTGGTAATTTGAGGAGCATGTGGCATGTTTCTTGTGTGCTAATGTCATGTTCAACCACACTCTCAGTTAACATTTTTTTATGGCTAAATGTGCAGGCAGATCAGGATCTAAACCTCTCGATAATCTAGAAAGCATTTGGTGGTATGTTTCTGACCTTTGTTCTACTTTGGAAGCATACTTAGCAATGTACTTGAGGACAACATGGCGAGATAGCAACAGGTTGACAATTGATATTGGCTCTCCATATGGATAACATTGTGAGATTGTGTGTGTTCAATCTATCATCATTCCTTGAAGGGAGGTATTTAACTGAAGCACTCTCATCAACAAACAATAAAGAAGTGGCTCTATTTTCCCAAGGTGCGTTGTATCGACATTGAAGGCAGTTATTTTTTTTTCGAAGGCAAGTATTCTCAGAACATTTCGTGTGTCGTTGAACATGATTTATCAGCTCCTCCAAATCTTGTAACGGGGAAACTGCAAGCACCTGAGATGAAACTAACAGGCAAGGGTCATCCTGGATATTCCTGTGAACAAATTTTGAGTGGATGGAAGGAGGGTGCATATTCCACGCAGATATGTAGATATCAAAGTATTGTCTTGCTTTGTCTACAGATTCATTATTTGACCAGTCGATGCCATCAACATTTGGAGCATCTTCAAGCCATAGAAAACCATGAACATGCGTTGAACCTCTATGTTTCCATTCATACCTGCGGTAAAGGAAGGTTAATCATTTTGTATTTAAGTAAATGAAAAGTAGAGAGCATTGAAGAATTTTACCTGTACTAGTAGTCTTTGGCACGAAGATGTTTCTGTAACACTTCTTCACGAAATATGGTGAATCTTTGATGTAAGTAAGCAGTGACACGATGAGGGTGGCTAACAATGTTCATGGTCCTCCAGTGTTGTGCCGCACGGGCCTCACCAGGAGAAAAACCTGGCATGATGTTATGTAGGTCTGACCATTTTGTGTCTACTGCACTTAGAGTGAAGAAGAGTGTAGGTGCCCCCAATTGCTCAATCATGTCTGAGACCTCCCCTCTGCTCTTTGACCAAAATGTTTGTGTCCCTCACAGGTTGGTTCTGAATCTCATTAAACTCTGTGGAAGGAAATCATCAGGGAAATCATGTAGGCATTGTCATAGTTGGCCTATAGTAGGGGGGACACCATGTTCAAGGTTCAACCTCATGAATACTGCAGCTGTAGATTGGCTCCTATGTCTCATAATAAGGTTAAGCAAGTAGTACCGGAACCTGGGGTGTGAGCCAAAATGATCATCATGGTAGCGCATCAGGTGGAGGGCATATTCATGCATTTGAACATCCTTCATGCGTGGTTGTTTAAACAATGTTGCACCAGTTGGAAACAAACTTGGAAAATCCATCGAGAAAAGGCCCTCCATGGTGTATTCATTAATTGGTGAATTTCTGACTTCAGGCCAAGCCAAGGTGCAGGGTGCATCCCGGCCATTTGAAATCAAGTATTTCTTGATCAACTCCTCTTCTGTGTCAGTGTTTGGGTAGGAAGGAACAAATGAGGATGTCTCCTCGGGATACTCGTAGGGGTTGGAAGGAGGGTTGTCATTATCCTGCGGCTCAGAGAAGTGAGAGGCTGACAGGTCTATAGGAATAGAGTTAAGGGAGGAGGATATGTTTGTCAGTTCCTAGTGGGAGAGAGGAAAGAGCCTCAGTGTCAATAAGAACATCCTTATAGTAGGGGTCATGGATAATTTAATATTGAAGTACTTCCCAAACATGGGACTTGCTTACATAGAAGTCATATTTTGTTTGTTGCATTCTAGTCTTTTGAACCAATAGGAGATCCAAATCTCCTAGCCGACGAGGAAGGTATTTGGCAATGGAAGAAATGTTTTGTGGGAAACTTATTGTGTGACCTGAATATTTATATTGTCCCCCGCGCATTTGTGTGACTTACAAAATTGGATTAATGCGAGCAATCAACATTTCTTTGACCTGGGTTAAAGATTTGAGAACGGAAGGTTGAGCGCCAGGATCCATATTGTTCCAAGAGGAGAAGCGGTGTCCATTTATTTTGACTTGCATCTAATGCATGTGTATTTACCTTCATGGAAGGTAGTATTTATGCCTGGGTAGTTCTCAAGACAAATTGAGCAGGTGTGGATGTGTGATAAAAGATCCAGTCTTTGGCAGAATCAACGTTGGGCATCTGCCCAGGAAGGGACCGCATGGAAAGTTCTGTGGAGCGGCATGGGGAGGGTGGAATATTGGGTGTGACTTTCACGATGAGTTTGGGAGGAAGGGGATGGAAGTTCAGAAGAATGTGAAAGAGGCAGTTCGACAAGAGAAGGAGAAGCAATGAACTTGTTACCGGCTGACAATCCCAGATGAAATGTGAAGGGTGAATGATTGTAAGGAGCAATGTATTGGGTTGAAGCAGATGGAGGGTAGTGTAGTGATGGAGAGGGCTACAATTCGATGTTGCGAGCATGATGAAGACAAGGTTTGACACAAGTGGTGTGGTTAATGCCAAGAGGGAAAGCAAAATTTTCCGGTGCGGAGGGGAAAGTAGCAGGGGAAGACATGAAAGGGGGACGGCCAATAGTTTGGACAGGGGCAGAACTTGTCGGCATTTGTTAGATCTGGCAATATCGTTCACACTGGGAAGCATTGATTTCATTTTTGTGTAAGGCATAAATATCTCTTCTTCTTTGTCGCTGCTCTGGGGTAGGCATTGTGCAAAAAACAACGACTGTGCAAATCACCAAAAAAAGGTGGCATAAGAGAAGATTCGAAGAGTACTAAATTATGTATGTGGATAAGGGGAAATGAATGCAAAAACCATTCCTAAATGCTTATCTTGTTCTAAATGTTTTATATTTTGGTAGCTAAAGGCATTAAAACAAAAGGAAAATGATTTGTTGTTGCATATATTTTTAAGGAAGTAAAGGAAGAAATACAAGGGTGTGTATGGAGTTATTGATTAGGAAAAAACATAGAGATATGTCTTTTTTTTTTCTACATAGGTATTAAGAAGGAACAAGGTAGAAAGAAGAAAAAACTTAGTGTGAAACATAGACAAGCCTTCAAGAAATGAATAAAGTGTTCCATAATGTTAGCATAAACTATATATATATATATATATATATATATATATATATATATATATATATACATATTGGACCATACATTTTTATCAATTACAAAAAGGTGTCTCTGCGATATAGATGTGCATGTAAACCAATATTAACAACCATTAAATGGAAAACTTTGAGAGTTATAGTCCATTAGAACATGCAGACAAAACATATTACAAATGTATCTACGAGACAAAAGCATATTACAGAGGAAATATGAGCAAACAATGAAGAAACTAAAATATAGGAAAGTGTTATGGTGCCTAGGAAAGGTAGAGTCAAGCAACAACTTTGGATTCATCCAATTTAAGGGAATCAAGTATGACACATTTCAGTTGTGTATTTCCATGGAAAGTTTCTTTTTTCATGGAGAGAGTGAATTTGTAGTCATGGCCAATTATCTGGTTTGCAATTTCTGTTGTAGCCTCATCATCTATGCACAACAGTTGGAGGTCTGCAGCCTGCGACACCCATGATTGCTTCAGCACTATGTCAAATGTTGTAACTGATGTATAGCTCTCCTAAGTCATCTTGCAAGTTTATACGGAGAGCGTACCTATAGTCGCATTGATGCACATGAGACTTACAACTTGCACAAAACCACGAGCCATTGTCTGCTGGTTTCACTTTCTTTCGGAATTGTTTGTCACCATTTGCAAGGGGGCAAGCCATGTAGTAGAAGTTATCCATTGTGATGTCTGTAATTATAGATTTAAGCGTAGCCCATTCATTGCTGTCTGTATTTCCCATTTGAAGTATTTCTGTAATTGTTGCCACTATGGTTTTAAGCTTTGAGGAGGACCTAGAAATTTTTTCGTTACAGAGGGAGTTTCAACAGTGTAATTTTCAGAGGCAACCCAGTCTTGCAGCGTTTTAGTTTCAGGAATATGAGGATTGACAAACCATTTTGTGCTGGAGATAGTGTCTATGGAAGTTCCGTTGAAACATCGAGACACGTGCCACTTTTACAGCCAATACTGGGAGTTGTGGAATAGAAAGGAGTTCCTCAAGTTCTTGAGCAAGATCCTGTAAATGCTAGCCCCATAAAGTTACAGTAACACTAAATCCTTACATGTCCTTCAATTGCAAGCTTCTTTGTTTAGTTTCACTATAATCCTGCCTGTGGATAGTGGAGCAAGGAGAGATTGCTAAAACAATTCCAATAATGTCAATGAAGGAACCAACAGGTTTTGCAGGTATATCTTTGATTTCTGTGAAGTGAAAGTTATGCAAAGGTATTGTGGCGTTATTGACAAGCAGCGGAGAGACAGTGGAAGAAGCTTGTAGGAATATCTCAAATTCATTGTTAAGGTGGTTGTAACCTGGTTTTGCATTCCCTATCCTTCCATTTGTGATGGTGTATAACTTTCCAGCCTCAATTTGTCCAAAAAACATTGCTGCAATTTCGTTGAAGCATGTAACACGTATTTCTCCACCTTCACCATCCACAAAATCAAAGCTGAAATATGATCCATTGCCATTTGCATTCGCATATTCCCTAAGCATTGTTTTCCCAAGGGAACGACCTTCAACAGACCATGTACACATGGTTGTATTTAGTGCACTTATTTTTAGAGGCAACCTTGAACTATCAGGGAAGCCAATTTTCTTTTGGGGAGGTGTTTGTGGGACCAAAGTTCTGTCGTCTCCATGATTTGTATCAGGATTTGATTGCTTTCTGTGAATGACATGGGAAGGAAGAGGAGTGGGAGCACCAATTTTTGGATGTGTTTCTATCACAACTTCCATTTCAGAGACAAGAACAGTCCTGCAAAGGATAAAAATGAAAAGGAACAAAAATTTAGTGAATATAAAAGAAATGAAAGCCGAGCATCCATGCATAAAGGAAAATGGATGCATACAATTCATGTTTTATCATTCTGCAAAGGGTTTTGTGTAGGTGGACAATGCTTCCATCTTTTAACTGGCCATTTGAAACGTGGCTTGCAAATTTTGAGGGAAAAAGAGTTGTTTGAAAGTGCACACCATCAGAGAGATCCATGCGATGATGGAGCTCAGTGTTCAATGCAGATCGAAGGGGAAAAATGTTGAGAAGTTGGACTATCGGCTCGACATCTGTACAACCCTCAATCAAAATAGAGATTCCACCATATGTCAAAGGTGCAGCCATGATGAAGATTTTTTTCAACACACAATGCACTTCTACACAATGAGCTAAATCGCATTACAATATTTATAAAAATTTTGGAAAGCAAAATTAATAGAAACGTTAACGTTTACATTTACGCCAGGGAAAGAAAAATTGGCATTGCCAGGTTGCGTGCAATGAGAACAACAAGTATATACGAGATCAAAAGGTATATATAGATCAATATTTATATAAATGATATAATGCCATTTTTAAAATTTTTTTGTAATTTGTGGCACATATTGTATTATTTCGGCATCAATCTATTTTTTTCAAAAATGGGATATCCATCTTAGTCCTTCAGAACCTAGGATGAATATTGAACACCTCTTGCTTGTTTCGATATCGATTCCAAGTGAAAGTATCCTAATGTGATAATTGGCACGTCATCAAATTTTTCTACCACGAGTCATAATATTGAAAGAGATGTGGGCCCAAATATGTGGAGAGCAGTTTGAAGCACTGTAGTTTGTTTTATTGTTATTGTGGAGAGTACCCTTCCCAAATCGCATAGCAAGAGTAATTTATGTTTGTCCATTGTCTTCACGCATCACATAATCATTATGTTGGTGTTGACTTTGTATATTTGAATCATATCAAAGTGCCCGGATTGTAAGTTGAAGATGACTCCTTTAGACATTTTGTAGTTGAATATTCTTGTATGTCATCACAACATTCGGTGGAATATTTTAAAACTGAAGTTCAATCGGTCAAATATTCGATGCAAAACCAAAAGGATTGTTGACCAAAGTAGAGTGGGACTCATTGGGAATTAAATTATATACACTAATACATTTTCCTGCTGTGTTGAAGACGAGTTGAGACTATAATGTTATATTTCTATCTATGATTTCTGAAATCAAGATTTCAACCTTTTTTTCACAGCGTTGATGGAAAGCGATGCAGAGGGAAGTAGAAAATACTCAATCTATACAAATTAGGTTCATAATTAGACACCAAATTTATCTCTTGTTAATGTACCCTACAACCAATCCATTTCCCTCATTTCTGTTGAATTTGAAAATTTAATTTGAGCAGTACACTACAACATGGAGCCATGGTTCCTTCAAATATATTTCAAAAACAGACTGCAATGTCAAAAGCTAAGTTATTTGGAATGGAATTGGGGACATAAAAAAATGGAAAGGGAAATTGTTTCTAGATGTTGTAGTTGCAAATACCCAAATAGACATGCATACAAAACGTGCAAGCATATACAACTATAGGAATTGTTTGACAAAATGTGTCAAAATAAATCAGTTTTGCGGGGGACGAAGTGTGAAAAAGTGTAAAAGAGATAAGGTTAAGTGAAAGTCCCAGGAAGATTAGACAACTACATGTACCTATATAAAATCCAAATGCTAAGAGGATGTCTACATTTCCAAATAAATTCAAGGGTATTTAGGGATTTTATTGACGGTTCAGTTTAGATCTAAAAACCTGAAGAAATTGCTGAAAGACCAAACTATTTAGATTTTGTACTAATGATAAATGTGCTTGGTGCCATGATTCCATTCACAGATAAGTGACTTAGACACCAACCACCAAAAAATTGTGCTTAAAAGAGATGTGGGGTCATGGAATCCCATGCTTGAAGGATATGCAAAAAATAGGTTAAATAAAACTACTAAAAAAAGAGCTAATGTGAGCTGCCTGAGCACTTCTATGATATATCTTAACATTGCATGAGATGTCAATAAAAACTTGTACAACATAATGTCTGTTGTTAAGGAAATCTCTTAATGTTTGTTTTTTTAAAATTTGAAAAAAGTTGATATGAAGTATTCATCTCAATTCATTTTTTTCATGTACACACCAAAAGAGTAATGAAAAACATACAAAAGCCACATGCACATCGATTAGAAAAGTATCTAGATTTCTAATTATAATACATACTTTTTCTTGTTTTTTTGTATCATGTTAAGGCATAACTCTACAATTTTGAGAGATCAGAAATTCATGGAAATTGTAGCTTCATAACAGAAAATTGCATCTTCATAACACAGATGGCAGAACAATTTTCAAAGCAAAGAGAATGGTTTCGAACAGAGACCAGAAGCTGATGTTGGTGACTTAAATTAACTTGTAATATTGGTAGCATGATCATAAGCATGTTAGACATTTTTGTTATGGAAAACTCACTATTTTTCTTTCTTTATAGTCAACAAAAAACATTATTTCATTTATCTGAAAATCTTGGAGAGATGATTAAAAATGCAGCTGAACAGTTTCGTCAAGAAATGTACATAATAACTAAAACACTATTTTGCAACAATTTATGTTCTGTATGTAGCAATGAATAGTTTCAAGGGAGAAATGTATGAGGGAATTCTTTCAAAAAAATCAATTAGAAAACCATCTGCAACAACTCTGCCAAACAACTGAAGATCACCTATAAGAGCAACACATGAAGTTTATAAGATACGGCCACCAGACCAATAATATGATGATAGGAAAGCTAGTTAAATGCAAAACAAAACCAAGTATGAAATATGTCTATTAAAATTTTTTTTCACATTAATAAGATTGACAAAGTGGCAAATGTACAATAAAGCAAGTCTCAAACTTTAGGAAGTAAGAGCTATCAAAAACATAACATCATGTTATTTCGATCGAGCAACTGAAAGAGCACATAGTAGATGTTTTCCCCATATAGCTACCTAAACTAATTTTATGTACATAAGTTTAATGGAGCACGCCCTTAAAGGTTTTCATTTTTTCTTGGCATCTCATTTTTTTCCCTTGGTGACATTAGCAATTTTTTTTGCACCATGTTTTTTTTCCCTCCAGCATGTATTGTCTTTGCAGTTATCCCCATCTTTTTTAGTTTGTGGTCAGGTTCATATTTCATAGAATCTTCGGGGCGATCATATACCAGCCCAAATCCCCTTGAGTTGGAGCCCACTGTATGGAATTTGGAAAGATAAAGAGGACAGGAAGGATGCAAGTGGAGGCGTTCTCTAACCAAATCAGCGATCACAGGTTTTACCGGCTTTGGTTGCCTACAATGGAGCACATTGACAACAAACTTTGTTCGGTTGAAAGCATCTTCTCGCTCCAAGTGCAGAGTGGTGATTGTCACACCGTGTGGAGGAAGAACAATTGTATTCTGAGTCTTCATTGCTGCAAGCTCACAAGTAACCAAAACACTAAAAATGAAAAAAAACCAAATTTATAGATGCTATATCAACCTTGATAAGTTCTATGCTAGAAATGGAAGTTAAACACATTTTTTTTTGTTGCAGAGCACAAACAAGGAATCAAAGACAAATATTCGGGTGTCATCTATTTTGGCAGGCAGCTTTAAAAGCCTTGCCAATGGGCAGTCTAATGCCCAACAAAGGGCATTTTGATGTGGCCTCCTAGGGGAAAAAAACCCCTCAGCACACACCGAATCCTGCCATTGTCGAAGGCACTTGCCCCTTTATGTCATGGTTGAAGACCGAAAAGTAGAAAATAGTTTTCTTTATGCAACACATACAACAATAAGATATTTTAAGATAACCAACTTCACCCACATAATTAAGAATCTATGAAAATGTAAAAGGGAAATAATGCAAAAAGCAACACATATTCAATAACCAATTTTATAAATGATCTGTTATGGAATTTTCCATGTCACAAAGAACAATAGCTTATTCTGAGAATAACCTTAAAGTTTATGAACATTGCAACTACATACAGGCAAGTGAGGCACGTCATTCACAAAGAACAATAGCATATTCCAAGAGTAACCTTAAAGTTCATGAACACCACAACTACATACAGGAATGCGAGCCACATCATTTCTCCACACAACAGACAATTATGATCCAACAAACTAAAACATGCCAAAAGTTGTACAGAATGTCACAGAAACACAATAATAACAAAACAACCTTATCTTCAGAACGCAGTAGTTGTATTTTAAAAGACTAAATTCGTAAATGTAATTTTCAATTATGTTTTATGGAGAACATAAATGAATTTACAATCCCATGACTTGAATATATAAAGGAACTTCATGAAGAGTAAAAAGAAGGAAAAGGGACATGTACAATACTGTACTGCAAAAAAAAGGAAATGGTTTAAAAGTCACATAACGTATTTTCCAGCGATTCTTCATATTTTTTTCCTTGAAAGAAAACATTCATAGTGGGTGATTAAACAACAGTTTTATGAGCTTATTGTGAACATGGTTTCACTTTCATTTGATGTAATAATATGCTAATGTGCAGGATTGTGCCGTTCCTACTGCAATTGTGATGGATAACGACTGAGCATATACTACTAAATGTACATTGTTAGATACAATAGAATATTGTTTCAAGTGTCAATCTACAGCTAGCAGAATTGTAAATCATAGAATTTTCTGCCATGTTTCTAGAACAACGAGTTTCCAAAATTGTTTTCCTTGAAAGAAAACAATTATATCGGGTGTTTAAAAAATAGTTTTCAAAGTTTTATGTGAACAAGGTTTAACTTTTATTTGATGTAATAATATTCTTATCGATTTAAACACTGCAACATGGAGTCATGGTTCCTCGAAACATTTTTCACACACGTACTGCAATGTTAAAGGCTATGTTATTTGGAATGGAATGGTGGACACTAAACAATAACAGAAAGGGGATTTTTCTCTAGATGTCATAGTTGCAAAAATCAAAATAGACATGCATATGAAACGTGCAAGCATATACAGGTACAGGAATCATTTGAAAAAATGTGTTAAAATAATAATGTGACAAGGGAGCATACTAATGCAATTTTTGTGCCTAATTAATTACCTTTTTAATCAATTAAACCTACTTAGTTGCTACAAAGTGACTTGTCAAAATCAATTTCAACATCCTTCCCCAAGCTTTAGCTTTATTTTCTCTAAGCTTTTTCAAATCAATTTGATATGTGTGTTGCATTTGCATAAGCCTTATAAAGCATTGTATTGAATTGAGCAAGTAGAAAGGAAAATAGATGACATCTATCTAAAATATGAGCGAGTTAAAACAAGTTTTGATCAAATTTTTGATGAAAATACAATTCATGATATGATGAATTGCATCAGTCTAGATAGCCCTAATGAGATGTTGTTTTCAGATGTGTTAGTTCACTAATATAAATACATAAGTTCTTCTGAAGTAAAATGATGAATTTTTTAGAGGAAAAGAAAGAAAGTAATGATATTGGTGGGTTCCTGATCTAAACAAAGTGCATTGTGGGTAAGTGCACGAAGTTGGGGGGCCAAAAAGTGGACAAAAACCTAAAAATAGATGAAACATGTACGTGTTTTAATTTGTTTGGCTCGGTAATCACCGAACCTATAATGCGTACGCGTTATGTGTATTATGGACTATACATATGTGTTTTGGTGGTTTAAGTATAAGATTTCTTTTATTATTTATTATACTTTAAATTTATTTTAGTAAATATAAGAAATTAGGGTCACTCTGCACCTTATGGAAGTGGTCTCATAGCTCCAACAGTTATAATCTAGAAGATAGTTTTTCAAAATCTAATCTAGTCAATACTTACTCATTTTCAGGATTTCAGCAAACGACCTAAAACTTTCAGGGCATATATATTGTAGTCGGTCTTTGTTTTGGGAAAGCATATACTCATTTTTAAGGTTTTTTGACCTTCTAAAATGGATTTTGGCCCTACCACTGCTTGAATTGGTACTAATTTTTAAATTTGGTCCATAATTCACTTTAGTGACCATGAATTAACTCTATGATGTTTGTCTACTTCTTACTAAAAAGAGATCCTCACTTTGTAGATAGCAGGATTGTTCCCTGAATGGGATTCCTGTCCTATGGCTAAAATGAGGTGATTGTAATGTGCCTCCTCCTTAAGGTGTGATAACACTACTAGGTGTTGAATGAGTTGTTACGAATAGTACCAAGTGAATTGCATCAAGTGAACTCAGACGATTGCTCATTCTTAGAAACATGGTGCTCCATATAAAGATCATCCCCTCACCTTTCCTAGCTCTAAAAACATCCTTTCATGGAATCAAATTCATGATTCTCATACATTATTTTGCTCATATGTCTCTTATGGAGACAAATGATGCCTTAATACTTCACAAATAATGGTCCTTGATAACTCGGTGACATGACTAGCTCATTTTAGCTTGTTCTGAAGGGTGTTCAATTAAATACAAAATGGCCAAAAATGCCTTTTTAGGCCTTCAAAGGAAGTAGTCTCTCATAAAAACTAAATGAGTCAATCGATCACCTTAAACACTATTCCCTACACATTGAAACACGCTGAATGATATTTTTAGGAATTTCCTTTGGGTGAGGGTTTATGATTTAGGGTTTAGGGTTTAGGGCTCAGAGTTTAGGGTTTAGAGCTAAGGGTTTAGGACTCAAGGTTTAGAGTTTAGGGTTTAAGTTTTAGTGTTTAAGGCTCATAGTTTAGATTTTAGGATTTAGGGTTTAGGGCTTAGGGCTTAGGGTTCATGGTTTAGGGTTTATGGTTTAGGGTTTAGAGTTTAGGGTTTATGGTTTAGGGTTAAGGGTTTAGAGTTTAGGATTTAGGGATCAAGGTTCAAGGTTTAGGGTTTAGGGGTCAAGGTTGAGGGTTTAGGGTTTATGGCTCAAGGTTCAGGGTTTAGGGTTTAGGGATCAGGGTTGAGGGTTTAGGGTTTAGGGTTGAGAGTTGAGGGTTTAGGGTTTAGGGTTTAGGGTTTAGTTTTTAGGGTTTAGGGTTGAGGGTTTATGTTTGAGGGTTCAAGGTTTATGGTTTTGGCTTAGGGCTTATGGCTTAGGGCCTAGGGTTCAGGGCTTAGGGTTTAGGGTTTAGGCTCAAGGTTTAGGGTTTAGGGGTCAGGGTTTATGTGTCAGAGTTTAGGTTTTAGGGTCTTAGGATTTAGGATTTAGGGCTTAGAGTTTAGGGTTTATGGTATAGGGTTTAGGGTTTAGGGCTCAGGGTTTAAGGTTTAGGGTTGAGGATTTAGGGTTTACGGTTTAGGAGTTAGGGTTTAAGGTTTAGGGTTAAGGATTTAGGGTTTACGGTTTAGGGTTTAGGAGTTAGGGTTTAAGGTTTAAAGTTCAGGGTTCAAGGTTTAGGGAAAAGGGTTCAGGGTTTAGGGTTTAGGGATCAGGGTTGAGGGTTTAGGGTTAAGAGTTGAGGGTTTAGGGTTTATGGCTCAGGGTTTAGTTTTTAGGGTTTTGGGTTGAGGGTTTATGTTTAAGGGTTCAAGGTTTAGGGTTTTGGCTTAGGGATTATGGATTAGGGCCTAGGGTTTAGGGCTTAGGGTTTAAGGTTTAGGGCTCAAGGTTTAGGGTTTAGGGTCAGGGTTTAGGTTTTAGGGTTTAGGGTTTAAGGTTTAGGATTTGGGGCTTAAAGTTTAGGGTTTAGGGATTAGGGTTTATGGTATAGGGATTAGGGTTTAGGGCTCAGGGTTTAAGGTTTAGGGTTGAGGATTTAGGATTTAGGGTTTAGGGTTTAGGGTTTAGGAGTTAGGGTTTAAGGTTTAAAGGTCAGGGTTCAGGGTTTAGGGATAAAGGCTTCAAGGTTTAGGGTTTAAGGCTCAAGGTTTAGGGTTTAGGTTTTAGGGTTTAGGGTTTTAGGGCTTAGGGTTTAGGGGCTTAGGATTTAGTGCTTGGGGTTTAGAGTTTAGGGTTTAGGGGTCAGGGTTTAGGGTTTATGATTTAGTTTTTAGGGTTTAGGGTTTAGGGACCTTTAGGATTTAACATTTAGGCCTTAAGGTTTAGGGTTTATGGTTTAGGGCTCAGGGATCAGGGTTTAGGGTTTAGGGGTTATGGTGCATGGTTTAAGGTTTACGACTCAGGGTTCAGGGTTCATATTTATGGGTTTAAGGTTTAGGGGTTAGTTACGGGTTTAAGGTTTAGGGGTTAGGGGTTAGAGATCAGGGCTCTAGATTTAGGGTTTAGGGCTCAGGGTTTAAGGTTTAGGGTTTAGGGCTCAAGGATTAGGGTGTAGGGTTCAAGGCTTAAGGTTTAGGGATTAGGGTTTAGGGTTCATGGTTCATGGTTTATGGCTTAAGGTTTGAGGTTCAGAGTTATTGGTTTAAGGTTTGGGGGTTAGAGCTCGGGGCTCTGGATTTAGTATTTAGGGTTTAGGGCTTAGGGCTCAGGGTTTAGGGTCTAGGGTCAAGGGTTTAGGGTTATGGGTTTAGGGTTTAGGTTTTAGGGTTTAGTATTTAGTGTTTAGGGTATAGGATTTATTATTTTGGTTTTAGGGTTTAGGGTTTATAGTTTATGATTTAGGTCTCATGGTTGAGGGTTTAGGTCACAGAGTTCATGGGTTTATCGAATTTGTAGGCAGAACATTCAAAGAGAGTCATCAAAATTTGATGTTTTTCATCTGTTGATATTTTCAAGGAGGGAAATGTCATATTCTTGACTGTCCAATCCTTCCAAAGACCCCAGTAGTCCTCAATCCTTGGATGTACAGGGAGACATTGTTACTTGGCTTTCATTTATAATGATAGAGATATTTGTAAATTCGTGTTATGACCTCTAAATCTATATGAATTTCAAGTTGCTTGGAAATCACATCACACCCTTCACTAGGATTGATGACTACCCCTATCTTTTTGTTCAGAGGATTTTGAAAACATCCATGGGTTTATTATATAAGGACTTATCAATGAATGGAAGGTCACTAAGTCGTAGGCCATGTAACTCCTATTTAGAACTAAACAAGAAAGATTTACTAGGCGATTGATAACCCCTTAGTGTTCTTAGCCATTCCCCTATTTCTTATGCTTATTTTGAACACTTTAGGAAGTTCTGTCAAATTTATTATCCATTCCAATCATAACACTTGAACTTTATCTTTCTCTAGAGGAGAGGATACTACAGGAAATTCAATTATGACCCTACACCTCTGCATTGATATATTCTCTATGTTTCTTTTGTTTCCTTTAAGATTAATTTTTTTGTTGTGATGGTTATTTTTTACAGCTTCTAATGGGTCATCCTGGCTTGCATAATACCATACATGGAAATATGAGAAATGTGAAATTTGTTTCAGAGTGTGAATAAATTTACATTCAAGAGTGCAAGTATATGTGGGGAGAAACAAATTTGGAAGAGATGTGTAATATATGCATTACAAGGCACAAGGTAGATGTCATATCCATTTAGTTACTTGTCCCACCTCTCATAAACAAGGTAGTTCTATAAACAGACTCAATGATGGTTCTAGGCATGAGACTAGGAAATATTGATGAAATATGGTTTGGGGTTTAGGTTTAAGGTTTAGGGCTCATGGTTCAGGGTTTAAGGTTTAGGGTTTAGGGTTTCAGGTTTAGGGTTATGGTTTTTGGATTTAGGTTTAAGGTTTAGGGTTTAAGGTTTAGGGGTTAGGGTTTATTGAGGTTAAGGATTTAGGGTTTAAGGTTGAGGGTTTAGGGTTTAGGGTTAATGATTTAGTGTTTATGGTTTACAGGGTTCAGGGTTTAAGGTTTAGGATATAATGTTTAGGGATTAAGGTTTAGGGTTTATGGTTTAAGGATTGAGGTTTAGGGTTTAGGGTTTAGGGTTTAGGTTTTAGGGCTTAGGGCTTAGGGTATATGGTCTAGGGTTTATGGTTTATATTTTAGGGCTTAGGGATAAGGGTGTAGGGTTTAAGGCTTAGGGTTTAGGGTTTAGGATTCAGTGTTTAAGGTTTAGGGTTTAGGGGTCAGGGTTTATGGTTTTAGGATTTAGTTTTTACGGTTCAAGGTTTAGGGTTTAGCATTTAGGGCTCATGGTTCATGGTTTATGGTTTAGGGTTTATGGTTTAGGGCTTATGGCTTAGGGTTTAGGGCTTAAGGCTCAGGGTTTAGGGTTCACAGGTAAGGGCTGAATGTTTAAGGTTTAGGGTTTGAGGTTTAGGTTTTAGGGTCTATGGATCATGGTTAAAGGTTTAGGGTTTAGGGTTTAGGGCTCAAGGTTTACAGTTTAGTGTTTAGGTTTATGGCCTATGGTTTAGGGTTTCGATTGTAGAAGTTAAATGCTAAAATATTTAGGTTGAATGCTGAAATCCTGAAAAATTACCTATGTACTGACCAGATTATACTTTAAAACACTATCTCCTAAACCATGACTCATGGAGCTGTGAGACTAATTCCATAAGGTGCATAGTGACCCTAATTTCTTATATTTACATAAATAAATTTAAAGTATAAAAATATAAATAATAATAAATGAATTAAACATTTATTTATGTAAATAGAAGCATGTCAAAAGCATATATATTATTTATACTACACAGAACGCGTACGCGTTTTGTGTTTTCTCTTTTCCCAAGACATGCCTCAAGGCTTGGGATCCGATTTGGATCCCTAAGCCTGAGGCATGGACCTACACAAACACAACAGATAACGTGTTTTTAACAAGAAAATGTAAAACTGCCACTTCATCTATGATAAATCAAAATAAAACAATCGATCCATTTTTTAAAAAATTATATGATGATGTAGATCAGAATCTCTTCTTTCTAAAAATATAATTTTAATCAAATTTTTTGAATAACATAAGGTTTCCACATTATTTATTTTCTAACTGTGCCTTTTTATAGCTATTTTTTGAAGTGTAAATATGTCTATCTTTCATGGTGTATCTTTTTTTTGGGTGATCAAAATTTAAAAAAAATTATACTAACCCATAGTAGGCATAATTCTATACATATTAAAAATAATAATATAATTTTTGATATTTTTTTAGGTAGTTAAGGGGGGGCACGGTCGGAGCTCAATTATTTTTCAAAACATAAAATTTCTGTACTAGAAAAATCATAAATAAAAAAATATTCACTAAAAAAATCTATAAAAAATGGAGCCCAAACTAGATGCTCCTAGTTATCTTTCTACGGAAGGGTTTTCAAAAATACTAAATGGTGCTCAAGACATGTTGGGGGGCACAAAAGTCACTCTATTATGTTTAAAAAAGAAACTGGAGCATCTGTTGGTATTTTAGTTGTTTGAACCACTTAAAATTATCGGTTTTCAATAAAATTTAGTAGCTTAGAAACTAGACTCAAAATTCTACGATTCATATTTCTACAAAATCTTCCAATTTTAAGTGTAACTATTTCGAAAAACTCATACAAGTTGAAGTTTTTTTTTTTCAGAAAAATGCGTCCACTTAAGACCCCCCTTTTGGCCCCCCAACTTGGTGCACTTACCCTTGTATCAGATAATGGTGAAAGCAATGAAGTATAGAAGCTGTAAGCCAACTTATCATGATGGCAGAAAGAAAAATACTAATGATAGTGCAAATAATTAAATTATATAACAAAACCAATAAGTAAAACATTATATAGAGACAAAAAATAGGCCTTAGAAAATCTCTACAGGAATTATATTTATTGCAATACTATGAGTTTCTTGCAATTCATTCAAAGAATCAAGCTTTTAGATTCACATGATATAATTGTACTCTTTATAAATATAATAAAACTGAGAATAAGGGCTAAACTTGGGTTGATCAACAAGAGAATATGTACTAAAGTTGGGTTGATCAACCGGGTTGCTCATAGATTTATGATCAAGTTGTGATGTCAAGAGCATAACTCTGATGGACATGTGGCAAGATTCTGATTGAATGGTGGACACTATATACTAATAGAAATGGAATTTTTCTCCAGATGTCGTAGTTACAAAAATCAAAATAGACATGCATATGAAACGTGCAAGCATATACAGGTATAGGAATAGTTTGAAAAAATGTGTTAAAATAATAATGTGACAAAGGGAACATACTAATGCAATTGTTGCACCTAATTAATTACCTTTTTAATTAATTAAACCTGTTTAGTTGCTACAAAGTGACTTGTCAAAATCAATTTCAACATACTTCCCCAAGCTTTAGCTTCATTTTCTCTAAGCTTTTTCAAATCAATTTGATTTGAGTGTTGCATTTGCATAATCCTTATAAAGCATTGTATTGAATCGAGCAAGTAGAAAGGGAAATAGATGACATCTATCTAAAATATGAGTGAGTTAAAACAAGTTTTGAATTTTTTTTGATGAAAATACAATTCAAGTTATGATGAACGACATCAATCCAGATAGCCCTAATGAGATGTTGTTTTCAGATGTGTTAGTTCACTAATATAAATACATAAGTTTATCTAAAGTAAAATGATGATTTTTTTAGAGGAAAAGAAAGAAAGTAATGATATTGGTGGGTTCTTGATCTGAACAAAGTGCATTGTATCAGATAATGTGAAAGTAATGAAGTATAGAAGCTGTAAGCTAGCTTATCATGATGGCAGAAAGAAAATTACTAATGATAGTGCAAAGAATTAAATTATATAAAAAAACCCATAAGCAAAACATTATATAGAGACAAAAAGAAGGCCTTAGAAAATCTCTATAGGAATTATATTTATTGCAATACTATGAGTTTATTGAATTCATTCAAAGAATCTGGATTTCAAATTCACATGATATAATTGCACTCTTTATAAGTATATTAACAGTGAGAATAGGGGCTAAACTTGGGTTGATCAGCCAGGTTTCTCATAGATTTATGGTCATGTTGTGATGTCAAGAGCGTAACTCTGATGGACATGTGGCGAGATTGTGATGCACAGATTAAATATAGGATGTAATATTCTATGAATTTGAACAATATGGTTCAAGCTTATCCAACTGAAGTCAAGTCATAGCCCCACCAAAAGAAAATCAATATTCATTAGCTCAGAAGGTTTCTTACAACTTATAAAAAGTCTAATTAGTGCAGAATGCACAACATTTTACACATTGATTATTTGTAGATTTAATTACCACCCAACTGTGTTCAATTAATTTTTCCCATAACTTCCACTCCACTGAACTAATTTCCAAGGACTACACTTTGATGTACTAAAAACCTAGTGCAATTACCATTTTCACATTTTAGGAAACATCAAACCTACAAGTTTAGAATCTTGGCACTGAATTGATTTCCAGGAAAATCCTTTTGATACACTTAAAATCTACTGTAATGATAATTTTCAATATGAATATTACATAGTTACTTGTGGTGGTGATTTCATGAGGAAAAAAATCCCTCTTAAAATATGAGTTAAAATCTCTATTATCACTAATCACTATAAAAAATATAGAGAAAAGATGATTGTTTTTAACCCTTTTATTTAAATCT
Organism: Taxus chinensis; assembly: GCA_019776745.2. Classification (NCBI taxonomy): domain Eukaryota; kingdom Viridiplantae; phylum Streptophyta; class Pinopsida; order Cupressales; family Taxaceae; genus Taxus; species Taxus chinensis. The sequence continues at coordinate 683,196,952 of CM034150.1, forward strand.
TGGTTGTGTTGATTGGATAAATTCCTCCAACGGTGCAGTCTCCAACTTCAAATCACACCTAACAGCCAAATAGAAAGGGAACTTCTCAACTTCAATCTTTGATGGAAACAGACAACAACTACAAAACCCTTCGCCCAACCCTAAGAAATACGTATTTAAATATTTCCTAGACTGAAATGTATTGTTATACAAGGAGGCACCCATACTCCCCTTTTCATGATGACGACAAAAGCATGTCCACCTCCATCCAGGACTTTGGCATATGTCTTCCATTTCTAGCTCCCAAAATGGCTCTCCCTCCTTTGAGCATGGTGCTGGGGTCTCCTACTTTCAATCTTTCTATGGATCACTATTCACATTGATATTTCGATTTCTAGCCACCACAGGTAGGGCTCCAAAACTACCATCCATCATTGACCACTCCATCTAGGGCCGTTGTAGTCTCCTTCGCTGTCAGAAACCTGGAGCCTTTTTCCACTAGAGTTCATGCCTTTCGGCGTAAAAAATATTTTAGATGTTCATAAACATTTATATAAATAAAAATAATTTCAAAAGTTTGGTACTTTTCAGTTACTTCCAATTCCATTTGAGGAATTCCGAAACCTCGATGCTTTAAAATTGTCACCAAATTCTTTTATTCAATTAATGTAGTTTTGTCATATTCTCATTTTTAAAATATTTTTCAACATTACTACTAAATTGCCATTCTTCTAGTCTTTTTGTATCCAAGGGTATTTAAAATTCCTGGGCATCAGTTATCTAAGATAAATGTTCTCGAATCAATTTTTTGTTATCTTCATTGTATGATGTTTTTTATTCTTATAAATGTGTTCTAGCAAAAAAAATTTATGATATTTCATATCATTGGAATTTTCATTTAATTAGAGTAAATGTTCCCTGGATAAATTAGACCTTTTTCAGTGAGCACCTTAATTTTATTAAGCATTTTTTTTTCAGGTATTACATTTTTTTGTGTAATTTGTAAAACATTATTAAAATAAAAATAATAATTTGGTGGAAAAAATTAGGAGGCCTTCTAAATTTAGTGGTCCCATATGTTCAAATTGTATTGCTAAGAATTGTTTTTACAAAATTCAAAGAAATAATTGTAGATTGAAGATATATTTTTAAAAAATATGACTTTTAATAAGTGTTTAAATTATTATGCCAAAGGCCGTATATTTGGGTGAAAAGTTGGAGGGCATTTGAAACCTATACCAATGCATGTTGATCTTTGTCATCCACCCGCTAGGTTGTATCAACAACCTCAACTAAATCTCAGTCGTTGATGACCAAATTGTTATGGTTTGTATAAATATTGATCATGATAAAATGAGATTTTTCCCTCCTCCACAATATAACACATTTTGTGATTTGTATAAATATATAATTTATGATAGTTTTTGAAAGTTTGTAACATTGACCAGGTTTTTAAGATTTTGTTTGGTGCAAAGACTTGATTATGATGGTTTTGGTTTTACCTTTTTAATTTTAGTTCTTTATTAGAAAATCATTCAAAATTTAAATAAAGAGTTGATGGTTACATAAAATCACCCACAAAAAAACATACATCCTATATATTATTTTATATTTACACTGAAGGCATATACTCAAGTGGAAAGCCAGAAGGCATCTTTCACCTGTAATAATGCGGCCTAATCTTTGTTTTCCCACTTGTTACATTGTATCGATGACATCAATTGAATCCAAGTCATCCATGTTGATATGACACTTTAAAAGAATGTCAATCTTGCCAGCATGCTTACCCCTCAGCTTGTGTTTTGTGTAAAGTTTTTTTGGCATTTTCGCTTATGGATTCCACTCGAGACGTTTAGTACTGGCTCATAAAAGAGATGAAAGGTTATTGGGAATTGCAGAGTGGAGAAAAATAGCTTTGGTTTCTAGTGTAATTGTTGTCGAAGGAAGATATTCACTACATACATTGCGAGTAAATCAAAAGTGTGAGGGGATTAGGAGAGAGACAAATAAATTTGAAATAAAGAGGTGACTATAGAATATGGCGAAAGGCTATAATTATTATGATTTAAGGAAGATTTTTGAAGTGCATGTGTTTGCAGAATATTAATTTTATAACTTCCCAATAGTTTTTATATTAATTTTTAATATATGACATTGCATATTAAAAGAGATTAATTTCAAATTTTCTTTACATTTAAGGATATTAATTAGACAAGAAACTGAATTACGTAATGCTAACACTATAATAATATTAAGTTCCGCACTAGAATGAGATATTTAGAACAGGTCATGAATTATTTTATAAAATGCCTTGGAGAGATGTTGTCTTGTCAATTGCTATGAATGCAAAACATGCCATAAAATGGTTTGTCTAATTAGACATTTGAAACTTTGAATCAACTAGAAATAGAAATTATAAAACCCATGCCAAATTGAGAGCTTTAAAAACGTCAAAACATGTGATTTGCATACGAACTGTTTGATTAAACGCTTGAAAGAACTATGGCCTCGTGGATTGTATTGATCAATAGTTTTACATAAGTGTAAATATGGACACCACAACTTTTTCCAACATCTTCCCAACTTTTGTTCAAAACAGGAGATTCAACAAAGGGCATATAAAATGTTCAATATAATGTCTTGATGAGATGTGGTCCTTTAAGTTGCAATGAATCCCATTGAAAGTGAGTAAAGGAAAAAATAAAAAATATTACGATGTCGGTACAACATTGATAGTATTTCATCTAATGGAAGCAACATGTGTCCAATCTAATCGAGTTATCTTTTCTAACATGCTCCCAACCTTTGCAAAAAATAAGATCTTTGAAACAAGTCATGGACATTTGCCAAAGCATTATGGAGAACGGACTCTAAATTTTGTATTTGTAAGTACCATATGAGATATGTTTGTAAAATGTGGAAGCATGCATACAGTATGTAAACTACTCAGAATACATGTATTTAACAAATTTGGCCTCATAGATTGCAGTTGATTACAAGCTATGCATGAAAAGGGGTCTATTGAAAAGACCTTGGAACCTGTAAGGTAAATGTAATAAAAAGGTGTAAAGATAGAAGCCACAACCTTTGTATGAGTGAAAACTAAAAATTCCTATTGTTCCTTGATGGATGTTCATACATTACTAAAAATTCAATATTTTTCCAAGACATGTGAGTATGCTAGCAAATGTGAGTATATCTTGAAAGAAATATAGTAGGGGTTAGTTGAATATTATGAAAAAATATTGAATTTGTTGTGCTGGTAAAATTCTAAAAGTTAATAGATGCCTTTATCTACAAATCGTATTCATTTTTTGTATTTTTTTTGATAGATCATTTTGGCCTAGACAAATTATTAGCACATCAAATATTGAAATCCCTTCAGTGTAGTTTGCAACTCGTGTAATTACAAATGAGTTATAAACTATGGCGAAAAGGTGCCCTATTTGATATGTATATTAGATGTGGAAGCATACAAATCACATGTGAATTGTTTTGAAAAAATCCTGTAAAGGGATAAGGTTGTTGAAAAAAGAACATTTAGATGCCAAGGTGTAATCTTTAGTGGTTGGACGTAAAGTGTTTTACCATATGACAAAACGTGATATATTGTCATGGACACCTCAATTTTTTTTTCAAATGGGCACGTATTTAGACCATTGAGCCTCACTATCCCATCTTATTGAATGTTTTTATAATACACTTGTCACTCTAAGCTTTTATCTAACACCCTATTTTTACTAATATAAATTTGGCCCATTTTTTTGTTATTAGGTAGAATCTTGGCCCGTGGAATTGAAATTTATTTAATATTTTTATGTTAAGAAGAGGCCTTGGGTATTGCCTTAAATTTTATAATGCGAGCTTTATAATAGAGAGGGAAAATTCATCATAACATAATGGGAAGTTAATATTTTGCGTTGGGTTTTTACAAAGAATTCTAATAAATAATTTTTTTCAAGTAATGACACACTCTACCACTATAGATCTTGTTATCTAATTCCCTCCATCCGCGAAAAAATTACTTAACAAAAAGATTACTGCTATGATTAATCAAGAAGGCCTTGATTTAGCTCGAATGTGTAGGGATGAGCTCATACCTCAATTGATTGTTTTTGGATAATAGAGGAGATGGATAGCCCTGCCAGCATGGCAATTGGTGGATTGAGAAAACATGGAGATAGCTCTAAGGATCTAAGACTAATGCGAGATGATTCAAGCCATCGGCAACTTTGGTGAGGACTTAGCCAAATCATGGTGAAAAAAAAGAGGAAGGTTACTAGATGATTCAAATCTGAGCTAGGGAGGAGTCAAAAAGCAAAGAGGAGAAGAGTCATGGAAGGTGCCACGTGTCAACTTGGTACAATTCCAAAAAGAGAGGGAAAAATGAAACCCCAAATCTCCTGCCAAACTTCCACATGGGGTTGAAGGGTGATGGGCCCGCCGAAAAGAAGGTCCTCATATCAATAAGCAATGAGTCTCATTACGAACTTGAAGAAGAGGAGAAGAGTCACGGAAGGTGGCACATGTTAGCTTGACAAACTTTCAAAAGATGCAAGAAGAGTGGAGACCCTAGAGATGCGCTAAGCCTCCATGTGGAACTTGGCACCCAATGCATCAAGATTGGTGTCATTTTAATGCAACGAGGGAGTAATAATGAATCCCACAAGGAATTTTAATGCCCAGATCTTTAAAAGATAGGAAAAAAATTGGGAAGAGGGGAAAATCATTGAAATGTCTTTCCCAGCCATGAGCTTTAATTACAAAGTCCCGTCTATTATAAACCAACCTGTGAAAAAAAAAATAGCTATAGTCACTCAAAAGGCTATAACTTGAGTATTTCTTAACAAAATCACACAAAATTGGAATCGTGGGAATCATGGATATTAGCCTAATGCACACAAATCAAGAAACTCAAGGATTAATGAAGATTTGAAGGTATATTTCATAGAAAATGAACCTAGTTCAAGGAGACAATTGGAGAGTTGTTGAGAATGCATTAAATGAGTATGGCCTTCATTTTCTCCAACTGCGGGTCATGGGGAAGTGTGAGGGAGATTTTTTAAATCTATTTCTATCATTTCATCTCATTTATTACAAATGGAAAGTGGTCGAAGGAGAAATTTTGAGTTTACACTCTTCTCTTCTTCTCATTCTATATATTGTAATCTGGAGCTCATTTTAAAGGAAGTTAGTCATTTTAACTTTCTACCCCTCTTTCTTCTCTACTAGGGTTCGAACATGGAGCTCAACCGTTCTTCTTAAGCTTTGTAATGACATTTTTATTGCCTCTTACCTACTTTTTTTGTACTGTGTACATTTATAGAGCAATATAATATCTTCTGTGATGCATTTTTTCCATCCTTTGCATGTTTTTATTGTCTCTACTTGCCTTTATTCATTGCAGGTATATTGTACAAATTCCTAATGTTCACAACAGGTTTTTGAAGTTTTACTTAATGGGTTTGAAGTGGTGTTCTGTGTGAATCTATCTTTTGAATGTGGTGCATTTTTCCCACCCTTTTCATTGCTCACCTTTCCCCATTTAAGGTAGTTGGAATCTTGATTAACATCTTCTTTTTCCGGTGTATCACCACTGTTAGTGTATTCTTTATTTTTTTTCAAACTCTCTCCCTGACCTATTGGATTGTTAGGAGAGGATTAGTTTTCTTTTCCTGCACTAAGAATATCTTGTGGCAAGTAGTTTAGGAGCAGGATCCAGCCTTCTTTAGAGGGTTATCTCAAGTCCGCAAGTCCCACAACTTGAGAGATAACCCAATGTTTCCTAAAAGGTAGGGATCCATAACCAAAAATCTCAGGGTGCTATTTTTTTACTACAATAGTTCTAGCACACCTAGTGGGAGTGGTTTCAATAACCTTACCACTTCGTTTCATCAGATCGATGTGTTCTTGGTGAGATTCATCCTTTAGAGGCACATGTAAAACATATCTAGCGACTCTGTCTAGTCCAAATGATCCATTCTAAAAAAAATTACAGACCTTTTTTTCCATCCATTTCCATTCACCTTTCTTTCCATATCTCTCATTTTATTTCATTCTATGAAGTTGTGCAACCATGACTTCATTCCCGCAGTGGAATCCACACTTTCATAAGTATAATCACCCTCTAATGAACTTCACAACTCCTCCAAATCAGCATTATAACCATATTAAAAACCATTATGCTTAACCATATGAGAAATTCCAAAACCAATTTGGATATGGAACCTATTAAGAATATGGGTATGCATATGATGACAATAGTCAGATGGAGGATGTTGGTCTACTAGAGAATATCCAAAGAATGGAGGCAGGAATGGTTCAATCTCAAGCTACAACACAAATGAAGGCATTCAGGATTGGTTGTAAGACACCTTGTTTATGGTAGGGCCCTTTTCCAAGACACTATAACCCACATGAAATCTTGATTTATTGGATGAAATGTTTCCCTGACTTACAAAATGGATCGAGGGTATTGAAACATATGAGAAAATTACAAGACAACCTTTCCAATGGGTAAGTCAATCACCAACTTTTTGTTCATCTTGCTCTCCTTCCCAAGCTTTACCATTTCGACATGGTCATGATTCAAGCCCATTGTATGCTACTGCAAATGTTGAGTTCCCTTCTCCATCTCCTAGCCTTTCATCCCATATCATTTCTTCAGTCCCTTTCCCTTCCAAATAGTCACTCCCTCCATGCAAACAAGAAGTTCCATCCCTCCCACCACTACAAACAACTATAAGGTTGGTTATAGCCCAACCCAACCCTCCTTTTATTGTCTCAAGTTTATCTTGGGAAGAAAACAATACTAAAATCTATCAAGGGAAACAAGAAGGAGAGTCTAGGAAAGAAGAAATAACTGAAGATTGGAAAATGTGGGCTCTTAGTTTTAGGATTGATAAGATCCCCTCGTTGGTTAAACCTATGAAGGATATGGAGGCTCTACCATACATGAAGGTTGATTTTTTAGAGGAGCAAGAATAAGAAGCAGATGACCAATGCTCTCTTTTCTCTAAATGTAGTGTGTAAGTTGGCACCATATTCTCATAGATTGATGATTCATCTCAGCTCATAAAATCATAAATGGAAGAAGCCACCCCAAATCCACAAGAAGAGGGGTTTGTGCAAACAGAGGAAAAACTCCCTAAAGAGAAAAATGTTTCAATGGAATGCACTGACCCTCATTGTCCTGCATGCTTAGAGATTGTTACACTATTGGAAGGTTGCATTGATCCACCACAGTCATCATCATCAGTTGCAACCAACCATGGAGAGCTTCATGCTATGGAGGAGAAAAAATCAGATTTTGGATCCTTGGATGAAGAAGAAATCATAGGAAGCTTCTTACTTTCTTTTGATGTTGAAATTTTAGATTCTTCTTCTATCGCATCTTTGTAAGAATCTGATTTTTTGGAGGAGTTTTATCTGTCAAACTCTATATTTGAGGAGGAAGAGGAATATGATGAAAACAAGACTAAATAATTTTTCACAGAAAGGGTAGTGTTGGAAGAGGAAAAATTGTATGTAGAGGAAGAGCAACATCCATATCAACATGTAAGTAATCACCTTCTTCCAAAAATTCTACAAGATATCCCTATCCATGGGGACGAACTTCGAAAGAATGGGAAAATCAAAAGGATCAGCCCATTGGTCCCTAGGGCCATATGCCCAATTAAGTATTTATCTTCATTAGATCCAAGGGAGAAAACAACACCTGTCATGCTCACTTTAGAGCATGAGGCTAATCTTCAAAGCACCAAGGGTCAGCTACAACACCTCCAACCAAATGATAAACATCTTGAGAAGGTATTTGTTTTTTTTTTTGATACCATGGGTGGAAGAGTGGAAGGTAATTTCCCACTCTTATTGCAGGCCATGTCCATTGCCAAATTAATTACATGGAAACACTTTGTAAAAAAAGGAAGCTATTTTTTCCCACCAATTACAGGCTTTGTTTAGTGTTCATTATTTTAGCTAGGGTAGGAGTAGGAGTAAATTTTCTTTTAGTTAGAAGTGCTTACACACACTCTGCATGTCTTATTTGAGGCATGTATGATTTGTCTCTTTTATATAGCTTTGTTTGTATTGCTCCAGGCAGTTAAGTACAATAGACCCTTCAATTTTTGCAGTAAGGAAACTCATAGTTGCATGTAAAAGTTAGAAAATTCAAATCAAACAAATGAAAAGAAACTAAAATCAGCCAAGGAAGAATCTTGTTGATTCTCTTGAAGAATAGCTGAAGCAAGTTTCTACGCTCATGCAAACAATTAAAAGTTTAACCAACAACCCAAGTCATAAATCTGCTCCATCAAAACAACATTGGACCTTCAGAAGAAGAAATAACATCAGAACTTAATAGAGTTCCATAATGTCCAAATTAACAGGTGATCATCCTTCAACCTCAATGGATTGCAACTACAAGAATGAGTGAAATTCATGTTTAAAACAAATTTCTATTCTCATAATACAAATTTCAATATTTTCTTATGAAATTTGGAGGGTGCGATCGACAAAGAGCATTCCAGTTGCAAGCAACGACATTTCAAATACTCTAGGATTAGAGTTTAGATAAGCTCATGATGATAATGTAGACTCCACGCCCAATGGATATATACAGACAGATGGTCCATTCCATTTAGAAGGCTAATGGCCCCCGTGATTTTCCAAACTATTATATAATTCTCTCCACCCCATTGAAATTAGATAACAAGCATATTACTACTATGATTAATCAAAAAAATCCCTAAGTTACCTTGGTTGTGTAGGAATGAGCTCATAGCTCGATTGATTTTTTGTGGATAATAAAGGAGATGGATAGCCCCACCAGTATGGCAATTGGTGGATTTGAGAAAATGTGGAGATAGCTAAAAGGATCATGGACTAATGCGAGATGATTCAAGCCATCGACAAATTTTGTGAGGAGTTAGCCAAATCATGGTGAAAAATATAATATTGTTTTTAGTTCCTTCTTATAAAGGCATGATCAATACTCACCTATAAAAATTTATGAAAAATTGAGCTCTAATAATGGAGGGGCTGTAATAATCCCACTCATTGAAATGGGTATGCCAAATGAGGAATTTCGATCTAATGTTCCATTAATCAGAATGAAAAAGGGGAAATATAAATCAAACACTTAACAAGTAGTATTTCACATAGGTTGATGATCTCGTTCAACAAGATAAGACAATAATCAGAAATGCATAAATTGTGTAGGAAATAATGTACATACAATCCATGAGGTTATAGATGTATTACACATTTTACACACATGTTTATCAAATGTGTCTTGACTAAAGAATTATGGCGACATACCTAGGCACAAAAAAAATGTGTCGGTCTTTGTACTGTGTAATGTCCATGGTTGGATTATTTTTTCTCATTCATTCATTTTCTAATTTAGAATTTATTTTTCTAATTTAAACATGAGAGGATGAAGCAACGTGTACCTCTCATCTCTCAAATTACCCACAAATTCATAGATGAATATCAACCTTGTATGTATTAAAAAACTTTCCACTCAAAAAATTTCTCATTGAAATAATCCAGAAGTACTAAATTTAATGGCACTCCCCCTTACTATCCCTAAAAAAAATTCATATAACATGCATCTCATCACAAAATGTATAGAATTGAACTTCTCACTAACATAGTTTATAACTCATTTACAATTACTAGTAATATTTATCAAAGAAATCAATGTATGATTGGATGTGAGGCCTACATACAGTATAAAGTAATAATTTTCTTTGTTTGTTAAACATTCAATTGAGAAACAAACATGAAAAAATCCAACATATTCTTGAATAAATTTATTGTGACAATGATGAAGTTTCGGTTATCGTAGTTTCCAATTTAATGTAAGAGGTCTCTTGTAAGGCTTATACAAACCATTCAAGGTATCTATAGATCATATTTTATCATCCTCATGAGAAGTATCTAGTAGCTATCCAAACATTTATTTATAGAGAAGGAAAATCTCATAAGAGAAAATGTTATCATTTCTTTCTTAAAAAATTTGATTAACCACATAAAATGAACAAAAAAATTAATCAAACTATCTTATATACATTTATTTTTCTATAAAATAAAAGATATCCATATTCACTTGTACATCATCAAAAAAATTATTTGACAATATAGGTGTTGAGTTATAATAGAGATGTTTGAGCCCATTCTAAAAGTTGAGAGAATTGATCAACGTTTCTCATTTTCTCCTTTATATAATGTTACTCCAAATCATCTCATTGCCTCTATAAAGCATCATCTATAATATTTTAGAGCATTTTAAAAATTGGTATCTCTAAAGATATTTTTTCTACCATCAGTTGAGATTATGAAGGTGTGATGGATCATGAGTTTTGAGACCATGCTTCATGTACTCAAATTTCATCTGAGTGGGCATATAAAATTTGAATAAGTATTTAGATAGAATTTATAATACTAAAGTGATTAATATGAAGTGTATTCTCTAATATTATTGATCCATGCACCATGAAGAGAACTAAGGACCAAAAAATTCAAATTAATTTAAACATGTTACAAAATGTGATAAATGAATGCGAAAAATATATTATTGCATATATGAGTGTCGTAGAGAGAGAAGCATAAACAAGAAGACAACACAATAAAACTATAACCACAAGGTTATACCATGAAAATCCAAATATGATTATCTAAGAGGTTGATTATATGTAGTTGGGGTCTTCTCTAACATTAATACTCAAATAATGAAAAATATATGTTATTGTTTAAGTAGGAAAAATTGATGAGATGTTAGTGGTTGATTGTTTGGCAAGAAATTGTTTATTGTTGTGATTGCGAGCGCATGCCCGATCGCGTAGTTATTCTAATAGGTCAAGGTAAAGGAGGTGCACTTTACAAAGCTCCTCATTTGGAATGATATAATGAAGGGAGATGCATACTGAAGGAAGTTCCACCTCAAATAGGACCGCATCAGCTCTATAGGTGAATGAAAATGGGGTTTCCCTAGTGGTTTTACATACACTGGTGCGATGTGCCCATAATATAAGATATAGCTTCATATGTTAATTTGTGTGTGATTTATGGGTCATCTTCTATAAGATCTTGTTGATAATTTTATTTGTAGACTCTTATACTATTCTAATCCCTCACCTATGTTTTTTTAAATATTTCTTATGACTAAAAAAAATTAGTTTTTGTGAGCTTTATTTAACATTTTTTCCCAATTGTGTAACATGCAATCTCATTTTTTCTATTCTCCAGATCTACCTCTACAAATTTTTGATCCACATTTACTCCTAATTCCTTTAATTATCAAAACAATAGACCCTCCCCATAAAACATCTCCGCCACATCAAATATTTCCCAACAACATCCACATCAAAACATTACACCACCTCCTAGCCTTTTAATTTCACGTAATCCATTCCTTTAACACCCTACCCTTTCAGAACTATTTTCCACATAATACCTCCTTTTCTCCCTTCCCCTCTTACCTTAATCTTCAAGTTACCCCCTTGATACCTTTCGGAGTCCACATCACACAAGCCCATGTGCGATTGCTAGTAGCTTTTATAGGCTATATAAGCTCACCATGTAGATGACCACGATCGATCTCAAGATATAGTTAAAGTTTATGACCATCATGACATTTCAATATAACAACAAACAAATTGAATCCCAAAGTAATAGTGGTGACTAATGTCCAAATTTACACTTGTCATAGCCCATCAAAGGGATGTGAATCCGTCAAAAAAGGGTAGTTCAAAGTTTTCTCGTAAAAAAATTAAAAATTACAAATCATTTGACAAAAGTGAAATGTAAGTTTTTATTCAAACTAGCAAAAGAAGGGCTCTGTTGGGAAATGGACCTCAACCATTGTCAATTCAATTTGTAAATTTTGAAAATAAATTTAATTTCAAGTTACAACTCAAAACCTAGCCTATGGGAATGCATATATTACAAACTGATATCATTGTTCCCAATTCCAATCCCATCTATCAAATTTGTTGAATGATGCTAGCAGCCTGCCATTACTGGGTATTTTTCCCTAATAATCATCCAAAGTCCAATGTCTTCCATATTGATTTCTTCGATGTTTTTTTATTCTTTTCATTTTTTTACTTTTTATCTTATGAACTACATTTGAATAAACAATGTTTTAAATGCCAATATACTAGTCATCTTATCGCATGTATTTTTTTCTTCATATCACAAGTTCAAGGAAATTCCATCTCTTACTTTGAGGCTTAATATTTTGATAGGTATAAATATCTATCCTCTTCATTTCACTCTCGATCTTAGTAAAAGAGAATTGAGCTCCAATCATTATAATTTATACTCAATGATATATAGAAATCATAAGGGAATTACTAATTTGTATCTCAGACACTCTAACTTCCATTATGGAGATATACATTCTATAAATATATCAAGAGGACCCATACCTAGAACATCCAACTTTGACCAGGATGTCCAAGGATGATAGGTGTCTCATTCGTATAATGCTAGTTCTATATATCAAGCTCAATATGGGGGTAGGCCACAAGAAAATTTGGGTAGAAGAATAAGCAAGGGAATATATTAATATCTCCAAATGGTAAAAACTCACCAAAAAGGATAGAACAAATTAGTCTGCAAAGTAAAAATCTAACCTACAGTTACAAGGAGATGCAAATGTTTGTGTGGTGATGTAACACTTCACCAGTGTTGGATACAAATAATCTTATTATGTCACTTGGGTTAGGGGTGTCTGGACTCTATGTGCCTAGTGTTATAAGGTGACTAACCTCTTTATGGAGCAAAAAGGAAAAATTATCTATATATTACTACTTGAGGGAGGTATAAGAGACTTGAGGGGGGCATAAGAGATTTGTGTGTGTTTGATTGGTACTTGGGAGGTATATGCAGTTGTTGTGTAATGCTTTGGGAGGTATATAAAGTTATTTGTGATGCTTTGGGAGTGGTTTTATGGTGAGATTCTCTCTCTCTCTCTCTCTCCCTCTCCCTCTCCCTCTCTCTCTCTCTATCCCCATAGAAATAAAACCACCAAACACTAATTCCTAACATGATGCTAGATTACAATTCCCTACATTTTACTTTCAATTTCAGTACTTAATGCAGTAGGTTCTCCTTGATGTAATTTAGAAAACCAAGGAAAGTACAATAAGATTTCCCTTGTCCTTTACACTTGCAATACATAATTAACTAGGCCAAAATAATTCTACGACAAGACTTTACAACTCCTTAACCAGTCATGTTCCCATGTTTATTTATGTGGAGGTCATGTGCAATGTAGAGGATGCTTCTTTTCTTATCGTATGTATCCCTTGGGAATTTAGAGAACTCACTTTATTTATCGTCATTGTTTCTATGTTTTCTAGATGGTAAGTGTGTTTTGTGGAGTGTATTATCTATTTTTTGTGTCTTAGAGAATGTTTCCTCCTACATGTGCACGCATTTTATCTTTTATTTTACTCCACTTTCTATCCCTGCAATTTTCATGTAATTTGTATTTTATTTTGCATGGCTTCCTATGTGGCTTGTATGGGTTTATAACCTTGTTTTACATATGCTTAAACAAAGGTTTTGTTTGGTTCACCAATTAATTGGAAAAATGTGTTCAGCTTCCTTACCTATGCCATAATTTTCATCAAACAATTAGTTCCTCTTTCCAATGGCCAACAATTGATTCCTATTTTATGGTTGTCTGTTGTGATGGATGAAGCCATTCATCTCCTAATGAAATTTTGATATGTACATTAAATGAAGCCACCCAAGTTCTAGATAGCTATGATGAACTCATGGAGCATAGTCCAATATGAAAATCTATTTCTTTTCAAGTTATTTACACACATCCCAATAAATTTTCCCAACTCAAGGTTAGAGAACAACTTTTATGGGGAAGACCTAAGTCTACTAATGATATATTGGATCCAACATCAGTTTAAGGGTCTTGTTTCCATTCCATACAATTCAAATCACCAAACACTCATTCCTAACATGTTGATAGAGTGTCATTCCCTACTTTCAATTTGAATTTCAGTAATTAGTGCATTAGGTTCTCCTTAATGTGATTTAGAAGACCAAGGTAAGTACAATAATATTCCCCTTAGAATTTAAACTTGTATTATAGAATAAACTAAGCCACACTAATTCTACCGCAAAATTTTACAACTCATTAATCTTAGTGATAGTACAGTCACACACTTTCTAGTCCACTCACATAGATAAATTCATAACCCTACAATATAAGTAAATATTCATGTTCTGATAAGTTATTCTTCCTAACCAATATAAAGAATGCACTAAAGGTACAAAGCACATTCTTAGATGAACAGCGAGTGATTTCTTTCCATCTAACCTTGGGGTACGTGAACCTATTTATTTCAAAAAGCAAATAGACTCTGAACTATAATGCAACACAAGACCATGCGTCTCACTAATTAATTGAAACAAAAGGGAGCCACCCAAACAATTGATTTCCATGTTCCCACATAGGAAAACACCCAATGCTTATTGAAACAAGTTGTCATGCTTCAATGGCTTAGATAAGATAAAGAAACTTATGGAAATGATTGTGTAAGCACCATTGGATTGTAACAATGAATACACATGGTAAGAAAATGTAAATATGTTCTTAACATATTTTTAGTCTTTCCATGTCAGGGATGAAAGTTCTCATGCGCATTTTTTCCCCTTCTATTATTTGTGAGATAAAGCAGTGGGATTTTGACCTCATGTTGTTGCTTTTATTTTATTTTTACATCATGAGATTTGGTTGCATCTTCATCATTATCTCATTGAATTTTATTAGTACTTCTCTAATGACTTACGCATCCATGTTTAATCATGAAATCATGGTTATGTTTGGAGTGAGAAACCTCTAGCTATTGGGTGTTTAATGGATGATGGTTAATTTGTTGGTTTCGTCGCTCCATTGTGTCTGTGGATAAGTTTATTATTGCCTCTACTCAAAAATTCCTAGTTCATACTTCAAAGATACAAGCAAGAAAAATATCCCAAATTTGATCTTGTAATTCTTTATCTGCCAAAATAACATCGATTTCATTTTGATGATTGCATCTTTATATAGATTCAGTAAAATAGCTTGGGGTGGAATTTTGAATTGGCATGTTAATTTCTTGAACTAAAACCCCTTACTCTTTCTTTTTTATGTCAACATGATAAGGTTATAGCCTTTATTACCATTTTAAAGCTTCTTGCATATCAAAATAAATAAAACCCTTATATCTCTATTATTATGTAAACACTATGTTTTCATGGTTTTGTTTGTAGAATTTATTATCCATTGAAGAACTAATAAATCCAGAATGGAAAATGTTAAACACTAAAATATGTTGAATATAAAATAATGGTTTTTTCCATAATCTAATTTACACGGTTCGTTCTTTTTTTTTTCCATAGCCTCTTTTGCATGACCCCAAATAACATCATTATTGAACATTTTTTTAAACGCTTTGAGTGAATCTTTTTGGAAATACATTTTGAATGTATAGAAATTAATGAACCTACCGCGAATGTATTTTCAACTAGTTGAATTCATCTTTTCAGATTTAGATACGTCTCTATAAATATTTTTATTTGTTTATGGACCGCTTGGTATTTGATTTGGTAAACTGCCACATTTTTACATGGTTTTTGCAGATTTTATTCTAGGGACTTTCCCATGCATATAAGATTTTCTTGTTGAGTTTGAAGGAGTGGGAATGACTATAGAATTTGTATTTTGTTTGTAAGGAATGAGAACCATGGTTATTAAAATACTAATGCCACAGTTGTAGTGAGAGTGGGTAGTTTTTTCCGTCAAAATTTAACGTCCACCCACCACTTTGGTGTATGTAATCCCAATGTGGAGGCTTACTGGGGGGTTCTTCTTTACATTAATTACTAGTATAGGTCCATAGAGACTTTCTTAGTATGGGTAATTTACTTAACCAAATCCACTTATCCTAACTTTTCTATGCCAACATAATAAGGTTGTAGCCTTTTATTGTCATTTTCTATCTTCTTATATATCAGAATAAATAAACCCCTTGCATTTCTATAATTGTGTAAATGTTATGTTTTCTTGGCTTCATTTGCATCATTTATCGAATGTTGAATAACTCAAAAAATTGAATAAAAAAATACATCAAACATTGAAATATGTAAAAGGCAGAGTAATAATTGTTTACCATAATCTAATTTGCATTGTGCATTGTTATTTTTTTCCCATATCCTCATTTACATGGGCCCAAATAACATCATTTTAAACATTATTATGACCTACAAGAAGCTAGAAAATGGTGAGAAGCCAAAAGGAAAGAATGCATTTTATTTTTGTGCATTCATTTGTTCATATTATACACTTCTAAATCCTTAGCATGATGTTCATGCTTGCATACCCAAATTACAGTCCAACCACTATTACAACAGGTTTGAGCCTTTCCTAGGAACCCATTATTTGCTCCAACAATAGTGTATGTGCCAACCTACAAACTTTTATGGAATTTTAAATATAATATACATTGTTAAACAATTTGATGTTCTCTGGCATTAAAAAAATTAGCTCTAAAAACAACGGGTTTGATTCATATCCCACTCAAAATCCTCTAGATAAAAAAAGGTGGGAATAGATTATTCCCTTAATCAAATGGAAATGAAAAGGTTAGGGGTTGACAAATTCCCCTTTGAATTCTATACAATCTTCCTCATTTTCCTTCAATTATTTTCACTTCAATGTAGAAGAAACAAATAACCTTATGTGTCATTGTGTTCCATCAATGACTTTCCCATTAATATAGACATTAGTTAATTTGATTTTATGTCATCTTGTTATGTTTTGTGCTATTCGTTGTGAACAAGTTTAATTGCAACTCATTTGTTCTTGGCTTATACTAAATTATGCTTTATTTTGTAGTTGTTCACTTTCATCCTACCTTTGTTGTTGTTGACACATGGTCTAGAAAATAAAAGGTGCATGCAACAATTTTTCCCTGTGCTTTTGGAAATACTCTAAATTACATCTTTAGTGTTGTTATTTCTTTAAAAAATAGGTTCCCTTTACATAGATTTTATGTTTTTAAGGTTTTCTAATGCATTTCATTCATGTCCATGTGGTGCTTGTTGGTTTTTTTTTTTTTTTTTTTAAGTGGGGGGATGGGGAATGCAAATGTATCATTTCCATGGGCTTCAACCATTCATATAGTTAGAACATGTAAACTTGGTGTAAAACTTACGTTGTCTGCATGTTATTTTATACAATTGTTGACATATCCTTCCTTTCCTTTGGTAACCTTTTCTTAATTTTTTTACAATGCATGGGTTTGCATTTATCTAAAAATACAATCAAAAGACTCTTAGAGGGAACCCCAGACCTTGCTTCTGCCTTCAAGTGTTCTCCTTAGTACTTATCGCTCGCCTACAGCTCTCCAAACTAAAATAAGAGGTTTTCCTTTCTGATGGGGTTCACTCTCACCATGGGCTTCTATCATCTGAATGTAATGACAACATCTAAAAAGAGGAGGTGCAACAAGGCTCGATTGTCAAATTGAATTCTTATGCTTGCAAGCCGGTAAAAGGATACATGTGCAAGCTTGAGAACTTGGAGCTTCTTTTTTATCTATGTCTCCTCTAAATTAATGTATGATTCCCATTATTTCCCCTGCTTGAATACACATTTCAATGTGGGAATGTGATGAAATTTGGAATGGAGATTAGTTTCCATTACCTTCAAATTGTTGTTTGTCCAATAAATTTCTCGCTCGCACGTGATACATTGTGTTGTGCACTCACTCGACCATCAAGTCATGTTGCATCTATACAAGGATCCTCACACTCTATAGCTAGAACTATTGTGCCTTCCTCACAGATGGAAATACATGCTCTTAGACCCTACTTGAAACAGTTGTTTGTGAATGGTCGGGTTGTGCAGAAATTTTTTCTTAGTGAATACACAAATGTGAATTGGAAAGGTTGGTTCTTTGGGTTCAAATTTATAGTCGGTGATTGTAGTGAGGTCCATGTGACATGCTTTAATGAGGCATGTGAGGAATGTTTTGATAGGATTCACGTTGGAGAGTTGTACATTTTGTCTAATGGGAAAATCAAAGCACCTAACAAGTATTTCAACCATTTGAATGCCTTGTGTGAAGTTTTCTTGTGCAACATATATATTGTTACACATTTCCCATCTGATTCATCTTGGAAGCTTTTCCAATTCAAGCAATTAGGGGAGATTGCAAGTCTTTTCTCCTCCATATTTCATTGATTTTCCCTCTTTGGTCTTGGGAGTTTCTGTCACATGTAAAACATATACGATCGAGATAAATAAATGACCTTGCTAGGTTTCAGACATGTAAGTGTTGGGATGAGAAAATGAATAAGTATTATAATGAGTAGGAATGCACATGCACACGGAAGTAGAGGTAGCACATGGGAGGATGAGAATGGTTACATGCGGGACTGCGGATATAGGCAGATTAAGGACTCAACCATTTTCTGGAAGCAGGCTAAAAATATACTTGGAGTGCCCATCACGCAAAGGTTCCCTTTTCAAGAAAGTATTGGCTATTTTTTGAGAAATAACATGTAAATAAAGATGAAATCACATGAACGAGTTCAACTATTAATAGGATTAAAGTAGGATATTATTAGGAAATCTATTATTATCATATGTTTTGTAAAGCATGCATGTAAGTACACATGTCTATTTTGATCACATCTATTATTAGGAAGTGCATTGGTGGTGAAGGGAAAGTCTCCACCCCTATTAAACTTGATGCAATTTATGAAACCAAGGAAAGTACAATAAGATTTCCCTTGTCCTTTAAACTTGCAATACATAATTAAATAGGCCACAATAATTCTACCACAAGAATTTGCAACGCCTTAACCAGTCATGTTCCCATGTTTATTTGTGTAGAGGTCATGTACAATGTAGAGGAGGATTCTCTTTAGATCGTAGGTATCTCTCAAGAATTCATAGAACTCACTTTATTTATCGTCATTATTTCTATGTTTTCTAGATGGTAAGTGTGTTTTGTGGAGTGTATTATATATTTTTTTTGTCTTAGAGAATGTTTCCTCCTACATGTGCACGCATTTTATCTTTTATTTTACTTTTCTTTTATCCCTAAATTTTCATGTAATTTGTATTTTATTTTGCATGGATTCCTATGTGGCTTGTATGCGTTTATAACCTTGTTTTAGATATGCCTAAACAAATGTTTTGTTTGGGTCACCAATTATTTGACAAAATGTGTTCATCTTCCTTACCTATGTCATAATTTTCATCAAACAACTAGTTCCCTCTTTCCAATGACCAACAATTGATTCCTATTTTATGGTTGTCTATTGTGATGGATGAAGCCATTCATATCCTAATGACATTTTGATATGTACATTAAATGAAGCCACCCAGGTTCTAGATAGCTATGATGAAATCATGGAGCATAGGTCCAATATGAAAATCTATTTCTTTTTAAGTTATTTGCACACATCCCAATAAATTTTCCCAACTCAAGGTTAGAGAACAAATTTGATGGGGAAGACCTAAGTCTACTAATAATAGATCGAATTCAACATCTGTAATGAAATTACTTGATTAATTATGATTATCACTAGTAATAAAACACCAAATAACATAATATTGTAGATAAATTCTCTCAATATGAAAGTATAATAGCTTGGCCACTTCGAGGGGGCAACCTCCAGAACATATAATAAGACTCAAATACTCAACATAATCATCATCCACTACCTATAACCCCTATTTATACTATTCCTATGCCATGGCCATCAAGAAGGCCGACCAACCAATGATAATAGATCATATATAAAAGAGATACATCATGATATTAAGTTATGATAACAACAAGTTGGTTATATCCATCCCATGTAAGATATATAATTAAGGGTGTAACATGCCCCTCCCCTTCAAAGCAACATTGTCCCCAATGTTGGGAAGCCCTAGATGTTGTTGGATGAATGCTTCATCTTCCCATGATGCATCATAAATATTAATATTCTTCCACTTGATCAGGTACTCGGTAATGACTCTGGTCCGTAGCCTTTTGGTGCGTGTCTGAAGAATGCCTTCAGGTTCCAATATGATCCTTCCTTCCTCGTCTAGTTCCAGAAGCACTGATTGGGTGGAAATGTGCTGCCCAATAACTTTATTTAAGCAAGAAACATGGAAGATTGGATGTATTCTACTTCCTAGAGGGAGCTCTAGCTTATATGCCACACTACCAATTTTCTGCAAAACTCGGTAAGGACCATAATATTTAGGAGCAAGCTTATTATCATTTTGTTATTGTTTCAAGGATAATTGCTTATATGGATGTAACCTTACAAAAACAAAGTCTCCCTCTTCAAAGTGTCACTCAATCCTATCTTGACCAGCTTGTTGCTTTATATGGTTTTGTGCCCGTGCCAGATTTTCTCTAAGACTAAAGAGTACCTCAGGTTGATGTTGAATGTGATCTTTGAATGTTCTCATATTTTGTTTGACCTTCAAGCTAGATATGAGTGATGGAGGATGGTACCCATAAAGTGCTAGAAATGGAGACATTTTGGAGGAGGTATGAAATGAAGTATTATTGTACCACCATTCTACCAAGTGGCAACCATTGCACCCAACATTCTTGTTTATCTGAAGTAAAAAATTGAAGATATCCCTCTAAACATTTATTTACCACAGTTTTCCCATCTGATTGGGGATGATAAGAGGAACTTTGAGCTATTTGGGTACCTAGACAAGAGAACAGATCAGCCCAAAAGTTACTTGTAAATATTGGATCACGATCACTTACTATAATTTTTGGAATGCCATGGAGCTTTTGAAATGTATCCATAAAAGAGATGGCAATGGTACTAGTTGTGAAAGTATGAGCCATGGCACAAAAATGAGCATATTTGGTAAGACTGTCTACCAAGACCATGATGACACTTTTCCCTTCTGATTTAGGTAATCCTGTGATGAAATCCATTGATACCTCTTCCCATCTCTCACTAGGAATAGACAGAGGTTGGAGAAGATCAGGTGTCTTAATGGTCTCACCCTTATTTTTTTGGCAAATCAAACATTCTGCCACAAATTTTTGAACATCTCCTTTCAACCCCTCCCAAAATAAATCCTTCTTAACTCTATGATATGTTTTCAGGACCCTAGCATGGCCACCTATTGGAGAAGAATGTAGCTCTAAAATAACATGGTGTTTAAGTGTAGAGTTCTTACATAGATATAATCGATCTTTGTACCACAATGTATCACCCTTCCATATAAATTGATCTGATATAGACGGATCTGCCTGGAGATTTTGAATGAGAGTATGTGTGGATGCAACTTTCTTCCAATCTTCTTGTGCTTGATCTACCCAATATACATGTAGTATAGAGATGACACATATCAATGCTTTGGCGGACTCATCCCTCCTAGACAGAGCATCAATGACCAAAGTTTCCTTTCCTTTCTTATAAACAATCTAAAATTCATATCCCAACATCTTAGTGACCCATTTTTGTTGCTCTTTTGAAGATAGACGTTGTTCTAAGAAATATTTAAAACTATCATGATCATTTTTGACCTTAAAATGTCTACCCATCAAGTATGGTCTCCATTGTTTGACTGCATGTAGTATTGCCATCATTTCCTTTTCAAATGTGGGTTTTAACAAATTCTTTCCTTTTAGTTGTCAGCTCTCAAAAGTAATGGGGTGTCCTTCTTGCATTAGTACTGCTCCGATTCCATTTCCTGAAGCAGCGCACTCAACTACGTAGTTTTGGAGAAATCTAGGGTTGCTAATACTAGAGTGGTGCACATAGATACCTTCAATTTTTCAAATGCCCTAGATGCTTCCTCATTCCACTAAAAGGAGTTATTTAATAATTTTGTGAGTGGTGATGCTATACTACCCATAATTTTTGAAAAATATACAATAATACCCTGTGAAACCAAAGAAACCTCATAATTGTTTGAGGGTTCTTGGGGTTCCCATTCCACCATGGCCTGGATCTTATGAGGGTCCAGCTTAACATCTTCATGAGAAACAATATGGCCCAAGTATTCCACTTCCTGTACCCCAAAAGAACACTTTGAAGGCTTTACATAAATTTTATGTTTCTCTAAGACTTTTAAGACATTATTGACGTGATGTAAGTGTTTCTCCCACGATTTGTTGTAGATGAGTATATCATCGAAAAATCCTAAGACAAAATTTCTTAGAAATGGTCTAAATACTGAATTCATCAAGGTTTGGAATGTGGAGGGAGCATTGGTAAGGCCAAATGACATCACTAGGAATTCATAATTTCCTTGATGAGTTCTGAAAGTTGACTTATGAATGTCTTCTTGCTTGACTCTAATTTGGTGATACCCAGAATGCAGATCTAGTTTTGTAAAATAAATGGCACCATGCAACTCATCTAATAAATCATCAATGATGAGAATATGAAACTTATCTTTGATAGTGAACTTGTTAAGTTCTCTGTAATCTGTAAACAATGCGTCATCTTCCATCCTTGCGATGCCCCATCACCACGAGAGCAGAATAGGCAAATTTGACTATGATGAATAATACCCATTTCCAACATTTCCTCCATCATCTTCTCGATCTCACTCATTTGCACATATGGATATCTATAAGTCCTGATGTTGGGGGGTTGGCTTCTTGGAATCAACTGAATAACATCACCATGCTCTCTTTCAGGTGGTAATCCTCTTGGTTCCTTGAAGACAACTACATGTTGATTAATAACCTTTTGAAGATTAGGATGCAATACCTTCATTTGCGGTTGGACTTATATAGAGAATAATTGTGCTACAAAACCTTTAGAACCCTTTTTAAGAATCTTCTGCATTTGGTGAGAACTCACCACTAGAGGATCTTTAGCTTGTAGACCTCAAATTTCAAATTTTTTACCCTCAGAATGAAAGCACATGAACAATTCCTGGAAATTTATCTCTGTGGTGCCCAAGGTAGTGAGCCACTAAACACCTAAGAAAATATCAGATCCACCCATGGGAATAGAAAATATCATAGATTCTAATGTGTAATCACCCATCATGATTTTGAATTTATGGCATTTACCTAAACATTGGACTGTGCCACCATCTGCAATCATTACTTGAAATACAGGTGCTGGGTAGATGAAACAATTTAGTCTTGTTGCCAACTTATGATTGATGAAATTATGTGTGCTCCCTGAATCAATCAAGACTATTACCTTATGCTTCTTAAGATAACCCACAACTTGAAGGGTTTGTGGAGTACTAATACATGATAGAGCATGGCATGAAATAGTGGGCTAAGGATCTCTAGATTCTTCCTCTAATTTTTCCACTTCCTCTATTGATGTTGCCTCATATTCTTCCTCATCACCAGATCCTTCAATGTAGAAAAAAATTTTCTCAGAACATTTATGATTTGGTCCATATTTGTTATCACGGTTAAAGCATAACCCTTTGGCTCTTTTTTCTTCAATTTGTTGAGGTGTCAACCAAATTGGCCGAGGGTAAGAAGGAGATAAGGTGTTACGATCTTTTATGTTAGAAAAGGTCTACCTTCTACTGGAAAGAAATTGTTCCTCTACTTGACGTGCCATGATAATGGAATCAGCAACCTTGAGTGGGTTAAACATGCATACCTCATGGTCAATGTGGTCCTTAAGACCCCCAAGAAATAGGTCATTCAAATACTATTCTGTAATATCCTCCACATGCAAGGACAAAGTTTGGAATTGATGGACATACTCCTTAACTGAACCAGTTTGGCGTAACTTTGCTAATTGGCTGAAATAATTCTCAGAAACACTAGAACTATAGTGTAATTGAATCTCTTCAGTGAACGCTATCCATGTGACATTTAGGCCATTATTTTTCCTTTGAGCACATAACCAATGATACCAAGACAATTGATCAAGTTCTAGGTAAGAGGATGCCACAATTACCTTTTGTCCTCCTGGGATATGATGGAGATCAAAGAAATTTTCCATTTGGGTAATCCAATTGAGTGGAATCCTTTCCATCAAATTTATGCATTTCAACTTTTGGAATCATGCCCCTCCATTAGTGAGAAGATCCACTTGAATGATTAAAGGATCCTCCCTGATTTGAGTGATTTTGATCTATGTGACCATTTCTAGTATAACCCATATGACTAGCATTGGAAGTTGTATTAGAAATAGCATTCAAAAATTCATGCTACATTGCATGAAAATCCTTTCGAATCTCACTCCTAAGGCTACCTTTCAGTTGATGAAGCTCAACATTAAGGTCATCCTTACTCACCATATTGTTTACCCTTTCCTGAAGTTGGATGACCACCTCAGATACTCCCGAACCAGTAGAATATGAAGCCATATCTTCCTTATTTGGGATCATTCCTGGAGTTTCTTGTCCTTTTCCTTGGCCTCGGGTAGATCTACCAGCCATGATGAAGGATGTGGGTCTAGGGGTAGACTTAATAGGGCAAAATTTTAGGGTTTAGGGTTTCATAATTTTTTTGCCCGAATATAGGAATTTATAAAACAAAAACCCTATCTATTTTTTGGAGGGGCTTCTGAAAATATAAGAAATTTCAAAATTTTCAAAAAATTACGCCCTAGGGAGCCAAATTATGAATAAATATAGAACCGTAATAACTTTTCCAAAACATGTCAAAACTTATTGAAATTTGGAGAGAAGCTTACTTGATTTATTTCACCTCACCACAAGAAAATTGTAGAAAAATTCACTACCAATCTTGAGATATGGTCAAACCTTCAGAATTAGGGTTTAACACTTTCCTGGCCAAGATCAAGCTCTGATACCACTTGTAATGAAATTACTTGATTAATTATGATTATCACCAACAATAGAACACCAAATAACACAATATTGCAGAAAAATTCTCTCAATATGAAAGTATAATAGCTTGGCCACTTCGAGGGGGCAACCTCCAGAACATATAATAAGACTCAAATACTCAACATAATCATCATCCACTACCAATAACCCCTATTTATACTATTCCTATGCTATGGCCATCAACAAGGCCAACCAACCAATGATAATAGATCATATATAAAAGAGATACATCATGATATTAAGTTATGATAGCAACAATTCAGCTATATCCATCCCATGTAAGATATATAATTAAGGGTGTAACAACATCAGTTTAAGGGTCTTGATTCCATTCCATAAAATTGAGACCACTAAACACTCATTCCTAACATGATGATAGAGTGTCATTCCCTACTTTCAATTTCAATTTCAGTAATTAGTGTAGTAAGTTCTCCTTAATGCGATTTAGAAGACCAAGGTAAGTACAATAATATTTCCCATAGCCCTTAAACTTGCAGTATAGAATAAACCAAGCCACACTAATGCTACCGAAAGACATTTCAACTCATTAATCTTGTGAAAGTACAGTCACACAGCTTTCTAGTCCACTCACATAGATAAATTCATAACCCTACAATATAAGTAAATATTCATGTTGTGATAAGTGATTCTTACTAACTAATATAAAGAATGCACTAAAGGTACAAAACACATTCTTAGATGAATAGTGAGTGATTTCTTTCCATCCAACCCTAGGGTGTAGGAACCTATTTATTTTGAAAAACAAATAGACTCTGAACTATAATGTAACACAAGACCATGTGTCTCACTAATTAATTGACACAAAAGGGACCCACCCAAATAATTGATTTCCATGTTTCCACGTAGGAAAACACCCATTACTTATTGAAACAAGTTGTCATGCTTCAATGGCTTAGATAATATAAAGAAACTTATGGTAATGATTGTGTAAGCACCATTGGATTGTAACAATGAATACCTGGGGTAAGAAAATGCAAATCTATTCTTAACATATTTTTAGTCTTTCCATGTCAGAGATGAAAGTTCTCATGTGCATTTTTTCCCCTTATGTTATTTGTGAGATAAAGCAGTGGGATTTTGACCTAATGTTGTTGCTTTTTTTTTTTTTTTACATCATGAGACTTGGTTGCATCTTCATCATTATCTCATTGAATTTTAGTGGTACTTCTCTAATGACTTATGCATCCATGTTTAATCCTGAAAACATGGTTATGTTTGGAGTGAGTAACCTCTAGCTATTGGGTGTTCAATGGATGATGGTCAGTTTGTTGGTTGTGTCACTCCATTGTGTCTATGGATAAGTTTATTATTACCTCTACTAAAAAATTCCTAGTTCATAATTTAAAGATACAAGTAAGAAAACTATCCCAAATTTGATCTTGTAATTCTTTATCTGCCAAAACAACATCGATTTCATTTTGATGATTGCATCTTTATATAGATTTAGAAAAATAGCTTGGGGTGGAAGTTTTAATTGGCATGTTAATTTCTTGAACTAAATCCCCTTACTCTTTCTTTTTTATGTCAACATGATAAGGTTATAGCCTTTATTACCATTTTCAAGCTTCTTGCATATCAAAATAAATAAAACCTTTGTATCTCTATTATTATGTAAACACTGTGTTTTCCTGGTTTTGTTTGTATAATTTATTATCGATTGAAGAAATAATAAATCTAGAATGGAAAATGTTAAACACTAAAATATGTTGAATATAGAATAATGGTTTTTTTCCATAATCTAATTTACACGGTTAATTCTTTTTTTTCCATAGCCTCATTTGCATGGCCCCAAATAACATCATTATTGAACATTTCTGTAAACACTTTCAGTGAATATTTTTGGAAATACATTTTGAATGTATCAAAATTAACGAACCTACCACGAATGTATTTTCAAATAGTTGACTTGATCTTTTCAGATTTAGATACATCTCTATGAATATTTCTATTCATTTATGGACCGCTTGGTATTTGGTTTGGTAAACTGCCACATTTTTTACATGGTTTTTACATATTTGATCCTAAGGATTTTCCCATTTATATAATATTTTCGTGTTGAGTTTGAAGGAGTGGGAATGACTATAGAATTTGTATTTTTTTTGTAAGGAATGAGAACCATGGTTATTGAACTACTAATGCCACAATTGTAGTGAGAGTGGGTATTTTTTTCCGTCAAAATTTAATTTCCACCCACCACTTTGGTGTATGTAATCCCCATTGAGGAGGCTTACTGGGGGGTTCTTCTTTACAGTAATTACTAGTATAGGTCCATAGAGACTTTCTTAGAATGGGTAATTTACTAAACCAAATCCACTTATCCTAACTTTTTTATGTCAACATAATAAGGTCGTAGGCTTTTAATTTCATTTTCTATCTTCTTATATATCGAAATAAATAAACCCCTTGCATTTCTATTATTGTGTAAATGTTATGTTTTCTTGGCTTCATTTGCATCATTTATTGTATGTTGAATAACTCAAAATATCGAATAAAAAAATACATCAAACACTGAAATATGTAAAAGGTAGAGTAATACTTTTTTACCATAATCTAATTTGCATTGTGCATTGTTATTTTTTTCCATATCCTCATTTACATGGGCCCAAATAACATAATTTTTAACATTATTATGACCTACAAGAAGCTAGAAAATGGTGAGAAGCCAGAAGAAAAGAATTCCTTTTATTTTTGTGCATTCATTCATTTATATTATACACTTGTAAATACTTAGCATGATGTTCATGCTTGTATACCCAAATTACAGTCCAACCACTGTTACAACAGGTTTGAGCCTTTCCTAGGAACCCATTATTTGCTCCAAAAATTGTGTATGTGCCAACCTACAAACTTTTATGGAATTTTAAACATAATATACATTGTTAAACAATTTGATGTTCTCTGGCATTAACAAAATTAGCTCTAAAAACAAAGGTTAGGGGGTGACAAATTCCCCTTTGAATTCTATACGATCTTCCTCATTTTACTTCAATTATTTTCATTTCAATGTAGAAAAAACAAATAACCTTATGTGTCATTGTGCTCCATTAATAACTTGGCCATTAATATAGACATTAATTAATTTGATTTTATGTCATCTTGTTATGTTTTGTGTTTATCATTTTGATCAAATTTAATTGCAACTCATTTGTTCTTGGCTTATAATTAATTATGCTTTGTTTTGTAGTTGTTGACTTTCATCCTACCTCTGTTTTTGTTGACACATGGTCTAGAAAATAAAAGGTGCATGCAACAATTTTTCCCTGTGCTTTATGAAATCCTCTAAATTGCATCTTTAATGTTGTTCTTTCTTTAAAAAATAGGTTCCCTTCACATAGATTTTCTATTTTTAAGGTTTTCTAATGCATTTCATTCATGTTTATGTGGTGCTTGTTGATTTATTTTTTTTAAAAAGTGGGGGGATGGGGAATGCAAATGTATCCTTTCCATGGGCTTCAACCATTCATATAGTTAGAACATGTAAACTTGGTGTAAAACTTATGTTGTCTGCATGTTATTTTATACAATTGTTGACATATCCTTCCTTTCCTTTGGTAACCTTTTCTTAATTTTTTTACAATGCATGGGTTTACATTTATCTAAAAATACAATCAAAAGACTCTTAGAGGGAACCCCATTTGCTTCATGCCTTCATGTGATCTCCTTAGTACCTATTTCTCACCTGTAGTGCTCCAAACTAAAATATGAGGTTTTCCTTTCTAATGGGGTTCACTCTCACCATGGACTTCTGTCATCTAAATGTAATGACAACATCTAAAAAGGGGAGGTGCAATAAGGCTCGATTGTCAAATTGAATTCTTAAGCTTGCAAGCCAGTAAAAGGATACATGTGCGAGCTTGAGAACTTGGAGCTTATTTGTTATCTATGTCTCCTTTGAATGAATGCATGATTCCCATGATTTCCCACGCTTGAATACACATTTAAATGTGGGAATGTGATGAAATTTGGAATGGTGATTATTTTCCATTACCTTCAAATTGTTTTTACGCCAATAACTTTCTCGCTCGCACGTGATACATTGTGTTGTGCACTCACTCAACCATCAAGTCGTGTTGCATATATGCAAGGAGCCTCATGCTCTATAGCTAGAACTATTGTACCCTCCTCACAGATACCGATACATGCTCTTAGGCCCCACTTGAAACAATGGTCTGTGAAAGGTCAGGTTGTGCAGAAAATTTATCTTAGTGAATACACAAACGTGAAATGGAAAGGTTGGCTCTTTGGGTTCAAATTTATAGTCAGTGATTGTAGTGAGGTCCATGTTATGTGCTTTAATGAGGCATGTGAGGAAAGTTTCTATAGTATTCACACTGGAGAGGTGTACATTTTTTCTAATGGGAAAATCAAAGCACCTAACAAGTATTTCAACCATTTGAATGCCTTATGTGAAGTTTTCTTGTGCAACACATATATGGCTACACATTTCCCATCTGATTCATCTTGGTAGCTTTTCCACTTCAATCAACTACGGGAGATTACAAGTCTTCCCTCCTGCAAATTTCATTGATTTTCCCTCTTTGGTCTCGGGATTGTCTGTCACATGTAAAACATATACGATCGAGATAAATAAATGAACTTGCCAGCTTTCAGACATGTAAGTGTTGGGATGAGAAAATGAATAAGTATTATAATGGATAGGAATGAACATGTAAACGGAAGTAGAGGTATCACATGGGAGGATGAGAAGGGTTACATGCAGGACTGCGGATATAGGTAGATTAAGGACTCAACCATTTTATGGAAGCATGCTAAAAATATACTTAGAGTGCCCATCACACAAAGGTTACCTTTGCAATAAAGTGTTATATCTCGAAAGTGCACCCTGTAGAGAGATGGTTGCATGTTTTCTAAGCTTGCACAAATGATCTCTCTCTTTCGTAGATACAATGGAAACACCTCAGGTCTGTGAGTATACCTATTTTGAGGTGAGTCTCTGGTATCAATGCCAGTTCCTTATTGTTGTATCCTAAACTGATTTCTAGGAGTTTGAGAGTAAAAGATAACTGTAAACTAATTAAAACTAAGGTGATACACCAAATTTGTATGAGGGCTTTGACTAAGTATATGCACAACTGATTTGGGAAGGATTCTTGATGCACGAACCAATAGTTTTGTCTGCAGAATATCTAAGGGTAAAACACTTGATTATACTGAGGGAGAATCACAACAGTACTAATAAGTTAACATGCACATTAAAATTAAGCAAAAAAGACTGAATTTGTAGCAGTTTAAGGTGACTGATCAGGGAATTCACACTCACAAGATTAATATAAATGTACACAAGACTAAAAAATAACTTGGAAAGGCAGGAAATACTTCACACTTAGAGGGAAAAACTAGCAAAATTTTCTTCAGTACTCATATATCCAAAAGTCATCCAGTCGTCCTCTTGTGCTTTGCAAAGGCACACAATATATAGCCAAAATAAAATTCACCCTCTCCCTAAAAATAGCCTAAGCTTTGTACTCGCCCATGCATCTTATTTGTATCCTTTATTTAATAATAGATAAAGGGAAAAAAAGAGCATGTAATTAAAAATAGGAATTATTAGCCTTACATTAGAGTCAAACTTGAAGTTGACTGTTCTATTTTAAGAAAAAGAAGGATGAATAATTTTCTAAAAATAAGGTTGCTTGCTAGGCAAGTCTCTTTCCATGAACATGCAACTTTGTCTTCTTCTATATTCTGTCATGTTGTGAAGGCATGCAAAATACAACTCCCTATATGTGAGCAAAATAATTACAATACTTAGCAATATTTGCAAAAATAATTCCTCCTGTGGGGACAAATTGCTATGTGCACATGCTCTAATATTGACATCTCCTTTTGAAAAATGGTCACATGAGTGAAACTCTACAAATCAACCTAGCTCTTTGAAGTGGGGACCACCTGTGGTTGAAATCTTATCTTCATTGGGTTTGGCAACTTTTGTGGACTTAGCAAATACTATGTTTTAAAATCATGAGGGACACTTTATAAAATCCACCCCAAAATGTTCGACCAACTTTGATTATTGGAATGACCATACCATATGTTATGCCGCCTTTGAGTTGTTAGCCTTAGCATATTATAAAACTCACCTTTTCGGTGATCATGGTATATGATTTGGTTAGCCCTTTTAAATTATTTGAAGCATGCACTAAGGTTTAGAATTTTGAAAGTCATTTGTAATGATTTTCTTGGTGGACATGTGGGCTATCTCCTTCTCCACAATGAATCACCCCTTAGTGACTTGGTCAGTGGCTTCTGTAACTCTAGTTGAGTTTTCTTTGATTGTTGGGACCAATTTTAAGACGTTGATCCTTGTACCTTTGTTTTTTATTTCATCGATCCATAACCTGTGGTTAGGGTTTTCTTACTGGCATTTTTAATGTGGGTGATGGCATCTTACCCAGGTGGTTTACATTGATCATTGTGATTGATTTGAGGACGTCGATCTTGTGTCCTTGATTTTTTATACAGTCGATCTCTGACTACGGTTGAGTTTGGGTTAACCCACTTCTTGGGTTTGGGTGGTAAAGGGAACTCGACCCTAAAGAAAATTCATTTAGATTTTTTGGTTGTATGGGAAAAGCCCTGGAAAATTTTCCTCTTGATGTGGATTATTATGTTCTGTCGAGCTCGGCTTTCACTATATTTTGGATATCCTTCTCTTCAAAAGACTCTCTGTCATATCAGGTTTCATGGTCAACACTTTCTGGTTCTTTGAGCCACCATATTCGTTTATTTGAGCTCGACCTTGCTCATTTATTGTATGTGTTACTTCATCGGATGATGACATGGTGATGGGAGATCAGAGCTCATTTTTCTATCTTATTTCTATAGTGGCTTCCACTATTGCTAATCTTGAAGCTCAGCCCCATTCTATTTAGTCTTTGCATCACCGTTTAATGAGGTCAGTAATATTTTCTCAAACCTTGAGTTTTGCTGGTATTTTGGTTCATCGTGACCATTTCGACCTCTGAAACTGATAATTGTTTTTCATTTCATTTCTTGTGACCTTCGGGACTCGGCCTTGATTTTTTTGAGTTGGAAACTATTCTGAGCTGAACATTTCTGGGTCTGTTGATTTTATGACCTTACTTTGAGGATTTACTAAATTTTTCCTTAGAACCGGTAAGTTTCAATCGAGTACTCATATTTTTCTCTGAAAACACATAAATTTGGTACTTAGCTTGTTGTAAGCTTTGTAGTTTTGAAGTCACAATCCTTAAATCCATGTTCTTCCTCTTTTGAATGCCATCCCAAGATGGTTATGGTATTTTAGAACTGTAGATCTGCATGTTTTAAAACATGGGTATTCGGACTTCTGCTTTGATCTTTACTGTATGGATATATTATAAATGAATAGCCTATTTGCTGGCGTATCTGTTAGAAACCTCTGTCCTAGCTTTCTTGGATTTGAAACTTCAAGTTTTGTCATTCTGAATATTTAAGATACTGATAATAAGCTCCTTGTTGTACAAGATCCTCTGTGATTTCTTGTTATGTTAATGGGTCTTCATTCACTGTCAGGATTTTTACTTCCATGTCATGGGTACTTGCAGATCTTATGTTTTTCATGTATCTTCCTTTGTTTTACTGTGGTGGACATAGAGTATTTTCTTCATTCTGAATACTTATACTTCAGCCTCTTCTCTGTATAAGTTCTTTGTGCTTTAACTTCTGAACAACTATTATGTCATCATTTGTTGAGAATATTGTAGAAGATGGTTATGATTTTCTGCAAATATAGTTCCTATACAGTACTTTAGGTCTATTCTTAAATATTTGGCTCAAATTTGTATTCTGTAGATTCTATTTGTTACAATTTACTATTTTAGGATCAACTTGATTCTTTGAAATTCTGTAGCACCCTTTTGAGAATACGTGCTTTAATCATTTTCAAATTGAGATTACTTGAACATTGAATTTCTCCGTGAGATGAGTGTTTGAAATGAAATTGTTTTTTGAAAATCACATCTATTGAATGCTTCACTGTAACAATATTCTTGAATTTTCTGGAGAAAAAAATGTCTAATGTTTCCTAAAAACATTGCTATAGGATGGCTCCATATTGTAAAATTATGAACCTGACTTTGATTCCTCACTATTTTTTGTATTGAACATATTATTTCTGAAACTCTATTTACAACTCTTGCATGTTGGACAATTCATGTTTTGTCAAAATGTAATTCCATTTCTTTTGTGCTTCAATGTTGTACTTGAGCTTCACCTGTAGTTACGTCTGTATATGATCAA
Source organism: Taxus chinensis (assembly GCA_019776745.2). Lineage (NCBI taxonomy): Eukaryota > Viridiplantae > Streptophyta > Pinopsida > Cupressales > Taxaceae > Taxus > Taxus chinensis. The sequence continues at coordinate 683,230,052 of CM034150.1, forward strand.
TTTCTTTGTATAGATAGTTTTACTTCTTTAATATGGCAGCATCTCAGTATTCATTCTGAATGACTTCTATTTCTGTAACTACAAATCATGCATTCAATTTGATCTCTGAAGCTATTACATGTAGTATTTTACAATCTTATTTGTATCTCAACATTGTATAATAATCTGATGGACAACTTATTTCTTTTAATTTGGAAGTTTATCCTTTCCTGTAGCAACTAGCTTTGATTTTTGTTCTTTCCTGTAGCAGCTAAAAATTTAAAGTGTTGATTTTTATGGTGAAGCCCTAGAATTTTGTTTCCAAAATTCTCTCTTCAATCCATTTTTAGTATAGTAGTTGTATTTTTTGATTCAGAACATAACACTTCATGTTTGAAGCTGGATTGGTAATTAAAATGAGACATCATAGTTATGTTATCTTGATCATAGCATGCTTTGTTGTTTTTCTCTATCACTTACTTGGTTTAAATCATTCCTTGAAGCATGATGGAAAGTTGTAAATGTCCATTTTACATGGCGAAGCCCTATCAATTTTTTTTCAAAATTTTGTCTTCATTCCTTTCAACTGTGACGTTCTCTTTTAGCCAAACATCAACTTTCAAATTCTTCCTTTTTATCTATTGAAAATTGAAACATGTGCTTCTATTGTTAGTCTCTCTTCTACACTGTAACTTCTTCCATTTCAGAACATTTATTTGAACTTTGAGTTACTGTTTCACACGGAATGTTTCAGCTCTATGGAATAGACTTGCTTCTATCCTTTCATTCCTTTGAGAAACAGATAAGGGTTAGGGCTAGGAGGAATACCTGTTGAATGTTGAGATGGTGTGCGCGTACCGTAGAGAAAGATCAGATCGACTGCGAAGAACTCCTTTTTGTCTTGGAAGGACTACCTGCAAGTAAGAATACAAGACCACCAGATTTTAATTAGACAATAAATGAGGGAGCTGCCTTAGGCCCAGGAAATATAAAACTTCCTTTCGAAGGTGGTCATTTCCCCTTTTAATACGAATTAACACAAATGGTAACAAAGAAAGCTATTGCAAAATCACGATTTAGGTACCTCGTTACAAAGAAATAGAGGCTAAACTATCAATAATAAAACGTCACGTTGTTTGTTTGGTTACTGGTCGTTGATACATTCAGGTTGAGTTACAGGGATAAACCAGGCTGGATCTGAGGTTGTTAGGTGACAAATAGGCGAGAAAAAGGTTTTGGGGTATAAGTCACAGTGACCAATGTCGGTCACTGGATAACCGACCGCGGTTAGAGAACTGCTGCCGGTAGGGGATAAATGACACTGGTAGGGTCAGCAATCTAGGTGCTTCTGGATAGAGGTTGGTTGAAAGGTGATTGTGGGGTTATTAAGACTGGCGGATGGCTGAGGGGAATAGTGAGAGAACAGGGAAGAATTAGAGTGTGATAAAATGGTCTTCTGGGCAATACAAGGATGTATGGATGAAGGTTAAGTGCAGGGTGCTGGTAGGTGGTAGATCTAGGAATGAGTTTATAATTACTATCAATCCACAGGCTCAAGAAATGGTGCTTAGAAACATACAAGACACTACTTACTCGTTCCTGATGAAGATGCAGGTTCCAAGACTGTGATGACAAAGACAGGGCTCAAGTAGGATGATCTGACAATCCAAGATGTGTTATCTCCTCTTCTGATGCTCGGATGAGTGTCACTGGGCTCTGGTTATTCAGTTGCAGTCTTGGGCTTGATGTCCTTCTCTACAAACTCTTCTTGTTTCTTCACTTGTCTCTGCTCGGCCAAGCAAAATCTAGATTCTTTCAATGATTTATCCTCTTCTCGATCAAATGAAAATCTGATCCTTCTTTTTTGGTTGGAGGTGGTCATTTACAGGGAACTGATGGTGGTTACGCAACCAACGGTGGTCGAGTAGGAACCGGTATCGGTCAGGTCAAAGCGGGCTATTTTTGGTAAAATAGCTAGCTTTCCCTCCTTTTCTCCCGAGGGATTAGTTGCGGGCTTGGTCAAGTCATTATGAGGTTGGTTTTAGGTGCGGGTGAGGAGTAATTAGTCATGGGTGTGGATGTGGACCAAGTTATAGGTCTTAATTAGGTTAGTTTAGGGTTAAGACTAGGTCATGATGAGGTGGCAAAATGAGGTGGCAGGTATGGCGATGTGGATTTATTAATTATAAGGTAATTAATAAATAATTGTGTAAGGTTTAGGTGATGAGTTTAGGTTGCGAAATGAGATGCAGGGCACAGGGTGTCGTAAGACACAAATTTGGTGTCTACATTAGCCCCTTGTTGTCGTGTAGCTTGTCTTTGTTAAAGCTACACGGACAATAATAAGAAGTGGTTACCCCTATTAAGGGTATAGGTAATCCCCTTCAAATCTATCATAGATTGAGGTAGCGTGAAATCAGGGATAGGGTTGATAAAGGGTAAATGGGGTTTAGATAATGGTAAGATGGTGGGGTAGGTCCAAGGAAGCAGACGCACGTTGACATGCAGTAGTGCGACCGGGGTACATGATTTGAAGAGAAAACAAGCAATTCATAGGCAAAGGTCGATAGTTTATCCAAACAAGGGTGATATAATCCTGGTATCCAAGGCATAGGAAGTAGCTCCAGGGGATTTAACGGGTAAGGTACAGGAACGTTTAGGCATGTTTGGCAGTACCAAATGGTTGGTTTGGTTGAGATAAACGTCACGGTCTTGGTCTAGGCAAAGTTGGTCGACTGATCAAGTCAAGGACCCTAATCATGCTAAAACACGAACAGGTGAGCTCGATTGAACAAAAGGCTACATGATGGGTGGATAAAATGGTATTGTGTTGATGTTGGGCGAGGTATTTAATTGGTGTGGCCTTGGGTCGGGCCAAATGGTTTGGTGCGGCCTTGGGTCGGGCCAAAGTGGTTGGTTGCGGCCTTGGGTCGGGCCAGATGGTTGGTTGCGACCTTGGGTCGGGCCAAATGGGTTGGTTATGGCCTTGGGTCGGGTCAAATGGTTGGTTGCGGCCTTGGGTCGGGCCAAAGTGGTTGGTTGCGGCCTTGGGTCGGGCCAGATGGTTGGTTACTGCCTTGGGTCGGGAAAAATTGGTTGGTTACGGCCTTGGGTCGGGCCAAATTGGTTGGTTGTTTCCTTAGGTCGGGCCAAGGAAGTTAACAAAGGGTTTTCAGCCAAGGTGGATATAGGCGATGTTGTGAGAAAGGACGATTAGTAAATAAGGGCAGAAATTGGGGAAGAGGTGGGATAAAACTGATATCGATTGTCTATGACCGATATTGGTTAGGTGACCGATACCGGTTCATTAGGGCACAATATAACCGGTATCGGTTATAGGTCGAAAACCTATAAAAAGAAAAAATACGGCCTGTCATTGTCATATTGTCAATTTGAAAACCAATTTTAGTTGTCTGAGGTCTTGTGGCGAGATTATAGATATTGTCGGCTGAGGTGGCACTATTTGAGTGGAGAAGTGAGTGATTGGTAGGCCCTAGCGAGGAGGAGGCAGCATTTGATTGGTGGAGGACCCAGCAGAGGAGAGTTTATAGCCATGGCATAGCCAAGAGGAGCTGGAGGTGCTGGACCAGCTGGACCACCACCACCCATCCCACCATGACGACGTGTCGTCGTACCGGTAGGTTCGAAACCTCTCATGGTGTGAATTTGATGTTGTTAAGCTATTTTTGGGGGTTTGGGTAGGAATCCATGTTTTGGTAAAATAATGAATAAATTGAAGTTATTTGAAAAATGAAGAGGATAGATGGGTGAAAGAGGGCAAGGCGGCAGGGTGGGTAGATTTTTAGGGTGTTTGGGTGGGTAAATAGGTATAAATAGGCAAAAAAGGAATTTGGGGGGTCGCGTCGGGTTCGGTTCCGTGATTTTTCAGTGACCGATGCCGGTCACTAAGAGACCGGAATCGGTCAAGAAATTTCGGGGCAGGGTGGGTTTGTGGGTGACCGGTGTCGGTCGTACATCGACCGGCGTCGGTGGAGAGGGGACCGGTGGCGGTCATGGGTGACCGGTACCGGTCCCTAGTTAGGAATATTTATTTTGTTGGTTGGTTTTGCTGTGGTTTTTTGGGGTGTTTGGTGGTTGTTGGGGCTGTTGTTTGGGTGTTTGGGTATTAGTGGTTTGGGTTTGTGTTTGTGGGGGTGAAGAGGGAAGGGGTCGAGGTTACTAGGAAGGTTGATTGGTGAGTGGGGGGAAAAAATGGGGCGATTGTGTGGTTGGTGCGGTTCAGATAGATTAGGTGTTGGGCATGAATGGGGAGGTGTTAAATTGGTAGGGGCATAGGTAAATGGTGAGAGTAGAGTTGAGTAAATGGTAGGGTGTGAAATAAGGCAAGGGGATATCGTAAAGTTTTTAGGGTAAAATAGGTGGGTGTAGGTGTGTGTTATAGAGTCGGGTTGTGGTCGGGTGGGTAAAAGGGGGTATAGAAGGGTAAAGTAGTTGTTTGAAAGGGTAGGTCTAATGAAGTGGGTGATTTGTGTAGGCATGTCAGCAGCTGACTATGTGGGATAAGATGCCCCTGTTGTTGAGCCGGATGTGGCCACACGTGTCCGCGGCAGACTGGGCCATCATGCGCGAGGTGGGACTCGGCGGAGTCCAGCGTTATAGGGCGATAGAGAGGGATCACAGTCTTATGGTCGTCCTTATCGAGAGATGGGATCTGGCGACCAATGTGTTCCATCTCCTGACTGGAGAGATGACCATTACATTGGAGGATGTGTATCGCATCTTTAGATTACTAATTGATGGAGAGGCAGTCTTCCAGGTGGATGCATAGACAGCCATGGACAGCATCTTACAGGTATTCGAGGATGCAGCCGCGCTATTGACTTATCACAGTGCGAGCATCGCCTATGGGGATATGTATCGTGCCCACCGACATGAGACATGGCTTGCCATGTTGATGATGATCGACATTACATGCTTCGCCCTCCCGGACTCAGAGGGAGGCCGCTTTCCACGGGCGTTGATGGGGGTATTACACGAGATGGTTGAGGAGCATACATGTTATGCTTGGGCACCAGTATACCTGGTGCAGTTATACCGAGAGCTGTGGGGCTACCGCCAGATGAGGTGATTCGGGATTTTCTCTACATTTTTGTTACATTGCTGGGCATATGAGCATATCATATGCATTCGACCAGTAGGGCTGCCCCAGCAGCCAGGGCCACAGGTGATTTATAGATATGGATTTCAGAGGTGGTTGGGGGTCGTGGGCCAGCCACGGGCAGTTCTTTCCAGACGGGATGTAGCATATTACCGGCACGTATTAGAGGGCGTTAATGCCCTGGATATTGTATGGAGGCCTTACAGAGGTCATCAGCCCCGTGGAGGAGCCCGATCACAGTTGCGGTGGATCCAGTATACATTCTAGATAACAGGACGGAGGCTGGGAGAGTATGAGCGGATACCTTTGGAGAGGGTACGAAGACAATCAGGGCTATGACAGGATGAGCCACCCCCCTTCCCTCAGTACCGGAGGGATGATGTAGAGGCTCCACTGCCTGCACCACAACCTATGGAACCAGATTGGGTAGCAGAGTGGCAGGCAGACGATACAGTGGATGACGCCGGGTGTACAGGATCATTTTTGGTATGGTGGGCAGGGGAGAGAGCCGCGAGGAGAGCACAGCCCGCACAGCCAGACTTGGTGGCTGTTAGAGCAGAGAGGGACCAGCTCAGGGGACAGGTATAGTTGTTACAGGGGCAGCTTGCTGCTGCACAGGCACAGATAGGTGTCCTACAGGGGCAATTAGCCCAGGCACAAGTGCAGGTCCAGCCACAGGCACCACCACAGGTACAGGTACCGCCACATGCACCACCAGCGGCACTAGCACAAGCACAGGTACAGGCACCACCACCGGCATAGCCAAAGGCACCGGTACCACCACTGGCACAGGCACAGGGTGTATTGGTAGGACAGGGGCCATTGGTATTAGGAGTCGGGGGACCAGCCCCAGCAGCTTTGGTGGCACGGGCCCGTTATATGGAGGCGAGAGCAGAGGCCTGGTACTATCAGGACGTCCTTGATGGTACCGGGGATGATTATCAGCCATATGCGGTGCACAGAGCTGAGACGTCGCGGAGTCAGAGATCCCAGGGTGGTTCTGCTACAGTCGGTGGGTCGGTGACAGGGAGGAGGCGAGAGCCAGGGCTAGGACCCGTAGGGAGAGGTTCTGAGGGTGGTGGGGAGAGTTGAGACATCCCTGGGTCAGAGAGAGATGTTTTGTTTGTAGATGGATATTAGATAAAGGCACCGGTCTACGAACCGGCTATGTTATTCTGTCATTTATTTATTCATTGATTGTATATACCGGCCTGTGAGCCGAGTATGGGTTGTACCGTTGATACCGGCCTGCGAGCCAAGTATATTTTTGATATGAGAGACCGGCCTGCGAGCCGAGTCGATATTTTGACAGTTGTTGCAGCTTGCGTGCCGGCTTTGTATTATTATGAGCTCACAGAGGCCCCTATGCAGGGCACAATTTATATTCGAAACTTTTGATGTATAGATATGATGACTTTGACCCACATGCTGTGTTTAAAATGTGTTAAGTGTTTTGTCGATGGTTTGTGATATTTAATGTATGATGAGTTTGATCCACATGGTTTATATATTGATGGTGTTGATGTCTTTTTTTGATGGATTTTTGAAATGAAATGTATGTATATATAGATGATGAGTTTAATTGACATGTTGTGTTTATGACATGTTGTATGTGTTTTGTCGCTGGTTTGTGAAATTGAACGTATGTAGCTGCTGAGTTGGATCCAAATGGTGTATAGATTGATGGTTTTTGATATCGTTTGTTGATGGCTTGGTTGTTTTTGTAATATGGGTAGATGATGTTGATGAAATTGTGATGAGATATGGATTTAATGAAAAATTATAGACAATGGTGTTGTTTATGCAGGAAAAAGTGACGGGCGCCACAAAAATTTGCAAAAATGAAGAAACGGCTTAGGTTTAAGCAACAAGGGGGCACATGACCAATATCGGTTATGTAACCGATGTCGGTAGCAATATAACCGATATCAGTTATGCAAGAATTATTTTCCTAAAAATAGAATTGCTTGGTTGGCAACTTAAGTTCTTATTTTTAGCATTCTTATTTTTAGAGTCATGCAATAAGTTAAATATGCGAATGTGACGCTGTTTGACAACTGCTACAGGTAATTGCATGAAAGAATTTGAGTGATAAGGAGGAAAGAGACAGGTGAAGTGAGCGTTGGCTGAGATTCAGAAGGAAGAAAGACAAGTTATATTTGAAGAGGGTGGTGAACATGGCTGAACGAGGAGAAGCATCCAGCAGGCAGGGACGAGGGGGAAGACATGTTTCGCCCCAAGCTGCTACATCCCGAGAGGTAAACTGTTTGGTTGTAATTTGATTCTTGCATGTTTTGTGAATAGGTTGAAAGAAGTGTAAGTGGGTAAAGATGAGAAAGAAAAGGTGATATGTAAGGGTTGGGGATGGGGTGAGTGTTATGGGGTAGGTAAACAGGGTGGTCACGTATGTTTTTAGGTATAAATAGGAGTAAACGGGCAAAATAATTATCGTAGGTGTATGTTTTAAGCAGGCTAGGTATATTTTTGATAGTGACCGGTATCGTTTAGAAATAACCGGTATCGGTTAGAAAACCGGTATCGGTTATTCATAACCGATATCGGTCACTGTAAGAGTTTCCAGAACTTGAGAAAAAAACCCGTAGAGATTTGTTCTTTTGAATAATTATGTGTCGTTTTGATGTATGCAGGCAGAAGCAGGGTTAAGGATGAATGATATTGTGACAGCGTTGTTGTCACGAATCCGAGCGGATGTAACACCAGCTGAATGGGCATTGATAAATCATTTGGGGTTAAGTGGAATCCACTATTATTCAAGAATCGCGTGTAACCATGCTATGTTACAGACGTTGATTGAGAGATGGAATCCAGAAAATAATACCTTCTATCTGCCAACAGGGGAGATGACAGTGACTTTGGAAGATGTGTTCCGTATTTTGAGACTCCCAATGATAAGAAAAACAGTGTATCAGGCGTTGCCTAGCGCAGGGCGGGCAGCGATAACAACAGTATTTGGGTCAGCTGCACGAGATTTAACACAACGAGGTTTATCATTTACGTATGGTACAATGTATGCAACACACCCTGAGGAAACAAGGTTGGCCGTGCTATTAATGATAGCGGTGGGGTATTATGCATTACCGAGGGCGGAGGGTGGAAGATATCCCAAAGCATTGATGAGTGTTATTTGAGAAATGATAGAAATGAGCATGACTTTCGCATGGGCACCCGCATATCTGGCAGAGTTATATAGGGGTCTATGGGCCTGCAAGTAAAAACACAGGACGACACTGGATTGTTCATACTTATTACATTGTTGGGCCTATGATCATATTGTTTGTGTGCATCCAATAGGCCGACCCATCGAGTCGGGAGAGGCAGGAGTGCAAAGGTTAGGATTCAGATGATGGGTCCAAACATAACAAGAAGTGAGATCCCAGGCCGTGATAGATGACATCGAGTATTATAGACAGGTATGGGAGATGGTGACGATTGCGGATATTTGTTGGAGGCCTTACGGGAACTATATGGTGACAGAGCACATAGCTGAGGAGTTGAGGGGTGTAGAGCGATTGAGGTGGATCGCAGGGCACAGGCCGAGTGAGTACGAGAGGATTCCTCTAGATCACGTGCGGCGACAATTTGGGTTCGTTCAGGATATACCTATGACATATAGACCATACATGAGGATCGACGCCGAGGCAACATTCTCTCCTCCCTGACCTACACCTCCAGAAGGGCCAGAAGAGATAGCAGCCGATCGTAGGGTAATGGATGCGGGAACGACAGAGGCCTATAGAGTATGGTGGGTAGCAGAGCTGCTAGGTGCACGTGAGCACCCTGACATAGCTGTGATTATAGCGGAGAGAGATCGTCTGCAGGATTTGGCTCACTAGCTTCAAATACAGGTGAATGATACAATGTGATTGTTAGAGGTTTCACAGTTACGAGTGGAGAGACTGGAGGCAAGATTCCTCCATGCGAGAGGATGTATTTGTATGTAACAGGAGATGTTGGCTGATCAATGGGAGGAACCAATGGCAGTGGCACCTTTGAGGATGGAGAGGCCAACTGAGGGGCATCGACGATCATGATCACCACCTGATTTGGGAGGAGGTGTAAGGGTCTAAGTGAATTTCATAGGAATATAAGAATAAATAAGGATGCCGACCTGCGAGTTGATGATAGAGAAGATGTATTTGTTTAACATCTAAAATAAAACTAAAGATGTATGTGGTTTTGAGTGATGATAATAATAAGAATGGTTGTTTTTTTTAATGTTGTTTTTGTTTTGTTTGAAAAAGGATAAAGATGAATGTTGGAAAATAGAAATACACAAAAAATATTTATATTTACAACACATGATAGGGTATGGTAGGGGATGGTCGAGCTAACCTTGGGAGACCCCATGTCTCCTAAGTGCTGCCTACATAGCCCATTGCACAAAGCAAGGAGGGGCCTCAGACCGATGTAGTTCTCCCTTAGGACCAAGGAGAGGTGAATTCAGGAAATTGAAAGAGGGATTCGCGAGAACCGATGTCGAAAAGCGATGCACCACAACGAAGTTGCACTCCGATGGTAACCTCAAGCCAACGCAATATGTAAGATTCGAAACAATGGAAAGAAGATTGCAAGTAAGAAGAATGGGTCTACTCATGCTCATAGATCGAAAAATAGGAAGTACAAATAGGGGTGCTGTGTAACCCCCATGCCTAAACATGGAAAGAAATCAATGACGCCACTGATGCATATGACGTTGACTGACGCATATGACGCCACTAGAAGAGGAGTTACAATTCTAAATAAGGAATGTAACTCCTATGACGCATTGACGTAAATGACAATGTCAGATTCTATGACAGAATCTGACACTTGTCATTTGACTTCCTAAGACCTATGACTCTCGCAAGGCGAGATGACTCACCTAGGTGATGTGGACGATGACTGGACAGTCACACACACCAACACCCCCCCTTCATCGAAGCCGAGGAAGAGGTCAAGGTAAGCCAGAACAGAAAAAGAAGACTCCCCTAGACAACTAAGAAAGATGTGTCAATGGGCCCCGGCAACTAAAGGCCTGATAAGGTGCCCATGTACAAACAACATCTTTCTGGAAAGAAGAAGAGGACAAGAAGGAGGACTATATAGCCCGAAGAAGATGGGCGGCTGCAACAGACCTCACCCCAAGAAGAGACCGCAAGTGAAGAAACGTCACCTCAGTGAAGGGCTAGGTGAAAATGTCTGCAACCTGATTAACTGTTTGAACATAATGTATGTCGATGATGAGATCCTCTGCCTCTGGACTGAAGAAGAGCCATCCACACCGAACTGTGTGTCTGCCCTTAGGAAGGACAGAAATGACGTGCTGGAAGTCTGCCCACTCCACAAAGGAAACTGAAGGTAGCAACACGAAGAACTCTGAGTCTGGTGCACTGAAGTGTGACATAGGTCTAGCGAGTGAGTGCCAAGGAACCGAAGGTAATGCCACGTGCGTAGAGCTGTCAGAGTGAAGAGGACCACCCGTAGAAAGGATTTCCAACTGATGTGAAAGTAACAAAAGATCCCCCACAACAGAAAAGGGATCCACGAGCAAGGGTGGATCAATGAAGGTCTCCGGAAAAGTGGAAGTGGCAAGAGTCCTAGAAGGGGCACTCCCAACAACAGAGATGATGAACTCCTCTGAAAAACCTATAGATGGATGAGGGACCTGTAGAGCATCACAAGTGGAATCTGTGAAAAGACGACTAAGGTCAGGTAGATACTCATCCCAATGAGGGGGCTCAACAAACAGAAGAGCGATGTCAGATAGGTATGAGTCATCCAATGAAGGTAGAGGAGTGAAATGGGCCTCACACACTGGATCTGGAAAGGAGGCGGGTGTGATGACTATATGAGACTGAGAAGGGGACTGCTCGATATCTGATGAGATGTGGGAAGTGTCAACACTCTCTGGAATAGTGAGAGAAAGAGGAGAAGAGTCCTCTGTAGTACTCTCGACATCAGAACTGGATGCACAATCCTCGTCATCAGAAGTAGAACCAAGCAAACCTGTGTCAGTGAAACTGTCATCACATAAAGAAATAGAGGAGACAACTGAATCAGCTGCAATAACAATTGCGGCAGTTTGTGAAGGGTCTCCATAGAGGGACTGAAGAATGCTCCAGACATGGTGGGGTGGATCTGAGTCTGCCACATGAACCCATTGAGATGTAGAGACATGCATCATCATGTGACCAAAGACATGGTCACAATCGTTGAGAAAATCATTAAGATGACGACGATCAGTGGGTGCAGGAACAGGCCCAACCAAGAAGTGAGAAAGACCCTTGTAGGCGAAGTAATGTTCCATAGAAGCACGCCAAACTGCATAGTTCTCTCTCCCAGTAAGAATTGGCGGAGGCTGTAAAGCGATCCTACGATGCTCAAATCTGGAAAGAGCACCCTCCATGATGCGGAATCAAAAAGTGCAAGATGCACAAATGCAAGACGTCGGACTCAGCCGATAATGCGTCTGCATGTAATACAACACCCAGGACAATAACAACCCCCTAGAACAAAATTACACCCCCCCAAGTTTGGCACTTTATAATTCAGTGCATTGATTACAACCAGATGAGACTGTGTTCCGAGAACCAGTTTGTCACTCACCTTGCAATTAGTGTAATAACGCGCAATGGTGGAGACAACAATCAAGGTTCGTAGGGCACAACAGATCAACACTGCAAGCAAGCACAGAAAGAGAGAAGCAAGAGGGGGAAGAAAGAGCTTTGTGAGAAACAGCGTCTCACGTCGCACAAAAGAATCCCTTTGTTGTAAGACTGTGGCGGACGCGCTCACAAGTCCACAAAAAAAGGAATACAAAGCTCAAAAAAAATGAGCTAAAAAAAGCAATGCAAAGACACCCCCCCAAAATGCGGCACTTTATAAAATTAGTGCATTTACAAAACTAATGATCCCATCATCTAGAGTGTGAAAAAACATGCAACTTTGACTAAAGAAGTGCTCAAAACCGAGCAACGAGTCAAAAGTTATAGCAAAAATCAATTCCCGCAACTGATGAGGAAAAAACCAATAAGCCTGCAAACGGATTAAAAAAGGCCCTAAACGCATGCAAAGGGTTTCGTATGTATGCTCGTTGGAAATGGCACGGAATTTTAGGTAGGTTTTGTTTGTATTGCGAGGGGGGATTAGCCACCTGCCAATCCCGGACCTCACCCTTCGTCTTCGGCACTCGACGGAAGGTTAATAAAACAAGCCAAAAAACTTACAATGCCAATAAAATGTAATGTTTTTACCTTATACTTTTTTTAAAAATAATGAAACAAAACGTTTTTTAAAGAGTGATAAGATAAAAAGAATGCAACCACGTTTTTTTTTATTTAAGAAAATTGAATAAAAAAACATATTTTTAGAGAGAGATTACCTGGCAGCGGACTGAGAAAGCCACGTGGGGATGAAAGGCAGGTAAAAATGGATAATGCAGTGACTGTCCACTGTAAGAAAATGCCAGAACAGTCCAAAAAAAGTCAGCTGAAGGAAAAAACGCCTCAACCGTCCAAAAACACCAGAATAGCGTGCAAAAATGCAGCCAGCTGAAAGAAAACGCCTGAGGACGGGGAAAAACGGCCAGAGAAGCTGGGAAAACGCAGGAAAGGAGAGAAAAATAACTGAGGACAGTGCAAAAATGCCTGGACAGTTGAAAAAACAGCCAGAGGATAGAAAAAACGCCTCTAACAGGTTAAAAACGCCTGGACAGTTGAAAAAATAGCCAGAGGATAGAAAAAAAGCCTGGAACAGGTTAAAAACGCCTGGAAGTCATAGAAGGTTGAACGTTGAAGCTAGGGAAAGCAGCAAGGCTCAAAAAAATGTGACTAGACTCCCAAAAAACGTGAGAGATCAGGCAAAAACGTGAGAGGTTTTGCAAAAAACGTTTTGAGACAGCAAGGAACCACAACGATGAGGAAGAAGCTCGGAATAGTCTGAGTATACACCGGTGAAGAAAAAACAACAATCCCAACCAGTAATCACAGGTCCACGCCAAAAAACGAGCTCTTCTTTTACCCTGCAGCTGAATTTGAACACAACCAGCAAGAAATAACCCAGAAACAACAGCCACAAAGATCTAGAAATATCCAAATATGAACTTAGCTGATAAGCAAACCAACCAAATACCTTAACTTGCAACTGCTGAAACCTCAATATGAGGTGAGCAATAATTCCAAAATGATAATCGAAAAAAAACTTGCACACGAGGAAATAAGAAGAAACCAGAAGTAATAAACAACTGAGAAACGAAGAGTGCACGTTTACCGAAACCATCTCTGATACCATGAAAGAGGGATTCGCGAGAACCGATGTCGAAAAGCGATGCACCACAACGAAGTTGCACTCCGATGGTAACCTCAAGCCAACGCAATATGCAAGATTCGAAACAATGGAAAGAAGATTGCAAGTAAGAAGAATGGGTCTACTCATGCTCATAGATCGAAAAATAGGAAGTACAAATAGGGGTGCTGTGTAACCCCCATGCCTAAACATGGAAAGAAATCAATGACGCCACTGATGCATATAACGTTGACTGACGCATATGACGCCACTAGAAGAGGAGTTACAATTCTAAATAAGGAATGTAACTCCTATGACGCATTGACGCAAATGACAATGTCAGATTCTATGACAGAATCTGACACTTGTCATTTGACTTCCTAAGACCTATGACTCTCGCAAGGCGAGATGACTCACCTAGGTGATGTGGATGATGACTGGACAGTCACACACACCAACAGAAATTTGGTTGTGGTTAGGCAATTTGTTGGTTGGTAAAAAAATTTGACATTGGTAGGGTAATGTTGTTGGTGTTGGTAGGGTAATGTTGTTGGTGTAGGTATAGGTGAAGCGAAAGTTAACATACCCAAGTAGTAGGGAATCGTGTCCTTATTAAGGTCAACACACAATCCTAGAGTCGAGCAAAAGAGGCCAGAGTGTCCCGTAGTTGAGAAGAGCTAAAAAAACCACATATTAATGTAGGATGAGCTTAAATCCCTAGGTACCTTGCATAGGCGAGAAGTCGATAGGTGAAAAGAGTGGTATAATCATAATATATCGGATATACGTCACGTCCCTTGAGTTTTGTTGCTTTGACAAATGGTGAGGTGAGGTGGTTGATGTGGGCGAGGGTGTAGAGAACTTATTATAAGATGATTATTCTGACAAAAGAGAACCAAAACTAAATAGACAAGTCCATGACTCAAAAGTGTTTTGAAATACTGCTTTTATTTTTATTTTATTTTTTTGGATATAGACTGATCAATGTGGGAAGTCTACATGGGATACGTATTTTGTTGTTCTTGAGGTCTTCACGAAGCTGATCAATGTGAGAAGCTTCTGATAAAGGCTGATTGTGTATAGCTGTCCTTCAAGGGAGCAGTCTATTTATAGTAGCAAATGCGGTGTTTATGTATAGCTGTCCTTTGAGGGAGCAGTCTATATATAATAGTAGCAATAGTTTGGCATATAGTTGTCCTTCAAGGGAGGAGTATATTGTATAATTTAGAGGTCTAGATGTCCGTTGGGCATAAAGCATCTAGTTTTTGTAGGAAGTTTGACTCAAGAAAATCCCATAAGTGTTTTAATTAAGAATGTGTTATTTTGATACTTTAAAGTCATGGACTAGACTAAAAAGGGGAAGGAATATTTTAAGGGGAGGTGATAATCAAACCATGTGAGCTTGATTTGATTTTGAGATGTAAGAAAAAAAGTGTATGTGGTGGTAAATGAGCTCAAGGGACGAGCGTAAGGTAGATAAGAAGTGATATAACACTAATTTCAACAGTAGAATGGTTAAAGATGCAAGGCATTAAGGGGCTCAGGCTCAGGTTTACCATTAAGCGAAGCTAAACGATAAGTGCCTGATCCATAAGTGTGAGTGATAATGTAAGGCCCAATCCAATTAGGAGTAAATTTTCCACGTTTGCTCTTTTCTAGTTTGGTTACATGTTGATTCTCTTTGAGGACAAGATCACCAACCTTAAAGGTATGCTCATGAAGTCGTTTATCATAAGCACGCTTGATGCGTTTTTGGTAGATTTGAAGGTGGTCAAGAGCCGTAAGATGACGCTCATCAAGAAGCTCTAATTGGGCTAACCGCTCTTGGCGGAAATCATCATTGGTGAGAATATCCTGAAGAGATATTCTAAGGGAGGATATTTGTATTTCGAGAGGCAAGATAGCCTCGGTACCATATACCAAAGAAAATGGTGTGGCATTAGTGGAGGTACGAATGCTAGTACGATAAGCCCAAAGGGCAAAGGGGATGTGATCATGCCAATCTCTTCCAGAATCATTAACTTTCATGAGGATTTTGGTTAGGGTTTTATTAGAAGATTCAGCTTGACCATTGGCCTGTGGATAGTAAGGTGATGAGAAACTAAGTTTGGTACCAAAGTTGTCACAAAGGTCTTGTAACAACTTATTTTTGAAAGATTTACCATTATCTATTATCAGGTGATGAGGAATACCAAAACGACAGATAATGTGATGGTTAACGAATTCGAGTGGAATGGCCTCCACCCATTTTATGTAATATTCGGTTGTTGTGATAATCCAACGGTGACGTTGCGAAGAGGGTGGGTGAATCTCACCAATAAGGTCTAAACCCCATTGTGAGAAAGGCCAAAGATCTCGTGCGACCTGTAGCGGATGGCTAGGAGTATGTTGAAGGTTGGCATGTTGTTGACACATAACACAACACTTAACATATTCGTAGCATTCGTTATTAAGATTAGGCCAATAATAACCTAGGCGAAGGATTCATTTAGCCACGACAAGGCCACTAAAATTTCTGCCACAAATACCGTCATGGACCTGTTGGATGGTATAGGTGACCTCTGCACCGGTTAGACATCGAAGGAGGATACCATCAAAGCCACGTTTATAAAGGAGTCCCCCCATGACGACATAATGAGAAACACGTTTAAGAAAAGTGTGTTTTCCGGTACTAGTTAGGTCAGGTGGGAGAACAGAGGTTGTAAGGTAGTCATGAAATTGGTGGTACCAGGTATCCTGCGAATTAGCAGACACATTATTTATCATACAAACAACCAGGGCTGAGTAAGATGGGGAAAAGAGTTGTTGGACCAAGACGAATATGTCAGATTCAGTTCGTGAGGCAGGAATTTGCGAGGCTAAGCAAGCCATAGTAACCGCAAATTTGTTAGTGGAGCGGGGAATGGTCTGGATAGAATAACGAGTAAATGAGGTCAAAAGTGAATCCACGTAATGTTTGTACTTTTTAAGTTCCTCATTTTTACATTGGTAGATGCCCATAACTTGATTGACTACCAATTGAGAGTCACCAAAAATATTAATAGATTTGACACCTAAGTGTAACGTAACCTGGAGACCCAAAACAAGGGCCTCGTATTCCGCTGTATTATTAGTGCAGGGGAAATCGAGCCAGAATGAAAGAGGCATAGGCTTGGTGTCAAGAGGAATGAGAACAACGTCGGCCCCTCTGCCGCGCTGGCATTTGGATCCATCGAAGAAGAGGGTCATTGGATACGACTCTTCCCTGAGTGAAAGAGTGGTGATGAGTTCGTCGGGGAAATTAAAATTGGTAAATTTTTCCCCAGGTAAAGGGGCCTCCGCAAGTTGGTCCACAATAGTTTGTCCTTTGATTGACTTCTGGTGTATAAACTCAAGGTCGAGGTCAACGAGGAGCATAAGCCATCGGGTGATGTGTTGGTTTAGATGTGGTTTGGCATACATATAATGAATGGGGTCTATGTTGGTGATGACAAAAGTTTTGTGATTCAGGAGGTAATGTCGGAGTTTGGTGGCTACGAATGATAGGGCTATGCACAATTTTTCTACATGTGTATACCTAGTCTCGTAATCCATGAGAGTACGACTTATATAATAAATGGCTTGTTCTCGACGTGCCGAGTCCCGATGTGCGAGCATGGCTCCTATAGCATGGTCAGTGGCAGAAAGGTAAAGGTAGAAAGGGCGATCATCCTGAGGTGGAATAAGCACGGGTGGCTGCAAGAGATAGGGTTTGAGAGCTTCAAAGACTTGGTGACACTCTTTGCTCCATTGAAAGGCAATGTCCTTTTTAAGAAGGTGATGGAAAGGTTGAAATCAATCTGAGAGTTGGGAGATGAAACGCCAGATGGATTGAAGTTTACCCTACAAACTACGCAATTGTTTGAGGTTTTTGGGTGGGGGCATTTCTAGGATAGCTTTGACTTTAGATGGATCAACCTCAATGCCACACAAAGAGACGATAAAGCCAAGAATTTTTCCTGAAATAACACCAAAGACACATTTCTTTGGTTGAAGCCAGACCGAATATTGTAATAGGTGATCAAAAATAATGGTTAAAACATCGAGATGTTCACTGCGATGTTTAGATTTTCCAAGAAGATCATCGACATAATCCTCAAGGATAGTGTGCATAATGTCATGAAAAATGTAAGTCATAGCCCGCTGATAGGTCACACCAGCATTCTTAAGGCCAAATGGCATGACATGATAATAGAAGGTTCCCCAAGGAGTTATGAAGGCAGTTTTATGTTGATCGGCCAGGGCTACATAAATTTGATTGTATCCCGAAAATCCATCCATGAGAGAAAGCATTTCATGGCCCGCAGTGAGATCAACAAGTTGATCAATACTTGGGAGGGGGAAGTCATCCTTGGGGCAAGCGAGGTTAAGGTCTTGGAAATCCGTGCATATCCGAAGTCCCCCCATCACTTTAGTGACAGGTACGATGTTAGAAATCCATTGAGGATAGTCAATTTAGGCAAGATGAAGGAAACAGAAAGGAGTCGTTGAAGCTCTTCTTTGACAAAGAGGGCAATGCGTGGATGCATTTTTCTTAGTTTTTGTTTGACTTGTTTGGAATCAGGTTTTAGGGTAATGTTATGGACAGCAATGTCAGGATCAATTCCTGGCATGTCAGCGTAGGACCAAGTGAAAGCTTGGTTGCGGGTACGGAGAAAGGTAGTGAAAGCTTGTGTTAAGGGATTGTCCGATCTTCACAACGTGAGGATCCTCCTCTGTGTGGATGTTGATTTCTATAGTCGACTCATTCAACATGGTTTGAGTTTCAGACGGTAAGGCGCGTTGAATATAGGAGTCGTCCGCACCAAGGTAAGTGAGGATGGAGTCATCATCCTGGCACTCAACAACATTAATCGAAGGCGAATCCTCTTCGATCATGTCTGGATACAGAAGGGGAAGAGAAGACGGGTCCTCATTATTGCGTTGATAAGTGAGAGGACCTAAGAAGATATCATTTATGAAAAAAAAAAGTTGAGGGATAGATTCAGAGTCTATCAACTCTATGGGTGATGATGGAAAAATGGGTGATGATGGTTTGGTAGGGGTGACGTCGTCATCCTCCAGGATACAACTGACACGAGGTTTCTCCGGTGTAAGTGTTTCAGGAAAATCGAGACCACTGTGATCATTGTGTTTGTGTGTAGTCACGGGAATGAGTGTATGTCGACCTTGTTCATAAAGACCAAAACCAAAGCCTTTCCGAGCACAACAAGTCAAGAAGGTGAGGGCGAAATGACGATTTGTCAAGTATTGAAAATCGGATTGGAAGGGAACCACACCAAGAGGAGGTTCAGGGGTAATGGAGGATGCGTCAACACCCCCATACGTTAGGTTGTTACGGAAATGGGGTGGTCCGTAAGAGATTACCTCCCCCACGTGACGGTCGTAGGTGGGATGTGCATGTAACTATCCGTACTCCTGCGGGGTATGGAAAGAGTTGACGTTATATAGGCAGTACTCCCCCAGCGTAAGGCGTTGAAAAACATCTACTAAGGGGTCGGAGGTTGGGATGTTATCTGTGGGAAAGGAAGTGATATTTGTAACGGCAGTTTCATTGGTTGAAGGTGTAGGTGCGGTTGAAGTGGATGGCTGGGTTGGATGAATGGGTGTCTTGACTAGTACAAGCACATCATTAGGGCGATACAACATATTGCAAGTTTTGAAGGGGGGAGGATCAGCTTTTACGGTGTAGGACTTCCCCTCGTACTCAAATTTTATGCATCTATGTAAGGTGGAAGGAACACATCCCATAGCCCGGATCCAAGGGCGGCCTAACAACATATTGTATTGGAACTCTCTCTCAAGGACATAGAAGAGTTCGGGTAAAGTGTGTGGCCCTACACGAATGTTAAGGATCACGGTGCCTAAGGTAGAAGTAATAGCATCATTGAATGACCGCAACATGATGGGGTTGGCACACATGTAACTAGAAGGGATATTCATTTGTTGGAAGGCTTTTGAAGAGATGATGTTTAGGATAGCACCCTCGTCAATCATAACACGACGTACCCGAATGTCCCGGACATAAGATGAGATGAAAAGAGCAGGGTCAGGTTCTTCAGCACCAAAGTCGATAATTTCGTCTTAGGAGAAACTGACAGCAGTAGCTTTCTGTACAGAGACAGAAGTGGTTGGGGAGATAGATTGTTTGGTGAGAAAATCAACATGATTGGGTGTTAGAATAGAGGTAACAGGTAAGGTTTCATTAGGTAAGACCTCTATCCCTTGAAGGATTTCAACGAGAGCTTGTCGATGGGATTCAGAAGTCTGAATGAGATCATACAGTGTCATTTTTACAGGTGATTGATGAAGCTGTTTGATCATGGTTCGGTGGGCAATTCCATTAGAGACGGGGTAGGCAGGTCCATGAATAACCACTTAAGGCGGTGGTGCGATCGGGATGGTGGACGGAGAAAGAGATGCCGCAGGTGTGTTTTATTTCACTTTCCCAATGTTTTTATGTCCTCGAGTAGCAACACTAATCATATTGATCTCGTGAATACGAGAGGAGGAAGACGGTAGGGATAGGTCATGGTCTTTGAGAGGTGGGGCTGTAATAATGATAGATCTTGGTGAGGCGGGGACAGGTGGTATAGGAGAGGGAATTGAAGCTAAAGGTCTCTCTCTTCGTAAGTTATCTTTCTTAACTTTTCTATCTGAGAGAGGTGACTGACGAAGTATAGCTTTCAACGCTTTGCATCCCTCTACGTCATGTCCTGGTGTGCGGCGGTAAGCACATATTTTAGACTCATCATAACCTATAGGTCAAGGTTTAGATGGATCATAAGGTCTAAGCGGGGGTAGGGAAATGGTCGCATTCTCCACCAACATAGCAAGGATTTTGGCGTAAGACCCTTTGAGTGGGTCAAAGTCAGAGGAAAATGAGGCTATTGACTGGGTAGTTTGTGGTAACAATGGGGTATGGTTGGTTTGTATGGGTGGTGGTTTAGCCAAGGGGTTTTGATAATGGGTTTTAACTAAACGTGGATTTTTTGGCGCAGAAGCTATGTTTAGCTGGTTAGATGATGAGGCCCCGGATGATGTGGTATCAGAAAACAACCACGGAGAAATAGGAGTGACAGCAAACAAATCTTTTGATGATGGAATTTGTTTAAGGTTGGTAGGTGGAAAGGATACGCAGGGTGACGGTGTTGCTATACCCTTGGATTTCTGTATGGGTGCAGAAGGCGTAGGTTGCTTTAAAGAAAACACAGGAGGTATGATATATTGATGCAAGGTAGAGGGATGGGGTCCCAATATGGAAGGTAGGTGTGACGACGAGGGTTTTATTTGTGATAGTGGCATAGATTGAGGAGATTGAGTCTGTCTCCTAATGGGATGGATGGCTTTATTTTTAGATAAATCAAGCCGCTTAGGTGGGTGTGTTAGACTGGGTATTGGTGAGGTCCCAAGCGTAGGGGAAGATTTGGTTAGGTTAATAGAAGTGGATGAGGTATTTGGTAGAGATGAGGGAGGTGAAGATGAGGACATAGGCATTTTAAGCTTCTGTAAACACTTCGGGTATATGGTAGAGGCATCTGGATCGGTCATCTGCATTTGAGTAGAATATGGCATACTCAAACGTTCCCATAGGACCTGTCTATCTTCTGGGGAATGACAGTCCTCACGTGTGAATAGGAATTTTTGTATGGAAGAAAGGTGGGTTGTGATTCCGGTCCACTGTGGGGGTGATACAGGGGGTAGATGAGTCACTGTATCAATGGGCGTTAAGAGGTCAACCGGTCGCTGAAAAGATTTAGGCGATGAAGAACTAATAGGTAGGAGGGTGTGTTTGAGAGGATCTGTCATGTTTAAAGAGTTTGGTGATGTCGGTTCAAGAGGTTTTTCGTCTAAGGGTGACAAAAGAAGTGGCGAGACTTCTTCTTGTACAGCAAGAATGGTAGAAGGAGACGTTTGGGAAATAGATAAATTAGATAACATCCGCTCACAGTCTTGCAAGGATGTGGTGTAAGAAGGATCATTTGTGAGAAGGGAACTCTGGGAAGTTAATTCCTTGATGGGTAAAGGAATGGAAAGGATTTTAGTTTGTCTTGATGGCGAGGAAGGGGGTTCGGTTTCCTGCGTTAGTGAAGAGGTTTGATTCAGAATTTGTTCGATAGAGGTTTTTGGCTGGGAATCGAAGAATGCATGGATCTCATGAACACTCTCCTCGGTTAAGATATCTTGATTTATGTTACTGTTAGAAGAATAATTCGGGAATGGTTTGTTGAATATTTTCAAATTTCAGTTAGCAGGGGCGTTAGGATTATCGAGGGCTATATCCCCCGCATCAACCATTTCCTGCACTATGTTTTTCAACATCTTGCAGTTTTCATGACTGTGTCCCTTCACGCGGTGGAAGTTACAGAAGTCATTTTATTTGTACCAAGAAGGTATGGCGCGAGTGGAATCAAACCCGGAGTGAGGTTTAACAGGAGGTAAGGTAATGGCTCCTGCTTTAAGCAATTTTTCCAATATCACACCATATGTTTCTCCCAAGGGAGTGTAGTTGATGGGCTCTGCTTTATACTTATAGGTGGTTTTTGGTGGGGTATTAGATGGTGGTTGGGATTTGACCATCACCGCGTGCACGGCCCCTTTTGATTTCGAAGCAGTCGATGGGTGAGGATTGGTGGTGTTAGGTTTGTTGGTGGAATCTTGGGTTCGGAAAGTGGGGTTTTTGTTACGCAACCGCAATTTCTCTTCCTCTAAGGATCGAATCTCTAGTTTTCGAGCCATAGTAAAGGCCTCGTCAAATGTACAGAAAGTTTGAATTTGGAGGGTAGGAGAGATGTGCTTAGCGCAAGCCCGTGTAAACAGTTCGATAAGTTCAGCCTGAGGCAAGGCATACGTAAGTTGGTTGATAAGGCCTCGCCATCGTCCAACAAAATCTGCGATAGATTCATCTTCAAATTTTCGGATGGCATAGAGGTCAGTGATAGATACTTTCTTGGCAATGTTAATGGAGAAATGATCCAAGAAAGATTGGGCTAGCTGGTTAAAAGAGAATATTGAGTGTTGGGTTAAAGCATTGTACCACTCCAAGGTGGGTCCTGATAAGGACATGGGAAAGGTGCGGAGTAGTAAAGCATCGTCGTGAGCAATCAGATAGCAGGTATGTCTAAATGATCGCAAGTGTTGTTGAGGGTCCTCCTTACTATTAAAACAGGTAAATTTTGGTAATTCCCATTGAGGAGGATATGAATGAAGGGGGACTGAAGGGTGGATAGGCTCCCGACAAACTTGCTCATATGTCAAGGCGCTACGACTTCCTGAAACAGAAGCCTCCAGATTTTGCATTTTGTCCATCATTTGTTTAATTAAATCAGTAGTTGGATGAGATGATGGTGTGGTTGTGGTAAATGGAGGAAAATTGGGCCAAGGGCCACCGCTAGACAATGGTGGGGTTAAATTTTGATAAGGTATGGAGGACGAATGTGTTGAGGCAACTGAATAGGGATGTCCTATATAAGTCGTTGAGGTTACCGGATATGTGTGTGGAAATGAAAAGGTGGGCGGAGCTTGAGAAGGAAAGCTCGTGTGGATAGGTGGCAAAGAGCAAATCATGAACGGAACAGTCTGTAGGAGAGATGAGGTAGGAGCAGCCGGTGGTAATGACATGTTGGGCCCAAGATTAACCAAAGGAAAGCCAATCTGTGCTGTATGAACCCCTGAAGCTGCTGAGTTAGGAGACGGGACTAAGGATGCAGAAGGCAAAGCGGAGTTATCAGGCAGAGAAGGAGCTAAATGAGTAGCTATACTGATAGGCATGCCGACAAGGAGTTGACTTTCAGGTGTACGGTCAGGGGCATGAGACAAATAGTATTGTACAGCGCTAGGATTAGCATCCAGAAATTTGGAAAATTCTTTATATCCTACAGGAATTTTAGGAACCTCACTGGTGTCCGTAGGATTCCCCACAGAATGTGAAGGGGGTGATTCAGGCAAAGGCACAGAGCAAGCATGTGAAACCATGGCATCGGCTTGCTTTCGAGTGATAACAACCATGGACAGGAGTACACAGCAGGGTTCCAATCTATCAGGAACAAAAACAGACTACAAGATGTTTGAAATTGGTAGGTTGCTGGTTTGTCAGGAACTGTAAAAGACGGTAACCGATATCGGTAGGATAACCGATGTCGGTCAGACTGTAGCTGACGTCAGTAATATAACCGGTTTTGGTATAATAGAACTAGTGTAAGAAGCAGTAAGAAGTTGTTGATTTGGTGTTAACAGTGATTAGTAAGCCTACCAAACTGTTCTGTAGTGATCACAGAAAATAGTGTATGACAGAGAAACAGAACTGAAAACAAGAAAGAATGCACAAACAAATTAACAGACTAACCCTAGGGTTAATTTTAATAAATTTGGGCTTATGCCTTTAGACTCAGAATGATGTCAATCCTAAAATAAATACTTAGGGGAAATGTCAATTTTGTTTTGGCTTATAAGGTTACCTCAATCGGGCGGAGGAATACTACGGAAAAGGGGGGATGTTTTGAGCTATTGTGTTAATTATGAAGTGATTCGGTATGTGTTGTGCAGTGAAAGTAAGATTAATTTCCTGTCAATACCGTGGAAATCACCCCCACGTGTACGACCTGTTACTTAATCTATGTTTACTAGAATTGAAAACAGCAAGTAAGAATGTAATGCACGTGTTTTAAACCCAAATCGAAAATGATATTCGATGAAGCAAAGAAGATGACTTTTACTAATGCAAAACTGGGAAAGCAAGACAAATTATTTTACTAAATATAACAAAAACAGCAACAGCAGGTATGCTCCCTAAATGAAAGCAAGCAAGAGAAATGGAAACCCAAAATTCCTTTCATTCCTTCTATCCTTTCATTCCTTTGAGAAACAGATAAGGGTTAGGGCTAGGAGGAATACCTGTTGAATGTTGAGATGGTGTGCGCGTACCATAGAGAAAGATCAGATCGACTGCGAAGAACTCCTTTTTGTTTTGGAAGGACTACCTGCAAGTAAGAATACAAGACCACCAGATTTTAATTAGACAATAAATGAGGGATCTGCCTTAGGCCCAGGAAATATAAAACTTCCTTTCGAAGGTGGTCAGTTCCCCTTTTAATACGAATTAACACAAATGGTAACAAAGAAAGCTATTGCAAAATCACGATTTAGGTACCTCGTTACAAAGCAATAGAGGCTAAACTATGAATAATAAAATGTCACGTTGTTTGTTCGGTTACTGGTCGTTGATACATTCAGGTTGAGTTACAAGGATAAACCAGACTGGATCTGAGGTTGTTAGGTGACAAATAGGCGAGAAAAAGGTTTTAGGGTATAATTCACAGTGACCGATGCCAGTCACTGGATAACCGAATGCGGTTAGAGAACCACTGCCGCTAGGGGATAAACGACACTGGTAGGGTCAGCAATCTAGGTGCTTTTGGATAGAGGTTGGTTGCAGGGTGATTGTGGGGTTATTAAGACTGGCAGATGGCTGAGGGGAATAGTGAGAGAACAAGGAAGACTCAGAGTGTGATAAAATGGTCTTCTAGGCAATACAAGGATGTATGGATGAAGGTTAAGTGCAGGGTGCTGGTAGGTGGTAGATCTAGGAATGAGTTTATAATTACTATCAATCCACAAGCTCAAGAAATTGTGTTTATAAACATACAAGACACTACTTACTCATTCCTGATGAAGATGCAGGTTCTAAGACTGTGATGACAAAGACAGGGCTCAAGTAGGATGATCTACAACCCAAGATGTGTTATCTCCTCTTCTAATGCTCGGATGAGTGTCACTGGGCTCTGGTTATTTAGTTGCAGTCTTGGGCTTGATGTCCTTCTCTGCAAACTCTTCTTGTTTCTTCACTTGTCTCTGCTCGGCCAAGCAAAATCCGGATTCTTTCAATGATTTCTCCTCTTCTCGATCAAATGAAAATCTGATCCTTTGTTTTTGGTTGGAGGAGGTCATTTACAGGGAACTGATGGCAGTTACACAACCGACGGCGGTCGAGTAGGAACCGGTATCGGTCAGGTCAAAGCGGGCTATTTTTGGTAAAATAGCCAGCTTTCCCTCCTTTTCTCCCGAGGGATTAGTTGTGGGATTGGTCAAGTCATTATGAGGTTGGTTTTAGGTGCGGGTGAGGAGTAATTAGTCATTGGTGTGGATGTGGACCAAGTTACAGGTCTTAATTAGGTTAGTTTAGGGTTAAGACTAGGTCATGATGAGGTGGCGAAATGAGGTGGCAGGTATGGTGATGTGGATTTATTAATTATAAGGTAATTAATAAATAATTGTGTAAGGTTTAGGTGATGAGGTTAGGTTGTGAAATGAGATGCGGGGCACAGGGTGTCGTAAGACACAAATTTGGTGTCTACAGTTACATTCTTCCTTTTATTACATGCACTTATGACTTGTCTATTTTTCTCTTTGGCTGCAACCTGTACCTGCACACTTAGAAAAATAGCTAGAAAATAATTAGGCTTTTTGGCCTCTCTTATGTCCATATTTTCTTCTTTCTTTTCTCTTTCTCCTTTTTGAGTGAATAAAGCATGCATGCAGTTTTCTCTTTAAGTAGAATACATCTCCTGCTAAGAGAAGATTCATATGCATGGAGCAGGATAGTGTAGGAATATGAATTGATCCCTGAGCTTGTAACTGGACAGTTTATTGTTTTCTTCTTTTTAGGTACAATGGCTTCTACCATGGAGATGAAGGAGAAACAAAAGACGCATACTCCTTTGCTTTCTCTTTCATGCATGTGTACCTTTCTTTTCAGTAGCTGTACTTTACTTTTCAGTTACATCCCACGGCTTGTGTGGGAAACATTTGAATCTCCTTGTGAATAAAACATTGAATTTCATAAATGAGTTGTATATTTCCTTGTGCATTCTAGATTTTCTGTATGGATTGTATAATGAACTAAACAACTCAGTAACATAATTGAATGTCTTAATCATGAAGGAAAGAACATTGATGAGAACTTGTAACATTCAGTAATGAACTCTGATTTTCTGTAATCTACATTTATGTTTGCTTGCTTCAAAACTTAGCACTTCACCTAATTTGTAATTTTTCATCTTCATCAAGACAACATAGTTGTCCTTCGGGGCTTTGTGTTCTTTTGCTGAAGATGACATGAAATTGTAGACTATGTGATCTGTTCTGTTTTGAACAGCACACATAACTGCAGATTTCATTTAATCTTGTAACTAATTCAGCAGTAACAAATAACATAAAAATTCCTTTAGCTTAGGTATACTTCACCCAAGACTTTTCATCATAACGACGAAGTTTGAGTTTCCCATTTTTGCACAAGTGCAAAAATTGTCAACATTTCTGGCGATCCTGCGGGGAAAGCTGCCTGCTAGCTTAAAGACTAGTGCCTTGCTCTTGTCCATTGGGCATGGAGTCTAAGCATGTAACCAAAATTTACCTTTTCCGAAAGGTCCAACCCTTCCAAAACAACTAAAGCTGGGAAAGGATCTGGTAAACAGATCACGTGCATGAATGCACTTATTGAATTGAAAAACATTGCAATGTGCAGGAACTGCACTTATTGAAGGGAAATCCTACTCTAACAATCACTGTAAGATTTTCAATAATAGTGTTTGAGAAACATACCATTCACAGGAATGGGAAGTTCCTCTCCATTCAGCTTTGAAAGCTGAAAAGCATTGTGTTCTTGCAAGCTGAAATCATGTAAGGACCACTCCAGAGTGTATCAAACTTTGAGTGTCTTCCTGGCTTTGCACGATCAACATCCCACTTTAACACAATATCTCCTTCATTGAAGACTCTGAATTTGGCTTTCTTGTCAAAAGTCTTCTTCATTTGTTTCTGATTCTTCTCCATATTCAAATGGGCTTTATCTCTTAGCTCTTGTAATTCCATTAACTCTGCATAACGAACCTGTAATGGTTCATTCTCAAGCAGCTCCATTTGATGCAGCAAATCTAATGCAGGTAACTCAACTGAAATAGGCATTCTTGCTTCTTTTCCATACACAAGTTTGTATGGTGAATTGCCAACTGATCTTTTAGGAGTCACTCTGTCAGCCCAAAGTGCTGAATTCAACATCAGATGCCAAGCTCTTTGATTATCCTTGAGTGTTCTTCTGATGATCCTTAACAGATTCTTGTTAGTACTCTCAGCTAAGCCATTACCTTGTGGGTAATAATTAGATGAAGAACTTAGATATATTCCATGTTTGACAGCCCAATCTTGTTATCTTTGCACCAAGGAATGCTAAAGCATTATCTGATATGATAGTTGCTGGAACACCAAATCTGCAAACTATTCCTTCATAAAAGGATAGTATCGAAGCTTCATTAGCATCCTTCAAGGCTATTGCTTCAGTCCATCATGTAAAATAATCTGTAGCAGTTAAGATCCACTTGTGTCCTTGTGATGATGGTGGGTTTATCATGCCAATAAAGTCAAGACCCCACTACATAAAAGGTTGATCAACTGAAATAGGCTGCAAGGGCAGCGAAGCTAAATGTTCTTTTCCAACAAAGAAAGCACATTTTTTACACTTTCTAATCCATTCAAAATAGTCTTTGAATATGCTAGGCCAATAGTAACCAGCTTTCATAATTTTTAAGGCTATAGTACGTGCTGAGAAGTGACCTCCTGTAGGTCCTTCATGGAATTCTGATAGTATTTTCTGAACTTTATCATAATCAACACACCGCAGCAAGATTCCATTTATATCTTTTTTGAATAACACATTATCAATGAAGATATAAGGTACAACTTGTAATCTGAAATACCTTCATTTATTTTTGTCCATACCTTCCGGATAGGTGCCCTGCTGTAGATAATTAACCAAATCAGTCATCCATCTTGATTCCTGAATCTCGTGAGTGAGCTCAGGTTGCTGATTTTCTGGTTGAACCATAATTTTTGATTGCTGATACGCAATTTCAGCATGTTGTTTTGAATCATCTGGTTCTGCAGCTTGTTGTTTTTCCATATCAGCAATTAGATGCTCACATAAACCTTTCCCTGAACTGTCTTAGCAACCTGAATATCAACATCATACTCCATGACCTTTGTTATCCAGTTTGCTCTTTTCTCATTCAATTCCTTATTTAGTAAGAATGCTTTCACACTTGGATGAGAAACAAGAATGTGGATTTTATTGTTTGAAAGCATATACTTGAAATTATTTAGTCCTCTGACTACTGAAAGTACTTCTTTTCAAGAAATGTGTACCTTGTTTCATAATCATGCAAGCTCTGTCCAAAGAAAGCAATAGGCTGCTCAATATTTTCATCATTGACTTGAGTTAATATAGCTGAGATTGTTTCAGCTCCTGCAAGTGCATACATTGTAAAATATTTATCAAAATTTGGATTTGCAAGAGTAGGAGCCTGAGAGATAGCTTCTTTGATTGCTTCAAATCCTTCTCTTCCCTTCACTGGTCCAAGAGAAAGTTTTCTCTTTCTTCAGCATAGCTGTGAGTGGTTTAACCAATGCTACAAAATCTGGAACAAATCTCCTAACAAAGTTGATTTTTCCAAGAAAACTCTGTAATGCCTTCTTATGATGAGGCAATGATAGCTGTGATATGGCTTCGATCCTGAAAGGATCAATTGCTAAACCCTGCTTAGAAACAATATGACCAAGTAGCTTGCCTTGATGTACTGAAAAGATAGACTTCAATGGATTCAAAGATATTCCAAATTGCCTGCACAACTGAAAAGTCTTCCTTAAGTGCATTAGATGTTCTTCAGAATCTTTTGAAAATACAGTAACATCATCTAAATAAACCAGGATGCATTTATTTAATAAGCTGTGAAAATCCATGTCCATTGCACGTTGAAATGTTGCACCGAGCATTTGAAAGACCAAAAGGCATCCTTTTGTAAGCATAAGTACCCCACTTGGTGGTAAAAGTTGTTTTGTATCTATCTTCTTCTCGAACTAAAATCTGATTATATCCACTGTAACCATCTAGAAGAGATAGTCTATCTGAACCTGAGACTGTTCTTAGAATCTGATCCATATTTGGGAGTGGGTAATGATCTTTTAATGAAGCCTTATTAAGATCTCTGAAATCTACACATAGTCTGATTTCACCGTTCTTCTTCCTAACAGGAACAAGATTGGCTACCCAACTTGAATGCTTAACTGGAAAGATAATACCTGATTCAATCAACTTAGATAATTCTTTCCTCATCAGAGGCTCTATTTTGGGATTCACAGGCCTCTATTTTTGCCTAACAGGTTTAGAATTTGGCTGCAACTCAATTGTATGTTGTGCTAGACTGGGATCAAATCCTTTCAGATCTTGGTATTTCCAAGCAAAAACATCCTTAAACTCTTTGCAAAGATTAATAAATGACTGCTTTTCAGTTAAGGAACATACCTTTCCAAGAAATAGCTTTTTCCCTTCATCAACCAAGATCTCTTCGTAATTGTCAGCGTGAGTTGACATTTTAGTCTTGACCTTTCTTAACTGATCATCAGTGCTGAAGATGTCTTCTAATGTGACTAGACCATGAGGTAGTTTATTTTTCTTCAACTGAACAATCTGGTCACCATATAAGTGTTGTAATTTATCCTGATTAAATGCAGAAAACTCAGCTTCTTGCTGCAAAAACCTGCAGATTTGATCATCACTTTCAAAAACTTGCCAATTTGAATCATTATCAGGTACTGAGGGCCTAACAATTAACTTTATATGAGGCTGGATTTTTGTATTTTCAATCTGTTCCAGCACTTCAAAACTAGCCCCAACTGCTGCAAGTCTGTCTGCATGCTTGTTTTCAGCTCTAGGAATAGACTGAATGTTAATAGCATCAAAATATTCCATTAAGTCTGAAACTCTGTGTCTGTAAGACTTCATTAATGGATTCTTACAAACATTGAAATTTTTTACTTGATTAATAACCAACTCAGAGTCACCAAAAATCTGTAGCATGTTGATACCTTTCTTTCTGGCCCAAAGTAAGCCATGAATTAAAGCTTCGTATTCAGCTACGTTACAAGTACATGAAAATTGGAGACTCAAAGCTGAGAAATACCTCTCATTCATTGGGGAAGTGAGCATTAGACCTGCTCCCTGTCCCTTCTTGTTCTTAGCTCCATCAAAATGAAGCTTCCAAATCCCTTCTGCTGAATCTTCTATTTTGGACAGCAAGGGAAGTGGTGTATTCTCTTCATGCATACAATACACACCAAACAGGTGTTCTTCAACTTCCTTAAAAGGATCATGAGCATGTTCTTCCACTATTTTTTCATCCATAAACATGTTAGAAACACCATCCAATGCTGAAACATGAGCTACCTCATCAAAATCAGACTGATCTAAGGCTGAATAATTAGCCACTGCATTTGAAGAGTGAGGCTCAATGTGAAATCTGGCCAATGGCTCTGAATTGATAGTAACTTTAGTACCATAATGAGTAGTGAAAAATAAGGACCAATCTGAAGAGAGATAACCTCCTATTTTTGCTGTGAAATCTCTAGATAAGCATAAAGCAAAGTATGGAGGTAAGTCCACAACAGTAACATCTTGCAGAATAGAAACATTTGGGCAAGCATGTAACGTCACTTCTAAATTTTTTATTATACCAACTGTATTAGTTGCAGTTCCATCAAGCTGTAAGACACTCCTTTCTGTAGGCTCATACTGCAAACCCAATTTTTCTGCAATCACTTTTGGCATAACTGTGCTACTTGCACCACTGTCCACCATGCAATTATGAACTAGATTTTCACTGATAATCAGTGATAAATAAAATGGTGGTGGTTTCTTGATGTCATGAGCATTCAGAACTTTCTGAACCATCCACTTAACTTCTTTAATGTGGTCTTGCTCAAACATTCCAAGGACCATGTCTGTCTTCTGAACTTCCTTTTCTGCTGTATTTGAAGAAATCTGCAGCTTAGCTAGTTCATGAGAGAGTAAATCTTGTTGTCCAGGAATACTTAGAGCATCCCACATTGAGATGTTAACATTATGCTTTTTCATTACATCAACAATGTTAAAAGAAGCAACTGTTTTAGAGACAGAATCAACTGTCTTAGAGTAGGCCTTAGCGAAAACTGATTCTGCTTCAGCTGCCTTGGATATCTGAGGTATAAACAGTCTTCTTGGATCAGGCTGTAGCTATTTTTGATGGCCTTTATCAACTGGAACACTTGTTGTTTTTTGAGGAACAACAGGGTTGTTAGTTGACTTTGGAGCTGTAGATGTTGTCTTATCAGTGACAGTAGGCAGGATAGGCCTATTTTGTTGCTTTTGACTTTCAACAGCCTTCCCTTGAGCCCTAGTAGTGACTGCAATGAAATCCTCCTCATTAAAACTGACTAAATTCTGTTCAGGTGCTTTCTGAACATGAGTTTCTTGCTGCCCACCCTCCATTTGAGGCATGAACAATGTTTCAGATTGAGGTTGTGCAACAAGATTCAGATTCAGAAAAGCATTTGGGCAAGTTGCAGCTGAATGAGGTTGATTGCAAGGTTGACACCACTCTTCTGTAGCCATATTAACTGGGACTAAAGTGTTAGATGAACTAGGAGCCTTTGGGTCAAACTACCTTTGCTGGTAAGGCTGCCTATAATTTTGATTCTGTTGATAGGGCTGCCTGTTTTGTTGATTCTATTGATAGGGCTGATAAGGAGCCTGATAGGGTCTGCTAGGTAATGCAATTTTGTTCTCAATTGAAGTCAATTTATTTCCCATAGTCTGCAAAGCTTTAAATACATCATCTGATGGAGCTACAACAGTAGGTTCTATGATTGTAATAGGCTGAGGAATAGGTGCTAAATCTACCAAAAATGGCATTGATGGCCTTGGTGCTAATTTTCCAGCTTGAATAAGACTATTTTCAGCTCGGATAGCAATATCATAAGCATCTGGAAGTGTCTCTCCACCCATTGACTGAATCATAGTTGAGATATCACTGTTTAATGCTCTAAGATAATAAAGGAAAGCATGATCAGCTTGAGGCTTGACACTTGCTGGAATTCTCTCCCAAGTTCTGGAAAAATGGATATTGAAGCTAGACATAAATTCATTGGGAGCTCTTTTAATAGTAGACAATTGTTCAATGAGAGACAAATGATCTGAATTATCCTGGAACTGTTTCAGCAATTTTTCACCTAAGTTATCCCAAGTTCTTATGCTTCCAATTTCTAGGTTTCTATACCATTGCAAGGCCTGCCCTTTAAAAGATGCAGCTAAAAGTCTTAAAGCTACATCTTCATGAGTGATATTATGGACTGCACATAGGGCTGCAACATCTTTAATATGTTCAGCTGGTGTAACCTGATTTTCACCCGTGAATGATGGCAAACTTTTCATGGCAGCATTAGGAATGTCATGGTAAACTGGGATTACTAATGGACTGCCATTAGTAAAGGTCACAAAATTCCTTGGTGGTTGGATAGCCATTTGAAAAACTGGGATATTAATTGAGAAATTGATACGTGGTGAAGGAATATTAGGAGGAGGGTTACCAAAACCAGGTCTATTATAAGGTAAAGTATTACCAACTCTTCTCCTTCTAGCAGAATTCAAAGGTAAAGAAACAAACTCAGAAGGAATTCCTCTTACCGATGATCTTGTAGTCACTTTAGGCATGGAACATGCTGCAATACTGGTCTGAAATCAGCTTAACAGTGGAGTTGCCAAAAGATCCTAGAATCTTTAGAATAAATTACTGCAACTTGCTCCCGAAAGTAACTTTTAATTTGTTGTAATCTGCTATAGATCTGTTATGTAGAAATTGTAATTTGCATGCAGATCTGATTCGTTGTCCCACCGGGCGTGCCAAAAACTGTTATCTCTCGAAAAGTGCACCCTGTAGAGAGATGGCTGCAGGTTTTCTAAGCTTGCACAAATGATCTCTCTCTTTCGTAGATACAATGGAAACACCTCAGGTCTGTGGGTATACCTATTTTGAGGTGAGTCTCTGGTATCAAGGCCAGTTCCTTATTGGTGTATCCTAAACTGATTTCTGGGAGTTTGAGAGTAAAAGATGACTGTAAAATGATTAAAACTAAGGTGATACACCAAATTTGTATGAGGGCTTTGACTGAGTATATGCACAACTGAATTTGGGAAGGATTCTTGATGCACGAACCAATAATTTTTCTACAGAATATCTAAGGGAAAAACACTTGATTGTACTGAGGGAGAATCACAACAGTACTAATAAGTTAACATGCACATTAAAATTAAGCAGAAAAGACTGAATTTGCAGCAGGGTAAGGTGATTGATCAGGGAATTTGCATTCACAAGATTAATATAAACATACACAAGACTACAAAATAACTTGGAAAGGTAGAAAATACTTCACACTCAGAGGGAAAAACTGGAAAAATTTGCTTCAGTACTCATATATCAAAAATTCCTCCAGAAGTCCTCCTTTGTGCTTTGCAAAGGCACACAATATATAGCAAAAATAAAATTCACCCTCTCCCTAAAAATAGCCTAAGGCTTGTACTCGCCCATGCATCTTATTTTTATCCTTTATTTAATAATAGATAAAGGGAAAAATAGAGCATGCAATTACAAATAGGCATTATTAGCCTTACTTACATTACAGTCAAACTGAAGTTGACTGTTCTATTTTTAAGAAAAGAAGGATGAATAATTTGCTAAAAATAAGGTTGCTTGCTAGGCAAGTCTCTTTCCATGAACATGCAACTCTGTCTTCTTCTCTATTCTGTCCTGTTGTGAAGGCATGCAAAATACAACTCCCTGTATGTGAGAAAAATAATTACAATACTTAGCAATATTTGCAAAAATAATTCCTCCTGTGGGGACCACCTGCTATGTGCACATGTTCTGATATTGACATCTCCTTTTGAAAAATGGTCACATGAGTGACACTCTCAAATCAACCTAGCTCTTTGAAGTGGGGACCACCTGTGGTTGAACTCTTGTCTTCATTGGGTTTGGCCACTCTTTGTGGACTTAGCATATACTATGTTTTAAAATCATGAGGGGCACTTTATAAAATCCACCACACAATGCTCGACCACCTTTGATTATTTGGACATGACCATACCATATGGTTTGCCACCTTTGATTTGTTGGCCTTGGCATATTATAAAATTCACCTTTTCGGTGATCATGGTATATGATTTGGTCGCCCCTTTTAAATTATTTGAAGCATGCACTTGGTTTAGAATTTGAAAGTCATTTGCAATGATTAATTCGGTGGACACGTGGGTTGTCCCCTTTCCATGGTGACTCACCCCTTGGTGACTTGGTTGGTGGCATCAACTCTGGTTGAGTTTATAACCCTTTGGTTTATTTTGAAATTTCGTGCCCTTGATTCTTTGTGTCATGTTTGTATTTCATCAGACCATGATTCATGACCTGTGGTTAGGGTTTTTGACTAGCATTTAATGTTGGGTGGTGGCATC
Organism: Taxus chinensis; assembly: GCA_019776745.2. Lineage (NCBI taxonomy): Eukaryota > Viridiplantae > Streptophyta > Pinopsida > Cupressales > Taxaceae > Taxus > Taxus chinensis. The sequence continues at coordinate 683,264,818 of CM034150.1, forward strand.
TTACTGAGGTGGTTTGCATTGATCATTGCGATTGATTTGAGGATGTTGATCTTGTGTCCTTGGTTTTTGATGTTGATCTCTGACTGTGGTTGAGTTTGAGTTAACCCACTTCTTGGGTTCAGGTGGTAAAGGGAACTTGACCCTAAAGCACATTCATTTGGATTTTTTGGTTGTATGGGTGAAGCCCTGGAAAATTTTCCTTCCGATGCCATTATTCTGTTCTGTCAAGCTCGGATTTCACTATATTTTGGAGCTCCTTCTCTTCAAAAGACTCTCTGTCATATCAGGTTTCATGGTTTCTTGCAGTGGTTCTTTGAGATTTATGGTCATTTTTGAGCCACCTTGTAAATCCATTTTTCTTTGAGCCATGGCTTTATTTTCGAGCTGTTCTATTCATATTGACATGGTATTTTGTGGGAGAAGCTCAGTTTTTTTTTGTCTTATTTTTAGTGGCCGCCACTAGTTCTTTAATGAGTTGAAAATTTGATATCTTTAGCCACTTTTGTCACTATTTTTCTTGAGGTCTAAGCTTTCTGACCCTTGAGTTTTGGCTCTGAGTATTTTGGTTTCTGACCATTCTTGACTTGACTCTGAATCTGATAATTGTTTTTCATTTCATTTCTTGTGAATTGGGCTCGGCTGATTCATTGTTTCAGTTGGTTTCTTTGCTTGAAGAGTTCTGGATTCTGAGTTTTTTGACCTTTTGGCCTCGAGGAGTTTTTGACCTGAATTTTTCCTTGACCGGTAAGTTTCTTCAGTACTCATATTTATTCTGAAAAACATTTTCTCATTCGGAATTGTGTGTTCTTTGATTAAATTCATAAATTTGGGTTTATTTTGTAAATTTGTGGTTTATTTTACTTCCTTAAATCCATGTCACTGAACTCTTGAAATATTTTGGGTTTGTGATTTGTTACGTCTCATGACTTAGATCTCCATGTTCTGAAACTTTTCACATGGGCATTGGACCTCTTGCTTCATGAAGATCTGGTTTATCAATAGTATTGTCATGAATAGCCTATTTTTGGTTTGTATCTATTAGAAATCTGCATCTAGCTTATGATCTCAATCTGAAAGTTCTAGGTTTGTCAGTTTTTTCATTTTCAACTCTTTCGAAAGAACCTGTATAATAAGCTCCTAGTTTTATAAAAGACTCTGATTTCTTGATTAATGGGTTTGTTCAGCTGCTAGGATTTGATTTCACTGTTTCCATGTTCAAACTCTGATTTATTTTTTGTATCTTCCTTTGTTTTATTGTGGTGGACATAGAGTATTTTCTTCATTCTGGATATTATACTTCAGCCTCTTCTCTGTATGAGTTCTTTGTGCTTTAAGGACAACTGTTATCTCATCATTTGTTGAGAATATTGTAGAAGATGGTTATGATTTTCTACAAATATAGGTTCTGTACATTACTTCAGGTCTATTCTGAAATATTTGGCTCAATTTTGTATTCTGGAGAATCCATTTGTTACAATTCATTGTTCAGGATCAACTTGATTCTTTGAAATTTTGTAGCACCCTTTTGAGAATACTTGCTTTAATCATTTTCAAACTGAGATCACTTGAACATTGAAATTCTCCATGAGATGAGTGTTTGAAATGCAATTGTTTTTCTGAAAATCACATCTATTGAATGCTTGACTGTAACAATATTCTTGACTTTCTGAAAATAATGTGTATTGTTTTCTAAAAACATTGTTATAGGATGGCTCCATATTGTAAAATATGAACTGACTTTGATTCCTTATTTTTTGAACTCTGCACAACATATTATTTCTGGAACTTTGTTTACAACTCCTGCATGTTGGAAAATTCAAGTTTTGTCAAAAATGTAGTTCCATTTCTTTTGTGCTTCAATACTGTACTTGAGCTTCACCTGTAGCTGCATTTGTATTTGATCAATTTCCTTGCATAGATAGTTGTACTTCTTTGATATGGCAAGCATCTCTGTATTCATTCTGAATGACTTCTATTTTTGTAACTACAAATCATGCATTCAATTTGATCTCTGAAGCTATTACTTGTAGTATTTTGCAATCTTATTTGTATCTCAGCATTGTATAATAATCTGATGGACAACTTATTTCTTTTAATTTGAAATTTTATCCTTTCCTGTAGCAACTAGCTTTGATTTTGTCCTTTCCTGTAGCAACTGAAAAATTTAAAGTGTTGATTTTTATGGCGAAGCCCTGGCAATTTTTTTTCCAGAATTCTCTCTTCATCCATTTTCAGCATAGTAGTTGTATTTTCTGAGAACATAACACTTCATGTTTGAAGCTGGATTGGTAAATAAAATGAGACATCATAGTTGTGTTATCTTGATCATAGCATGCTTTTTGTTTTTCTGTATCACTTACTTGATTTAAATCATTCCTTTAAGCATGTAGTAGTTAAAACAACATGATGGAAAGTTGTAAATGTCCATTTTACATGGCGAAGCCCTATCAATTTTTTTTCAAGAATCTTGTCTTCATTCCTTTCAACTGTGACCTTCTCTTTTAGCCAAACATCAGCTTTCAAATTCTTCCTTTTCTTCTGTTGCAAACTGAAACATGTGCTTCTATTTTAGTCTCTCTTCTACACTGTAACTTCTTCCATTTCAGAACATAGTTATTGGAACTTTGAGTTACATTCTTCCTTTTATTGCATGCACTTATGACTTGTCTATTTTTCTCTTTGGCTGCAACCTGTACCTGCACACTTAGGAAAATAGTTAGAAAATAATTAGGCTTTTTGGCCTCTCTTATGTCCATGTTTTTTTTCTTCTTTCTTTTCTCCTTCTTATTTCTGAGTGAATAAAGCATGCATGCAGTTTTTTCTTCAAGTAGAATACATCTCCTGTTAGGAGAAGATTCATATGCATGAAGTAGGATAGTGTAGGAATATGAATTGATCCCTGAGCTCGTAACTGACAGTTAATTCTTTTCTTCTTTTCAGGTACAATGGCTTCTACAATGGAGATGAAGGAGAAACAAAAGATGGAGATGAAGATGCTTCAATCGAAGAACAGAAACCCCAAGGCAATGATGGGTTCACTCATACTCCTTTACTTTCTCTTTCATGCATGTGTACCTTTCTTTTTCAGTAGTTGTACTTTACTTTTCAGTTACATCCCACGGCTTGTGTGGGAAACATTTGACTCTCCTTGTGAATAAAACATTGAATTCTGAAAATGAGTTGTGTATTTCCTTGTGCATTCTAGCTTTTCTGTATGGATTGTATAATGAACTAAACAACTCAGTAACATAATTGAATGTCTTAATCATGAAGGAAAGAACATTGATAGGAACTTGTAACATTCAGTAATGAACTCTGATTTTCTGTAATCTGCATTTCTGTTTGCTGCTTCAAAACTCAGCACTTCACCTAATTTGTAATTTGTCGTCTTCATCAAGACAACACAGTTGTCCTTCGAGGGATTTGTGTTCTTTTGCTGAAGATGACATGAAATTACAGACTATGTGATCTGTTCTGTTTTGAGACAGCACACATAACTACAGATTTCATTTAATCTTGTAACTAATTCAGCAGTAACAAATAACATAAAAACTTCCTTAGCTTAGGTATACTTCACCCAAGACTTTTCATCGTAACGACGAAGTTTCGAGTTTCCCATAAAAGTCTCCACCCCTATAAATACTTTGTTTAAGACTGGTATTGGTACCATTGATATCACCATTGTGTTATTTTTATGCTACTCTAATATAGTTACATAATTATGACTCTGTGAACACATGTTTTGGATGTTATTTATCAGCTTCTTATTATGTAAATGCTTATTTCACTAAATCAGGACATATTCCAATGAATTGAGACTCCAGTATTTCAAGTATTGGAAGAAATCCATCTCCATTTTTACGTATATTAAATTCTATTTTTGTCTATATTGGACTCCATTATTACTATTATTGGAATCCAATAGTAGCAATATTGGATTCTAATATTGTCATTATTGGAATTATTCTAGTTCCAATTTCACTATTATTAGATTCCAATATCACTACTATTCAATTCCAATATCGGTATTATTGGAATTCCAATATCTCTATTATTGGATTCCAATTTCGACATTTTTTAGATTTTCAATGTTAAGAGTATGTAAGGATAGAAAAGACTAACTATTATAAGGTATGATCTCGTTGGATACATAGAAATAAAAAATTAACAATAACTTCCTACAAAATCCAGTTCAAAGTTATGAGTGGACGCTAACTATTATTTGTTGATCCTGTTGCATTAAGGTGAATGGTCGTTAACTATTATAAGTCATGAGCCTCGATGTAAGGTGAGCGGTCGCTAACTCTTATAAGTCACGAGCCTTGATGTAAGGTAAGTGGGTCACTAACTCTTATAAGTTGTGTACATTAATCTAAGGTGAGTGGTTGCTAACTCTTATAAGTCATGAGCCTCGTTGTACTAGATTAAAGTGAAAAAGCCTCAATGTAAGGTTAGCTTTCGGTAATTATTATAAGTCATAATCCTGTTGTATTTAAGTGTGATTCATGTACTCTGAAAGTGCGATCCTCACACTCTAAAAGTGCAGGGATCACACTTATAAATTCTGAAAGCCTTGCAGTTTCAAAGTGTGAACCCCATACTCTTAAAATTTTGAGAGCCCCTCAAATTTCTAAGTGTGAGCCCACACTATGAAAATTTCAATCCTCACAAGTTTCGAAGTGATATCGCCTCACTCTAAAGAATCCAAGCTTCACACTCTAAAAGTGTGAGCCTCACCCTTTGAAAGTGCAAGCCCCACACTTTCAAATTTTTAGATTCGCACCAATGAAAGTGTGAAGTATCACACTCACACTTTCAGAGTGTGAATCTCAAACTTTGAAAGTACGAGGCACACACTTTCAATGTTTATTATGCACATATCCTTAAATTTAACATGGGTCATAAATGCTAGTGGTGTTTTTTGACTTCTAGTGGAACTCACAATAAAATTACGTTCTTACCCCAAAATATACCTTGTAACAACTCAAGTATTGTTTTTTAGATTGTAAAAGTTCACTAGTGTTTATTATTATAAACTATATCTGTAAGTAATCTTTAAAATTAAATAGAGAATTTGGGAGTTTATTTATATCACAAATTCTATTACTCTGAAAGATAGTATAATTTATCCTTGTAAATTGTTGCATTTTCCGTATAAACAAGGAGTCACTTCTGTGGGTAAGAAAATGAAATAATACTTGAAACAATGCAAACAAAATCTTTGTGAAAAACGCTATCTTACACCCTCAGAGATACAATGAACCATTATTTTATAGTTTACATCAATCAAAGCACTCATTGTGCCACAATTGTATTTTTTTGAGTCAAGAAATAACAAAATTGATCTATCATCATCTTTACATTGAAAGGTTCTATCTGTACATTACAAATTTGTTACAAATTCATACATATACATTTGTAAATATTATGTGAGGAGTCATCACGTTTTGTCGACAATTTTATTTGCATAAAACATGAATACATTTGTTGCCTTTAGAATGAGACTGTCATTTTGGATACAAGTAGTGTTGAGTAAAGTAGCATTAGAGTTGTTATCAAAGTAGAGACTAATATTTATGAGCAGGCAGCAATAGAAGAGTGTACTACAGATTTCTTATTCAGCCTTGATGTTCTTGCATATTTTGGCTCAATGTAACAAATTTTACCCATAACATAGGTAGATGTGTGGTGTTTGGCTGAGGAAATGCAATTGGAAATGCCAAAGTATGACAAATTTTCATCGAAATTATAATCCAAAAGAATGTTATAAGTCTTCACATCCCTGTAAACAATGTGTGGGTTATAGTCATAATGAAGATATGGCTATCCTTCTTTAGCACCATGAGTAATATTTATCCAATCATTCTAGTCTAGCTTAATCTTCTTTGATGATCCTATATGAAAATAAAAATTATTAAAACGATTATTAGATTTTCCAAATATCCATTTTACTATGAAGGTTAGAGGTTGATTGGACACTTCTATTTCAAAAATTTAATCTACAATGTGTTGGTCGTCAAATAGGAATTTTAAGAAGAGCAATAGTCAGGGGACAAGAAGTCCCTCCTCTTTAATGGGAGAGGTTCCCTTATTCAGAAATGAACTTATTTACAAATATACAAAACATGATTTTATGGCTGAACTTGGATATTACGAAAGTGTTTTCCACAAGGATCATCAGTTACAAAAGGACTGAGGAAAGGGAATACGAGGGTGAGCAGAAGAGCAACATGCAGAATTATAGATAGCAGAATAATCCTTTATGTATGCGAAGTTGCAGTGAGTTTAAAACAAGATCGTTTGCATTGGATGAACAAGATGAGATTACCAGACACAAAATTCTATAAATAACCTTCTTCAGATTCATTAATCAAATACACAAAGTTCCTTCTTGGTTGTACAAGATCACTATACTCGCAATATTTGAAAATATGCAATCAGTGAGACTAACGAACTAGAAACAAATGATCTTCACGAAATTAAATGAAAACACAGAGATAACAAAGATTAGATAGACAATGAATGGAAAGCCCTTTTGTATTGATTTCTATCTGATCTATTTACACTTCCAGAAAATATGCCAAGTTCTTCCTCCTTTGAATGGCGTAGAAAATACCATTATATAGCTTACAAGTCAGTTACTTTTTGTAACCGTTTCTTTTAACTAAAGAATAGTTAAGGACTGCCAACTCGCAGTACCTCAACCTATTACAAAGAAAACGGAAAAAGAAAGGGAAGAAGAGAAAAGAATGGGGAAGAAGATAGGTGTCTGATCACTGAGAGGGACCCACTAACTTCAGAATCCGCTGTCTGAATCTCTTCAACGCCTCAACTATGTTTTATCCCCTTTTTGAGTTCACGACAAAACGATCGGATAACCCCTACGAAATTTTCGAAGTTGATTTTGCATTGTGGCCTCTTTTTAATAAAATTGGGTTTTCGGGTTTTACCAACAGTTTGACATGAGTTTTAACATGCTTTATGTCGACTGTCTTCTGAAACCCGAAACCCGCCTTGTATTGTGTAAATCAGGTTTTCGGACCCCCGGCGCATCGGAACATCCATAATCCAAAACATGTTTTATGCCCCATGTTTTCCAATTCCCGAAGTCTGCGTAATCCTTTGTATCAGGTTTTCGGGGCTATGTAGCATCTAAGCACCTCATGCTTTATGCATCATGTTTTCCAAAACCCGAAACCCGAATTGCACTAAGTCCCCTCGTGTCGGGTTTTCGGACCTCCTAAACATGCTGACATGGCATTCATGCCGAGTGGTCGGTGAGTTGGCACGTGCCGTGCTGAAGTGTATTAATTACCAATTTTCTTATAAATACGCGGATTTCCACGTCATTCTTACCATTCATATTTTTAATTTGTGGAATTTTTGTGTGTGCTCTTTCATTTTCAAAACCCGAAAACTCACCTTGCTCGATTGGATCGTCTGTTTTCGATCTTACATTTCTTGAATTGGAGGTATTTTTCTTTCCCTTCTTTATTCTTGGTTTTTATGGATCGATTGAGCGTATTTTATTCCCAATTTCTTGCCGGGTGTTGAAGGTTTTCTTTCCTTCTTCTTTCTGTGTTACTTTGGAAAGGGTTTTAGGTTTTTTGGGTTAATCTCTTCTGAACTATCACTTGGTTCTGTTCTCTTGAAATTCTAATTATATGCATGATGCATGAATAACAAAAGGAGATTGTGTATTTGGAATTCAAAGAAAAACCCTGTTTTTGCTTCTTGGGTTTTGAAGATTGTTTTGCAGAGCCAGAAACCCGAAGTGTATTGACGGATTGGCGCATCAGGGTTTTGCCAAATTTCCGATCTCCACAGTGCGCGTCGGGGTTTTTTCAAAGTTTCGATCTCTACAGATTGGCGCGTTGGGGTTTCTAAAAGTTCTGATCTCCACAGTGAGCGTCGGGGTTTCTCAAAGTTCCAACGTCAAAAGCAAGTGCCGGGTATCTCCGAATTCCCGTCATCAAACGCAAGTGTCGGGTATTGCCAAAGTTCCGACATATCAAACTTGTCGGGTTCTCAGGGTTTTCCGACATCCTCCTCGGCGTGTCGGATTCTTCTATTCTTCCAGCATTTTCAGTCGATCGGGATTTTCAGTGTGGATAACATATCCTGAGTTTCATGTCTTTCTCCCTCCAACATTCTACATGTCGGACCCTGGTCCATCTCAGGAGAAGGCCGAGAAGTCTAGCAGGATGAAGTACAAATTCAAGAAGCCAGAATTTCCATCATATATTGATTGTAATCATGATATCAGGGACACTGACCTTGGCAATATAGATATGGATGACTTCTGGAATAGGGTGAAGAGTTCCTCTCAAACCCCATGGATGACAGCTTTAGCTAAAAGTGGCTTGCCCCTTGCAGCAGGTTTCCCCATGTCCGCCCAATGTCCAGAATTTGTTTTGGCTTGTGCGTCTAGTTATGACTCGGCTTCTCGTTCCGTGAAGAGCCAGGCTGGTGAGGTAGTGATCAGGCTAGATGGAGCGTATTTTGATGATCTTCTAAAACTACCTAATTTCAAAGAGTATGGGGACCTGAACATCAAGTCGGCTCAGAAGGCCTGCGATAGTAATCAGGAAGGCTGCATTAAGGATGTCAACAAAAAGTTCCTGATTAAGGCTAAACCAGCAGTATCTAGATTTCCAAGGACTATCCCCAGATGTGATTTCATACAAGAAATTAATGATATTATCACCCTGCTGAGCCGGGTTTTTGGCTTGCCTGAATCAAATGTATTTCACGGATGGATGTATCATTTTATGGTCACCATCAAGAAGAATCAGCAAGGGATTGACTGGGGGACCCTTATCAGCAATGAAATTGATTCTCAGATGACTACGGTTTTATCAACTGGAAAGTTTTATATGTTTTCATATGTGGCTTACGCAGCAGCCGGGATGAGGAACTATCCCGAGCTGGATACTAAGGGAAGCAGAACGACAAACCCAGTTTATAAATATTTCCCTCAAATAACAAAGAAGGGGTCCAAAGAACATTTTAGAAGGGTAAATGATTCCTTCTTCTACGAGAATATCTGCCGGCTGAACCCAGGGCTAAGAAAGACAAGAGTCTCAGACGAGGCTTGGACTGAAGTATCCAAATGGGGGTGTATCTTCTTGCAATTCAAGAATTTTACATATCTTCGAACAGTCATGTACTCGGGAGAGGCTTTCTGTCTGCCTCGCTATCTAGGAGATAGATTGATATTGATAGAGTTGGTCAGACAGCTGTTGGATTTTCACAAATTCCAACAAAGCAAGCATAAGGCAGCTGTATCCTTCCTAATTTCTATCGGGAGATATACTTGCTCGACAGTAGCAAAGGCCAAAAATGTTGAATGCGAACTTCAGGAAAAATTGAAAAAGCATATGAAGTCTCAGGATGGTTTTGACATCCGAGGAGTGCTTAGAGCCTACGGAGCCCAACATCTGCACAGACCTGACATTGAGGATATATGGGTTGATCTGCGTAACGAAGTTGCGGTTCGCAGAAAAGATAATAGTAGGTTGACTATTAATGAGATTCAGACGCTGGAGCTTTCTGATTTGCCAGATGGCACGACTGACAATGAAAGTGTGTTGGATCTTTCTTATGATGGACTAAAGGAGGATCAATATGTTTTCCCACCTATTGATTGGTCAGCCAGCGAAAAATCCTCTATTACAGATAGGTCTGCTCTTATTCTTGCTCACACCAAAAAATGGCTCTCCTCTTGGGGGATGAATTTTAAAGATGACAAGTTTCCAAAGTTGGCTGCTTCGGGGGTGGGGCCCTCCAAAAAGAAAAAGGACAAAGAATCTTCTGAGGGGCCTATAAAAATCAAGATTCCCAAGAAGAGGAAAGAAAGACAAATCTCTTCAATTATTTCTTCAGCTGAAACGGTGGTTGTGCCAGAATCACCAACACCACCAGAAATAGGAGAAATTAATTTGGAAGAATGAGGAAGTCAGCTTCTGTCTTCACCATTTTCTGATTGCTCAACTGGAGAGACCTTATCTCTTGCATTCAAGGCTTTGGAGTCTGAATCTGCACCTTCTCCCTCACAGCCACTTCTACCTCCTCATTCTCCATCCATTTCTGCATCCATGGCCAGTATTTTCTCTGGACTCTCACCCCTCTCTTCTGGAACCCAAGTGATCACCAGTACGCCCCAACCTGTACCTCTCGTTGTTGCATCTACTACCACGTTGGCTACTGTTCCCCCTCCAATAGTAGGATCTTCTCCTCTTGAGAGTAGAATACCAGTTACGACAACATTGGCAATTTCCTCTAATACGCCACAATGGCTACTCGAGCAAACTCCGAGGAAGAGGAAAGTGATTGTACCCCTACCAGCCTTTGATTTCAGCTCACTCAAGGCTTCTACTGCGAAATCAGCCAAGAAACCCAAAACAGTTTCGAGGGTTTTGGTAGATGCTTCAGGAGATAAGTTCGTAGAGATTGCCACTCCCTCGGCTGACAAAACTAGAGAGGATATAACCACTTCTGATTATCAGATAACCAAGGTGGCTCTAGGGAAAGTGACAGCAGAAGGAGTGCAACAAGATGCACGGGCTTCCATAGACGTGCCGTGCCAAAAGTTGAAAGAAACAAAGGACAGCAGAAATGAGCTTAAGGAAAAAGTAGAGCAGTTGACAGAGATTTTGATTAAACTCTCAAAACCCCTTGAATCCATACCACCTTCTTCTGTTTCTGCCGGGTTCGATTTCTCATCGGTGCCTGCGATTGAGAAGATTGCTAAAAAGGAAGGGTGGTTGATGAATGGATCCAAAAGTTGCTCCAACAGGGGAAGGAAGTAATTCAAGACGTGGTGAAGGTTCATGAGTCTTTGGGGGAGATTCAGAAGGAAGGAGAGAAGATGGATGAGGAATTCACTGAAGAAATTGGACAGCTTGATTTGACTTGTGAAGCTCTCCAAGTGCTAAAGCAATTACCAGCACACCTCTTGGTGGAAGAAGGTATTCTCCCACATACAGATAAACATTTCCAGCTGACCAAGGCAATCAGGTTCAGAGTAAGGATTCTCAATGAAGCCTGCAGCAAGTTGAGAGAATCAAGGGATAAATTGATTGATGGGAAAAGTGATTTGGAAGAAGAGTTGCTGAAGATTTGTCCAAAGGTTTCAGTTGGGAACTCAAGTACCCTATCAGCAGATGATCTTTTCAAACAAGTCCAAGAATCTGTTCAGCATGAACCTGTACACGGATTTGACCTTGAAGTCATTGGTCAGTTTGTAAGGATTGAACATACGTTGGAGGCCTTAAGAAAGCTCAGCAAAAGATTGAAAAAGCTTCCCGGCAGTGCCAGTGATATTCATGAGACCTGCGAAATGTGGAATGATCATTCCACCGCACCTGATGAGAATGAAATGCAAGGCATTATTCAGAAGTTCCAGGAATTTCAGAACAAACAGTCTCAGCTGGAGGAAGAAAAAGAGAAAGGAGCAAAAGATGATGATTCGGATTAAGTCCCAACGTCACATGTCATTTCTATTTTTAGATTGACATGTCTTTTTTATTTCCGTTTTGTCATATTTTTGATTCATACTTTGACTTGATCTCCTGCGTGAGAATCATGCAAAACTGAACTCCAGTTAACATGCTATTTTTCAGGATCTGTCCTATTTTATCTCTAGTTCCTTTTGTTATAAATAAGGGATGCCTGTGCATTCCAAAGGGTCGAGAATTTTTGGAGCATTAAGAGGCTATTGGAAAGGAGAAAAACTTTGTGTTTTCTTTCAATCATTTTGAAGAATAGGAGTTGATATTGTTTTATAGACTTTGTGTTGTGAAATATATCTTATTTAAGACAGTGTTCTTATGTTCATGATCTTAAGCTATTCTTTGCATAGAATCTTAGTGTTTCTAATTATCTCGGACATTACATCTGTGATCTAAAACTCGTATGATTATTTCGTGCTCTGTGTTTACTCGAAAGAAAATACGTTTCTCCCATTTCCTTTCTACCGTGCTTCTTTCACTGTAACAGTTTCTAACCTATTTCATTTACGAAAGCAATATTCTTGAATCGTGTGAATGTGGATTTCGGGATTTCATCCCAACCCCCAATGGTTAGATTAGTGTGAATATTGTATATATTATTTACTGTGTTTTAGATTAGCAATAAACAGGCAGCCTCACCTGTCTTTGAGGAGGGATTTAATCCCATGTACTGTGGTTGAACCTCATATTTTGGTTTGACAAAATATCCAACCAACAGTTTTTGGCGACTCCGCTGGGGAATACGGATATATAGTATAAAGCTTATCCTCTCGGTGTCTGGTGACTCCGTATTTGCCTTATTTTTCAATAAGATCTCCTTTCAGTTCAAGCTGGCCAGGAAGATCTTCACTCGGTCTCACCGAGCTCAAGGTGAAATTGATCCACTCTTTGAGTTACTACAACAGCACAATTTCAGTGTTTCTCCCAACAGCATTGTCTCTAATCGAGCCAGAAGTTCTTCACCTCTTCGAAGAAACCGGATCCCTGTGGAAGGGGAAGCATCTGCAACTTGTCGTGCACTACTCTTGTCTGATACTCGGATCCCTGTATGCACTCTTTTCAGAAGGATGGCGGTTCAACCTGTGCCTTGGGGTGCAGTTATTGGTCCTCTTTCCTTGACCCCTCCATTGAATGAGTTACCACGTGGATCTCGTAAAAATATTCCCAAGTTCAATGGAGATGGGAAGCAGCATCCTGATGAGCACATTGCATCTTTCTTTGTTGCATGTGGTGTCCTTGGAGTGGCCCATGAAGATGTCTCCGTCCGACTCTTCGTTGAAACGTTGCAGGGAGCAGCAGCTGAATGGTTCTATCACCTTCCAAATGCATGCATCCCAAACTAGGCTACCATGCGGACTAAGTTTGAAGCACGTTTCAAACCATCTGAAGATTCTCATGCTTTATTAGCTCAGCTCACACACATGAAGAAATAATCGCATGAACCTATGCGGGAATTCGTGGCTAAGTTCAACAAGCTGATCCGGAAGATTCCAGAAATAGCTGTACTTACTCCAGAAAACCAAAAATGCTTCTTCATCAATGCTCAACCTCCTGATATAATCTTTTTGTTGAGAAGGTCGGTTATCCCAGATTTGGCTACTACTCAGTCAATAGCTACTGAAATAGAGGATGATCTCATCTTGGCCGGAAGGATCAAGAAAGACATACCCAAACTCAAAAATCAAGGTTCTTCCCAAGGTAACACAGATCCTATGTTTCAAAAAATGGCTAATGATTTGATTGCTTTAAAGAAGCAAATGTCTCAGCAGGTGAACAATGTTCCGTATTGAGATATACCTAGGCGGAATTTCAATAACAACAATGGTGCACCTGCCAGAGATAGGCCACGGTTAACTCCTGCTCAACCGAGACTAGCAATTGAAGCTCCTCCCGTCAATGTAGCAGTGGAAATACTTGATGAAGAAGATGAACCAGAAGAAGAATCCCATGAGGCTTTCGAAGCTTCAGGATATGCTGATGAGTCTTATGATGAGTCAGCTGGTGACTCCAGCATTGGGTATTTGGAATATGATGAAGATGAATGTGCGCCAGATGGTCAATCATTTGCTGTCTTCACTCGGTCCCAATCTCAGAACCCCAGAAAACCTCTTGAAAGAACAAAGGAGAAGAATAAGGATCCTCCCATATCCATAATTAAGAGGGGTACCCCTATTTCGGCACAAACTGAAAGAGAGGTTACCAGAAAGGTAGCTGCTCCTTATTCTCCTTCTCCTAAGATCAGTGCCCCAGCACAAGCTCATGTAAATAGAACTGAACCTACCATCATTCCTTCTTATACTACTTTTGATATTGTTGACCATGCAAAGAGAACCAAAATTCAAATGTCAGAAGTAGAATACCTTCAGTCAAATCCTGAATAGTTTGAAAAGCTGGCCAAGTTTATCAGAAGTAAAGCGGCTATTCCATCACCTTCAAAAAGTCTCCTTCCAAATCCTACTCAACCCACACCTCAGAATAATCTGACCTCTTCTTCTTCCTCAGGAAAGATTGAACCATTTTATTTGTCTCTACTTATAAATGGGTTTAAACTCAGCAATTGCATCATTGACTCAGGAGCCTCTGATAATGTTATGCCCGCAAAAGTGGTCCATGCCCTTGGGCTTACTTTGACTAAGTCATATGGACGGTGCTATTCCATGGAAACTAAACAAGTCCCTCTGATTGGTCAAATCAAGGATGCACAGTTTGCATTTGTTGCTTTTCCTGAGAAGAGAGTGAAAATGACTATTCTGGTTGCCAACATTCCTACAGCTTACGGTATCCTCTTGGGTAGAGGATTTTGTAAAGACGTCGGAGGAGAAATTAATATGGATTGGACCAAAGCCAAGATCCTAGTCAATGGGGTTCATCGGGTTCTTCATCCTGAGCCACAGGCGAAGTATTTGGTGACCAAATCAGATGATCCGAAAGCTCAGATCCTTTTCGAAGATGCTAGCTTTGGGAATTATTTCATGGCTTCAGAGATACCCATTGTAGATGTTGAAGAGGAAGATCCCAATGCTATTTGGACGCTCAAATTTGATGGTATCTGCTCAACCTCTGGATCAGGTGCTGGTGTTGTTCTCATATCTCCTAGCTCCGAGATTTTCCCATCAGCTTATAAGTTGCAATTTGATAATACTAACAACACGGCTGAATATGAAGCCCTGTTATTAGGATTAGAATTGGCCAAACAGAAGGGAATTAGGAATCTCAAGGTTCAGGGGGATGCGGAGCTGATTGTTAATAAGGTCAGGGGTATATATCAGGTAAAAAACGATCGGTTGAGACATTACAGGAACAAAGTTTGGGATAGTATAGAATGCTTTGATGCATTTTCTATTAAGGCAGTTTTGAGAGATTATAATGACAAGGCTGATTCTTTGGCCGTGTCTGCATCTCTTCTTCTTCCTCATCCTCAGTTCAAGCAAGATACATACTCTATTGAGATTGTATATCGTCCCAGTATCCCAGATAATGCAACTCATTGGCAAGTGTTCAATGATGATCAACAGGTGTTGGCTTTCCTAGAAAAGGCTGACAATTTCAGTGAGTTATATTTGAAGGTTTAGAATCAGCCTTCCGTGAAACTATTTCAGATCCATATCAGGAGGTTGATGGAGAATATATCCAGCTAAAAGGCAATAAGATACCCAAAGGTTTGGTTTCTTTGGAGGGCTTGTTCGACAAGCATGATCGCTTTATCTAAAACAAAAGGCAAGTTGAAGGAGTTTCTTCCTCTGAAGTAGATCAAATCAATCTAGGTTCATCTGATCAACCTCGGATGGTGAATATCGGTAAATGTTGTTCTCCTGAAGAGAAGGTAAAATTCACTTCACTTTTGAAGAAATACATCGATGTGATGGCCTGGTCTTATGCGGATTTGAAATCTTTCAAGCCCAAAGACGTACAGCACAGTATCTCTTTGAAACCTGATGTGAAGCCGTATAGACAGAAGCAAAGACATTACAATCCAAAGATTTCAGGGACTATCCTGGCAGAAATTCAGAAGATGTTAGATGCTAGAATTATTTTCCCAATCCATCACTCAACCTGGATTGCTAACATTGTTCCTGTCAGGAAGAAGAATGGCAAGATCCGGATTTGTGTTGACTTCCGGAACTTAAATCAGTCCTCGCTGAAGGATAACTATCCCTTGCCTATCATGGACCAGGTATTACAAACTGTTACTGGATCAGAAATGTTATCCATGCTCGACGGATTTTCAGGATATAATCAAGTCGAGGTAACCACAGAAGATCAACACAAGACAGCTTTCACGACCCCATGGGGTACCTTTGCTTACAGGAGGATGCCATTCGGCTTGATCAACTCCGGAGCTACTTTTCAGAGAGCTATGGACCTGGCATTCAGAGATCTGATGGGCAAGGTCATAGTCGTGTATTTGGATGACTTGACCATCTTTTCTAAAAAATGGAGTGATCATTATGATCATTTAGAACAAGTACTTCTAAGATGCAGACGTCACGGGATTTCATTGAATCCTAAGAAGTCCATGTTCGGGGTGACAGAAGGAAAGCTGTTGGGTCATATTGTGACTAAAGAAGGAACTAAAATTGACCCAGAGAGAGTAAAGGCTATTCAGAGCCTTACCTTGCCCACAAGTAAAACAGGAGTTCATTCTTTCTTCGGAAAGGTTAATTTCTTGAGAAGATTTGTACCTGATTTTGCTGACAAGACCAAGGATATCCTTGGAATGATGAAAGGCAAAGTTCCATTTCGATGGAATACAGAAGGGAAGCTGGCATTCGAAGAAATCAAAAAGGCAGTTGCTTGCACTCCTGTCTTAGTATGTCCAGACTTCAAGAAAGATTTCATCATGTACAGCTATGCCTCTACCCACACAGTGTCGGCCATCCTGATGCAAGAAAATGAAGAAGGCATCGAAGCTCCTATCACGTTCATGAGTTTCCCATTGAAGGGACATGAGTTAAAGATGTCACAGGTTGAAAAACATGCTTACGTAGTGGTACGAGCAGTAAAGCATTTCAGGTACTATGTGCTGAATTCCCATACTCTCGTTCTCGTTCCTGATACTGCTGTTAAATCCATTCTGACTCAACAAGAGCTGGGAAGCCAACGAGGTACTTGGATAGCTAAGGTTCAGGAGTACGACTTGGACATCAAACCTACCAAGTTGGTACGAGGAAGGGGCCTGTGTCAATTGATTGCAGAAAATCATGCTGAAACAGAGTGTGAAAAGACTCAAGATACTTCTTCAGAGCTGCCTATGGTGCTTCTTGTGAGTATGACCGATGAATGGTACACGGACATTGCTTTCTTCCTAACTTATGGTGAATTCCCTCCACATTTAAATCAAAAAGATAAGAGGACCATCAAGCTGAGATCTGCGAAATACCTTTTGTGGAATAATGCAATATACAAGAAAGGTATTGATGGTGTCTTCTTGCGTTGTGTTGATAAATCACAACAGGAAAAGTTATTAGAATCCTTTCATAGCCTAGCATGCGGAGGACATTTTTTGTCCTCTGTAACAGCATATAAGATCCTACGGGCTAGGTATTATTGGCCTACTCTTTTCCGGGATTCAGCAGAATGGGTGTCTAAATGTGAAGCTTGTCAACATTTTGTTGGTCGTCCCAAGCTAGCAGCTCTTCCTCTGAAACCTGTAGTGATTGAAAACCTTTTCGCCAATGGGGGATTGATTTCATCGGAACATTGAATCCTACTTCCAGTGCTGGACATAACTATGTGTGCTGACTACTACAGACTATTTTACCAAGTGGGTAGAAGCTGTACCAATCAAGCAAGCAACTTCTGAAGCCGTTTGCAAGTTCCTTGATGAAAGAAAATATAATCGACAGATTTTGGCGTACCTCATAAGATTGTAGCTGATAATGCTTCTAACTTCTCGTCACATGAGTTGATAGAATTTTGCTATGGATTCGGCATTACTCTGGCTCACTCATCTGACTATTATCCCCAGGGCAATGGGCAAGCTGAGTCCAGCAATAAGAATCTGGTTACTATAATCAGAAAACTAGTAGAAAAATCAGAGGACATGGCACAAAGCATTGTATGATGCATTTGTGGGCTGATCGGATCACTCCAAAGCGAGCCATAGGGATGTCTCCTTTCCAATTGCTATACGGGATTGATGCTGAAATTCCTATCTCAGTAGAATTGCCAGCCTTGCAGTTGGCAAAAGCGGTTGAAGATGTAGCTTTTCAGAATTCTATCGAGAAGATGGTTATGTACCTAACCAGGCTAGAAGAAGAGCGAATCAAGGTGGGTTGATCGTATATCAGATCATCAGAGCAGGGTGAAGAAGATTTTCGATAAAAAATCAAAGCAGCGCAACTTCCAGATTGGAGACCTGGTGTTGCTTTGGGATAAAAGGAGAGAACAGAAAGGAATGCATGGGAAGTTTGATTCTTTATGGAAAGGACCTTTCAAGATCCATGAGTTGAATGGTGAAAATAGTTTCCTTCTATCATATCTGGATGGAGGGTTACTCCCTTTGCCTTTAGTGGACAACATCTAAAGCTATTCCACCATTAATGCAAGATGTTCTCTTGCATTGTACATATTTTGCTTTTTGTGGTGTGTGTTGCTTTTGGTTTTCTTTCTTTCTTTCTTCGTTTTGTTTTTGTTTTGGTTTTCTTCTTTTCTCCGTAGCCCAATGAATAAGACTAGAGATTCTGAATTCTCTTCCTTTGGTATTACAAAGAAAGTCCCCAACTGGAGCCAGCTGTTATCCCCATTTTGAGTTCACGACAAAACGATCGGATAACAGATAACCCCTACGAAATTTTTGAAGTTGATTTTGCATTTGTGGCCTCTTTTTAAGAAAATCAAGTTTCGGGTTTTACCAATAGTTCGACATGAGTTTTAAATGCTTTATGTCGACTGTTCTTCCGAAACCTGAAACCCGCCTTGTATTGTGTAAATCGGGTTTTCGGACCCCCGGCGCATCGGAACATCCATAATCCAAAACATGTTTTATGTCCCATGTTTTCCGATTCCCGAAGTCCGCTTAATCCTTTGTATCGGGTTTTCGGGGCTATGTAGCATCTAAGCACCTCATGCTTTATGCATCATGTTTTCTGAAACCCGAAACCCGAATTGCACTAAGTCCCCTCGTGTCAGGTTTCGGACCTCCTAAACATGCTGACATGGCATTCATGCTGAGTGGTCGGTGAGTTGGCACGTGCCGTGCTGAAGTGTATTAATTACCAATTTTCTTATAAATACGCGGATTTCCACGTCATTCTTACCATTCGTATTTTTAATTCGTGGAATTTTGTGCGTGCTCTTCCGTTTTCAAAACCCGAAAACTCACCTTGCTCGATTGGATCGTCTGTTTTCAATCTTACATTTCTCTGAATTGGAGGTATTTTTCTTTCCCTTCTTTATTCTTGGTTTTTATGGATCGATTGAGCGTATTTTATTCCCAATTTCTTGCTGGGTGTTGAAGGTTTTCTTTCCTTCTTCTTTCTGTGTTACTTTGGAAAGGGTTTTAGGTTTTTTGGGTTTATCTCTTCTGAACTATCACTTGGTTCTTTCTCTTGAAATTCTAATTATATGCATGATGCATGAATAACAAAAGGAGATTGTGTATTTGGAATTCAAAGAAAAAACCCTGTTTTTGCTCCTTGGGTTTTGAAGATTGTTTTGCAGAACCATAAACCCGAAGTGTATTGACGGATTGGTGCGTCGGGGTTTTTGCCAAAGTTCCGATCTCCACAGTGCACGTCGGGGTTTTTCAAAGTTCCGATCTCTACAGATTGGCGCATCGGGGTTTCTCAAAGTTCCGATCTCCACAGTGAGCGTCAGGGTTTCTCAAAGTTCCGACGTCAAAAGCAAGTGCCGGGTATCTCTGAGTTCCCGTCATCAAACGCAAGTGTCGGGTATTACCAAAGTTCCGACATATCAAAACTTGTCGGGTTCTCAGGGTTTTTCCACATCCTCCTCGGCGTGTCGGATTCTTCTATTCTTCTGGCATTTTCAGTCGATCGGGATTTTCAGTTGTGTGGATAACATCTCCTGAGTTTCAAGTCTTTCTCCCTCCAACATTCTACATGTCGGACCCTGGTCCATCTCAGGAGAAGGCCGAGAAGTCTAGCAGGATGAAGTACAAATTCAAGAAGCCAGAATTCCATCATATATTGATTGCAATCATGATATCAGGGACACTGAAATTGGCAATATAGATATGGATGACTTCTGGAATAGGGTGAAGAGTTCCTCTCAAACCCCATGGATGACAGCTTTAGCTAAAAGTGGCTTGCCCTTGCAGCAGGGTTTCCCCATGTCCGCCCAATGTCAGAATTTGTTTTGGCTTGTGCGTCTAGTTATGACTCGGCTTCTCGTTCCGTGAAGAGCCAGGCTGGTGAGGTAGTGATCAGGATAGATGGAGCGTATTTTGATGATCTTCTAAAACTACCTAATTTCGAAGAGTATGGGGACCTGAACATCAAGTCGGCTCAGAAGGCCTGGATAGTAATCAGGAAGGCTGCATTAAGGATGTCAACAAAAAGTTCCTGATTAAGGCTAAACCAGCAGTATCTAGATTTCCAAGGACTATCCCCAGATGTGATTTCATACAAGAAATCAATGATATTATCACCCTGCTGAGCCGGGTTTTTGGCTTGCCTGAATCAAATGTATTTCACGGATGGATGTATCATTTATGGTCACCATCAAGAAGAATCAGCAAGGGATTGACTGGGGGACCCTTATCAGCAATGAAATTGATTCTCAGATGACTACGGTTTTATCAACTAGAAAGTTTTATATGTTTTTCATATGTGGCTTACGCAGCAGCCGGGATGAGGAACTATCCCGGGCTGGATACTAAGGGAAGCAGAACGACGAACCCAGTTTATAAATATTTCCCTCAAATAACAAAGAAGGGGTCCAAAGAACATTTTAGAAGGGTAAATGATGCCTTCTTCTACGAGAAATATCTGCCGGCTGAACCCAGGGCTAAGAAAGACAAGAGTCTCAGACGAGGCTTGGGCTGAAGTTTCCAAATGGGGGTGTATCTCTTACAATTCAAGAATTTTACATATCTTCGAACAGTCATGTACTCGGGAGAGCCTTTCCGTCTGCCTCGCTATCCAGGAGATAGATTGATATTGATAGAGTTGGTCAGATAGCTGTTGGATTTTCACAAATTCCAACAAAGCAAGCATAAGGCCAGCTGTATCCTTCCCAATTTCTATCGGGAGATATACTTGCTCGACGTAGCAAAGGCCAAAAATGTTGAATGCGAACTTCAGGAAAAATTGAAAAAGCATATGAAGTCTAAGGATGGTTTTGACATCCGAGGAGTGCTTAGAGCCTACGGAGCCCAACATCTGCACAGGCCTGACATTGAGGATATATGGGTTGATCTGCGTAACGAAGTTGCGGTTCGCAGAAAAGATAATAGTAGGTTGACTATTAATGAGATTCAGACGCTGGAGCTTTCTGATTTTCCAGATGGCACGACTAACAGTGAAAGTGTGTTGGATCTTTCTTATGATGGACTAAAGGAGGATCAATATGTTTTCCCACCTATTGATTGGTCAGCCAGCGAAAAATCCTCTATTACAGATAGGTCGCTCTCATATCTTTTCGCACCAAAAAATGGCTCTCCTCTTGGGGAATGAATTTTAAAGATGACAAGTTTCCAAAGTTGGCTGCTTCGGAGGTGGGGCCCTCCAAAAAGAAAAGGACAAAGAATCTTCTGAGGGGCCTATAAAAATTAGGATTCTCCCAAGAAGAGGAAAGAAAGACAAATCTCTTCAATTATTCTTCAGATGAAACGGTGGTTGTGCCAGAATCACCAACACCACCAGAAATAGGAGAAATTAATTTGGAAGAATGAGGAAGAGACAGCTTCTGTCTTCACCATTTGCTGATTGCTCAACTGGAGAGACCTTATCTCTTGCATTCAAGGCTTTGGAGTCTGAATCTGCACCTTCTCTCCCTCACAGCCACTTCTACCTCCTCATTCTCCATCCATTTCTGCATCCATGGCCAGTATTTTCTCTGGACTCTCACCCCTCTCTTCTGGAACCCAAGTGATCACCAGTATGCCCCCTTCAACCTGTACCTCTCGTTGTTGCATCTACTACCACGTTGGCTACTGTTCCCCCTCCAATAGTAGGATCTTCTCCTCTTGAGAGTAGAATACCAGTTACTACAACATTGGAAATTTCCTCTGATACGCCACAATGGCTACTCGAGCAAAACTCTGAGGAAGAGGAGAGTGATTGTACCCTGCCAGCCTTTGATTTCAGCTCACTCAAGGCTTCTACTGCGAAATCAGCCAAGAAGACCCAAAACAGTTTCGAGGGTTTTGGTAGATGCTTCTTCAGGAGATAAGTTCGCAGAGATTGCCACTCCCTCGGATGACAAAACTAGAGAAGATATAACCGCTTCTGATTATCAGATAACCAAGGTGGCTCTAGGAAAGTGACAGCAGAAGGAGCGCAACAAGATGCATGGGCTTCCATAGACGTGTTGTGCCAAAAGTTGAAAGAAACAAAGGACAGCAGAAATGAGCTTAAGGAAAAAGTAGAGCAGTTGACAGAGATTTTGATTAAAACTCTCAAAACCCCTTGAATCCATACCACCTTCTTCTTTTTCTGTTTCTGCCGAGTTCGATTTCTCATCGGTGCTATACGATTGAGAATATTGCTAAAAAGGAAGGGTGGTTGATGAATGGATCCAAAGTTGCTCCAACAGGGGAAGGAAGTAATTCAAGACGTGGTGAAGGTTCATGAGTCTTTGGGGGGAGATTCAGAAGGAAGGAGAGAAGATGGATGAGGAATTCACTGAAGAAATTGGACAGCTTGATTTGACTTGTGAATCTCTCCAAGTGCTAAAGCAAATACCAGCACACACTCTTGGTGGAAGAAGGTATTCTCCCACATATAGATAAACATTTCCAAGCTGACCAAGGCAATCAGTTCAGAGTAAGGATTCTCAATGAAGCCTGCAGCAAGTTGAGAGAGATCAAGGGATAAATTGATTGATGGAAAAGTGATTTGGAAGAAGAGTTGCTGAAGATTTGTCCAAAGGTTTCAGTTGGGAACTCAAGTACCCTATCAGCAGATGATCTTTTCAAACAAGTCCAAGAATCTGTTCAGCATGAACCTGTACACGGATTTGACCTTGAAGTCAGTGGTCAGTTTGTAAGGATTGAACATACGTTGGAGGCCTTAAGAAATCTCAGCAAAAGATTGAAAAAGCTTCCCGGCACGTGCCAAAGCGTGCCTTATCCAAAGCGTTTCAAACATGATGAAAAATTGTTCAGCATGAACCTTACTTTACTCTCCCTCTTCCTGAAGTCTTGGTCAGCCTCTCCTTCCCCTCCTTTCCTCCCCCCCCTAAAGATTCAGACAAAAGAGTTGAAAAGCTTCCCGGCAGTGCCAGTGAAGTATTCATGAGACCTGCGAAATGTGGATGATCATTCCACCGCACCTGATGAGGATGAAACGCAAGGCATTATTCAGAAGTTCCAGGAATTTCAGAACAAACAGTCTCAGCTGGAGGAAGAAAAAGAGAAGGAGAAAAAGATGATGATTCGGATTAAGTCCCAACGTCACATGTCATTTCTATTTTTAGATTGACATGTCTTTTTATTTCCGTTTTGTCATATTTTGATTCATACTTTGACTTGATCTCCTGCGTGAGAATCATGCAAAACTGAACTCCAGTTAACATGCTATTTTTAGGATCTGTCATGTTTTATCTCTAGTTCCTTTGTTATAAATAAGGGATGCATGTGCATTCCAAAAGGTCGAGAATTTTTGGAGCATTAAGAGGCTATTGGAAAGGAGAAAAACTTTGTGTTTTCTTTTAATCATTTTGAAGAATAGGATTTGATATTGTTTTACAGACTTTGTGTTGTGAAATATATCTTATTTAAGACAGTGTTCTTATGTTCATGATCTTAAGCTATTCTTTGCATAGAATCTCAGTGTTTCTAATTATCTCAGACATTACATCTGTGATCTAAAACTCGTATGATTATTTCGTGCTCTGTGTTTACTCGAAAGAAAATACGTTTCTCCCATTTCCTTTCTACCGTGCTTCTTTCACTGTAACATTTTCTAACCTATTTCATTTATGAAAGCAATATTCTTGAATCGTGTGAATGTGGATTTCGGGATTTCATCCCAACCCCCAATGGTTAGATTAGTGTGTGAATATTGTATATATTATTTACTGTGTTTTAGATTAGCAATAAACAGGCAGCCTCACCTGTCTTTGAGGAGGGATTTAATCCCATGTACTGTGGTTGAACCTCATATTTTGGTTTGACAAAATATCCAACCAACACTATGTCTCTGCCATGGGGAACTGACGTGTTGGCTGCAGACTGAGTCCAAAATCCCAGACACTTCTCTATCTCTTTATCAAACTCGACATGAGTATGATAATCTTTATTTGCCTCTTCGATGGCAGATTGAAGAGAGCAGATCTCCTTCATTTTTCTTTGGAGATGGAGCTTTCCTTGAATAAATTTTCTTTTACAAAAGCTCTGAACTGAGCTTTGATCTCTTGTAAGGAAAGGGGGGCACCAGAAGTTTCATCTTGAAGATGACAATGTATATCTTTGAAAGCCGAGACAACCAATGTCTTGAAGGCTTCGCCCTTCTGCCAACTGTTTTTTTATTTCTCCCAAAGCCTCCTCCAAGACTCTGATCTTCCACTCCACGCTGTAGACCCATGATTTTGATAGATTGTCCTTTGCATCATCAAAACTTTATTCGCCAGCAAAATGTTTTCGTCTGTCTGTCCCATAAGGCGAAGGTCTACTATGCAACTGCTCCAGATTTTGAGCTCTTTATCCATGGGTATTGATAGTGGAGGAGAGCTTTAGTTGCACATTGTTCACCTTTTCGTGGAGTTTGAAAGATTCATCGATGAAGTTTAACCCAGCAACAAGCATGTCTTACACCATGGCTTCAATAGCTCTGCCATAGATAGAATGCTTGTGCATATCTTTAATACTCTGCACTTCATCTTGGCTTAGAATTACAGGAGGTGGGAGAGCAGTCAAGGGGGTAGGGTCCAAAACTTTGTCTTTAGACAAAAGGGACTTGATGAAACCTGTGAGAACTTGGGTCTATTCTTCCAACTGTTCAATAGTTTGCTGGCCCTTTTCTACCCTCCCAATGACTCTTGTGACTGTTTCCTGGAGGTTGTGAATTTCACCTTCAGGGGTTAGACTCTCCCATTGGGATTCTCGAGAGCTCCAAGTCAGATGCCTGCAAGTCCTGCTCTAATTTATCCGTTGTAGGCTTGGCAATCTCCAGGAATTGCTGACCTTGAGCATCAGACACTATTCTGGAGGTGACTTTGGCTCTCTTGGCACGAGAAGGGTGGTGCCCAACAAGGCTGTGACAGCATCAAAATTTGATCCCGAGCTTTGAGAGGAGAATTTTCTCTTCTTTTGTTGACCAAAGGTTGCACCCACATGAAAGAGGAAGAGGAATCAGCAGGAGGGGCAAGGGGACCAAGAGACAGGGAGCTCATGACGCTCAAGGTCTGTGCAAGCTGTTGACTCGAGTTGAGATGTGGGCGGGGCACTAGAGGCAATTGTGGGTAGAATAATCTACAGCACCTGGAAGCTCGGTGCTCTGCACTTCTTTATCTTATCAGCTGGGGTCTTCAAAGAGCGTTTGTAGGGGTTGGCATTTCGCTTTCTTCACTTTCACTAAGAACAATGATGTTCTCTGGCCCTATAGGAAAATTTGCCTATTTTTTCTGGAGATCTTCTTCCATAGGTTCTTTCTTTACTTCTTTGAGTTTCTTCTTATATACCTGGGTGGATGAGGAAGGAGTAGATTCTACAGGTCCCTGAGTTGATGAGGCAGGAAGGGTCTTCACTGGTGTCTCAGACCTTGGAATAGATGCTTCTCTTCTTGATGTTGAAGTTTCCTTAGAAGAGGATTCTCCTGAATGCCTCCTGAACTCTTGAACTTTCCTGTCAAACCAGACCCTAGTCCTGACAAAAACTGGAGCAAGGATCTCAGCCAGGTCGTCCCTCTCTTTCCTGTTCCAATCCATGTCCTCTAAAGGAGTGTGCATAACCACATTTTCATACTCATACGAGTATAGATTAGAGTTGTCATCCTTTAGCCCTTCAGGAACTTGATATAGGCTGAGTTCTTCAATTAATTACAAGGAGAATCTGCCATAGTGCCTCCTCCTAGCCTCAAAATCATCAGCACAATCAGCCCAATAGTCTTCTGTATCAGCTCTGTGATAATAGACTATTTTGATGTTCTGCCCAATGAACCTCTTCAAGTCGAAGCAAGTCCTTGGCTTGAAGAAGTGAACCGTGATGGGAACCAGGGCTCTTTCTACATTCTGTGCATCTAGGGCTGTTTTGCAGGTATAATTTCCCAAAGAGATGGGAAAGTGTAAACCAGTGATCCTCTTATCCCTGCAGGTTCTATGCAACTTGTCTATTTTCCTGCATATCTCTATCAAGGCCATTTTATCATTACAGAACATGGGAAGTCTCAGAGGGGAGCCCTCATAGCCAGCTAACCTGATATAAGAGAACTTTCTGAACTGGATGAAGTAGGCACCGTAGTGCGATATCAGAGTCATAGCTTCATCAGAAAACCTCCTGGCAGTATCACCTTCGAGCAGCCTGACCACGTACATGGTGAAAGCATCGTTGACCCTTCTGAAGTTACGATTGCTGGTCTCCAGGGTGAACTGTGGGTAGTATGCATATATTGGATCATCTTTGTGTTCATCTATGTAAGAGAAACCAAACCACTGCCTTGATGCTGCCAGAGTGTACATCAGGTATGAAGTCATATAGAAATTCTTCGTTTGTTGCACGTTGGACAGTTGCTCCGCCAAATTCATGCTGATGATCTCTACCCAGTTGATGTTCTGCGTTCCTTCGCACTCCATACTGATGAGCGGACACATCCAGAAATGGAATTCGTTGGTAGTGGGCAAACCCATAACCTGAGCCAGCAGAATTATGAAATCAGACAACTCTTCATTGAAATTTGCCCGCAAGAGGGTTTTGGTCAGACGAGAAGCTCCTTTCTTAGGGTTCTTCAGCCAGGACTTTGCCACCCGTGCTTTTTATTTGTCGTTGTCCTGATTGAACAGGGCCTGTGCTTGATCCCGGGAAACGACTATGGCATTATCCATCTCTTGGATTCTCAGAGCAGTGCTAATGGCGGCAGCATCTAGTTTGGCAATGAGTTCCCCGTGTATATTGGTCAATTCGCTCGAGGCAGGGTCGAAATGAGCTCCGCACGAAAGCATGGTATCATCACACTGTACCGAGATTAAGAAACCACCAGCAAAGGCCAAACCGCTGTCGTGAATCATTTGTGCCATTGGAGTAGGGTTTGCATCTGCCATCCTTGCCCAAAAATCACTGCAATCGAGATGTCGAGCTTCACTGTCTCCGATGTTGAGAGCGGCAGACTCTAGTGGTGAAACTTGCTCTTGTCCCTGGAATTTGATCTTCATACTGATAGTAGCTCAGAGAGAAATGCAATCTAGACTCGAGAAGGAATTACAGTAGGGAACGGGTTTGTGCGCAGGAAATTAGATTGCAGTGGTTCGAGCAAAGAAGCAGTGTGAAAAATGTAAAAGGGGGTCTGCCCGTTATATAGCCGTTTTGGAGAGAGAAAGGGAAATCAATGCGCATTAAATTCATATCTACCAATGTTAAAGGCAACATATTCACGGAAAAAACCAAGTATGGATAGCCCTTGGTTCATCTGAGACATGTGAAATGTGAATGCGCGAAACACGCGGCTCGGGCGAAGCAGGAAGAAGGTGCATAAATGCATTTCGGGACTTTTGGGACGAAAATGCGCGAAGTACGTGGTTGGGGCATTTCGGGTGAAAATGGAACAGAGCGCACTTTTGAAATTGGGACATTTGGGACAAGAAAGTGCGAAGTACGCGGTTCGGGTGTTTCGGGTGAAAATGGAACAGAGCGCACTTTTTTGACTTGGGACATTTGGGTCAAAAAGTTCCGAAGTACATGACTTGATCAACCCGGGTGAAAACGTGACAACAGGTCCGGAAGTGTTTGGGACATTTGGAACAGAAATGCGTGAAGTGCACGGCTCAGGCGTTTCGGGCGAAAATGCAACAAAGGGGCCCGTTTGAAACTGGGACATGCGGGACAAAAATACGCGAAGTACGCGAGAAACACACAGAATGACCTAGGAATGCAAATCTGTTACAAATTCTTGGCTTTTAACATTTCAAAGACAACAGAGAAGACATTCAATACTCAAAATTTTGAAAATTCACTTTTAAGTGCGGGGAAATTTTGAGTGGACAACACAATGTATAGATTAATTTTTCTTCATAACAATTTTACTCACCATGTAGGATGTCTCACATACTTTTGTTTACCATGTAATCATAAACACTAGGTTTCCAAGTGGAGAAAATGAACATCCATGCAGACTCTCAAGATTCTGACGCATGATGCTTCTAATTGTTTCCACGTCAATTTCAAATGCAAGCAAGCTTAGTGGGTAATGACTGTACATTCTCTTTATAGAAATTGGCTTAGAGTCCTTTAGATCACATTTATAAATATTTCTTGTAGCACCATAGCCAATTACATATTTCTCCTTAAGATTTTTTTTATTTTCATTATGTTTTTGTACATGTAAAGAGCCATGTTCATGTGCAGTATGACCAACTTTAGAGAACCTAAATGTAACAAATAGATGTGTCAATAAAGAAATTGTAATATGATATTGCTTTCTGATTCTTTGTCTGATAATCTATACAATATGAAATCATGTCTTGTCATGTTAGTTTTAACACCTTGCTCTATGTTGTTTGCAAAGCCTTTTGTAAATACCTTTGGATGATTTGAATGGTACAGAGCTATAATTATGCACAATCGTAGTACTGAATCATAACAAATGCACTTAATTTCCATTTTTGATATGGATGTTGTTTATTGCAGGGCCACAAATTTTTTAGACAACATCATACATATCCAAGTTTGCCAAATTTTCAATAACAATAGAAGAATGTCTCTGGAACCCAAGCTATTTAAAAGACATCTACTATTTCTTGCTTTAGCTAGTTGGTGATATCCAAAAACCATAAAAAACAAAACTGAATTGGTATGTAGAGAATTTTTTTGGTTTATATCTACAACTGTATGGAGGAAAACATGAAAAAAATTTAATGATAGGAATTTCCGCAAAAAAATTGTTGAAGGAGAGGTTTTTGTAAAAGAAATAGAGCTATTTACAGTATCTTCTATTATTATTGCAAGAGAATTGAATTTATTCCTTTATCAAAGACCTCCATAGCTTTCGAAATTGAAGACCTCCAGGTTTCCACAATGATGTAGTGTAACTCGATTTTTTTTAAGTGATAGGAAGATAGCTATCAATCCACTATTAGCTCCTCTATCATAAAGCTACACAAATTGTTTTTTTACATTGATAGAAAGATATTTTATAATATATTGATGCTATCGGTCGCTAGTATTCACTTCTAGAAATGAATTGATATCTTCAAAAAAACCAAATTTAATAGTGAGTAATTGTTAAAATTACATAGTGCAATGCACAACAAAACTTTTATTAATGATTTCTTAATTTTTATAACTGAAGGAGGGTTGAAGGGTCCATTTCCCTTTACATTAAATATACAATGAGAGGATCAATCTAAAAAACCAAAATGATCTAGAAATACTTTGGTGAAAAAATGCTTAAGGGCATATGCCAAAAACACAAGTGATTAGGAATACAAAAAAAACCCTGACCAGTAAGATAGACAAGATGATTTTGTAACAATGCAACTAGTAAGGCTATATAAAAATCAAAACAAAGTTACAGCCTAATAGATTTTAGAAGCACTTATTTATTTGAATCAGATGACACGTCTGCAACCTACACCTTAATGGGCCTGAAAACGGTTTTCACAAGTGGTTCTGGAAAAAGATGTTCTTTTCCAACAGTAGCCCAACTCTTTAACCAATCGTATGCCTCGCAACCTTCTCGAAAAAGAAGATCACAATGTGTCAGTTCCTCTTGTAGTAGAGAAAACATATCATCCAAGTTAGGAAAGGCGAGTGAACTATCTCCTACCCTCGGTGTCTCACCCCATTTGGACACGTCAGACACAAATCTCATTAGGACGTCAAACCATTTGTACAACTCTAAAAAGACAACTACATCTAAAAAACCTTTTTGTTTATAATGAACCTTAGATAGTAAGAGCCACAATGCACTCATAGTTTTGTCCATTTCTACTTCCATGCCAACCCTATACACTGGCTTGATCTAGTGACGACCCATCTTTAAAGCCCAATCCTTCATCGGGTGTATGATAAGAAGATGACAAAAGAATGTCGAAGTAAATTTTTTATTTACCCTCGGACATCCCTCTAGAGAAAGATAATCATCTCCAAGAGAAACTTGGTCTTGCTTTGTTTCAATTCAAAAAATGGATGTCAAATAGTGACGCAAAATTTTGGTAAAAAATGTCATTTCACGCACCAACACGGAAAATTGCATGAAAGGCAACATTAAAACAACCATGATAGAAGAAATGAAAGCCAGTGAAATAGATATGAAAGGTGTGAAAATAATGAGGAGAGCCTCAGTAAATATGTCAAGTGACTATGCCATCACATGTTTGTAGTTAATACATGTTTGTTAGGGGCTTTAATATCGACCTATATTGGAAAAGGTGATGAGTTCAGGAGATCAACATATTTATTTCCAATCTTATCACGTGATTTTCTATAAAATCCACCTTTTTAGTAGCCTCCCCATACATAACATTTAAGGTCCAATCTATACTTAATGAAAGAGTACAAAAGTATTTTTATTCACACAAGTTTTTTTATGATGACGTTAGCAATAATATGAGAGTCGCCTCTAATAATTAATTCATTACTATTCCATTCAATAGAAATGGACCAAAAATGTTCCAACACTTAAATTTATTGATTCATACATTTATTAATTTACATTAGGTGGCATTAGGGTCCATAAGCTATAGTTGGAAACACCCCCAGTAATCAATATCATGATATTGCACAATTTAATCTTCAAACTATTAATAATCATTAAAAATTAAAAATTCTATATTTGGTACTGTTAATTTATTAATTTGGGATTAATGGTGTGTTTTATTTATGAATAACATCTTATATTCTATTAACAAGTAAAATGATATAAGAATATTCACCCAAAAAATTGGTGATATAGAAGCACGTCCCAAAGGCACAAGTTCAAACTAGGTAGACAAAAATCCTAGGAGTACATCCGATTACAAAACATCACAAGACATAAAAGCAAAAAATTTAAGCATCAATTATGAATTACTAACCAACAGTGCGCAGATCTTGATCATCCATCAAGAGCCAGAGAATTCTCAAGGATAGATAATTCCCTTTTTTTGTTTTTCTTCAAAATAAAAAATATCAGTGTGGTCTTGAACAAAAAAAAACTCATTACATCAAATTTAATGAAAGTAGTCTAAAACTTCCATACTTCATCTTATTTCATGATACAAATCATATGTCTGGGCAATACGAAACAATATATTGGAAAAAAATTGATCGATACAATATTATATCGATAGGGTTCGTTAAAGACAATTCCTTATACACAAATTATACACAACATGCTTTCCACTAACATTATTTTCTCAATATCCTCTTCAAAATTCTCTGTAATAACACCTTCCACATTTGCGAAACAACTTCTCGAAATTTACTACATATCTGCATGACCACACTTCTCTTACATCAATCAACATTATCAACTTATATCAATCCAACAAACACATTCCAATAAAAATTCTAGTCATTTGTCATGTTATTTATTATATGATTAGAATCTGGAAGAAGGTCACTCTTTTGCAGCTATATTGCCAAACTAGCTTCGAGGATTGGAGAGAGTCTAACACGCTTATATAGCACTTAGACCCAATTTTTTTATTTTCCTTGGCCTACAAAAGTTTGTTTATTTTATCAAACACACCATTTGGCATAATATATCAAAAATATTTGATCAATGCAATGGAAGTCCATCATTTGATACTACACCAAAATCTTGTTCACCTTCGCCTTGTAGATGTGGTTGATATTTTAGGTATATATTATTTGAAGGATGATTTTAGGAAAATATGCAAGTCCAAGATGGACAGAACATGTATTCAGGTTTAAATGATGTACATCTGTTACGATGATCTAACATTGCCACACTATGTGGCTATGTTAAGTACAAGAAATTTTCGATCGTAGCAATATCAAAGCCTTCCCTTTCACTAACTAACGACACTTATCGGTTGCAAAAATTCTAGTTATTAGTCATCCTTCTCGAAGGTTTGTATTCAAGGACTTGGCTCTGCCAATAATATTCCATCGAATATAATATAATTACAAATAATGACTTCAAACCTGTTGAGATTGTTTTTTGCATGGTTGAAATAGATTCATCGACAATATATATGATAATAGTCAATAGCCTTCTCATCCAAAAATAATTGAAAAACATAAAACATGCATTGATTTTCACGGATTCGGATCAATCATTATTGAGCAAGACCCGTGTTCATCTTTGCCTAAATTTTTTGATAAAATTGTTATGACTATTTTGTTAATGGGTTATTTCTTGAAATATGTAGGGCCAAGATGATCAAGATACATCTTCATGTTTAAAATATGTACTTCAATTATTATTCTCTAACTCTTATCTTTGTTGCAAAGAAAAAAAATGAATTTCATTAGCTCAATATTTTTAAAAATAGAAACAGTTGAGCCTAGTGAGCGCAAAGCCACTCCTTTCATTAAGTAATATAGGTTAGCAGTCGCTATGTATTTTATTTGATACAAACCAACATGAAAAATGTCTTGCGAAACCATTTCATTCATTCATATGATTTTTTATCCAAGCGCTATGTTTTATAATTATCATAGCTTAGCGTTCACTAAGAATTTTTGTAATATGAACTTTTTTTAATTTCTATTTTCTTAATTAAGAAACAACTTAGCCTATAGGCAACTAATTTATTCCTTGCTCATTTAACAATAAACAATAAGCATAAAGCGCTATGTTCTGTAAGTATTTGAGCTTAGTTGTCGATGGGCATTTATTTTATATGAACTGTTTTTTATCTCTATTTTTGAAATTAATAAAAAGTTTAGCCTTGAGGTTGTTAATCTATTACTTTCTCAAAAGACCTCCATAGATTTCGATAGTAAACAATTTTTACATCTAACATATTTTGCATCTAAAAATTTCACAAAAAAATCCTAACGCCCAATAATATCTATTACTATGATATGTTATTAGAGCGCTATGTTCGAAATAAGATATTATTTAGCTGAGCTGCTAAACAATCATTCCTTCCTGAAATTAATCTAGTTTAGTGGTCGTTAAGCATTTGTTTTAATACAAATTGTTGTTTGATCTCTATATTCAAAATAAATAATCAGTTGATCTTAGCGACTGATAATCTATTCCATCTAACAAGAAGCAGAGCTTAGTGGTCAATAATCATTTTCATTGATGCACACCGATGTGTTAAAAAAGAAAATATGCAAAGGTGTGTGCCTAGCAGTCCCTATGGTGTTATATGAGCACCCTGAAAATTTTTTTAGCAATCATCTTTCTTCCTGACTTTGCAAAGACCTCCATAGCTTTTGACATTAAAAATTGTCCATATCTCACTTATCTGCCATCAAAATATATTATGGAAAATGCCTAAGGACCACTAATATCTATTAGTATGATTTTTTCATAAAGCATCTATGTTATCAAGAAACTTTTTAGCCTATTTTCCGCATAATCATTCCTTTTGGTAAGTATTGAAGCTTAGCGGTCGCTAAGCATTTTCTTTCACACCCACTGTTTGATTGATCTTGTTCAAGTAATGGAGTGTAGTGGTCACTAAGTATTTTACTTGATACAAACCGGTATAAATTATGTGTTATACACAAATGAACTTGTGAGTAATATAGAAGTTGAGAAATACTTCAATGGTATGTAGTGCCACACTTGGTTGTGAAAGGAATGTATAGTTAATAAAATAATATTATAGGTAATGAAAATACTAGTGATCAACAACTGTAAAGATATTTATTTACATTGTTGGAAATGAAACCTAGGAGTTGTAGAGGCTAGCGACCGCTAGGATTCTGCTTAACAAATAGATGAACAACATACGACATGCAAAAGTTGTTCATTAACAAGTGTTGAAGAGAATACCTTGATCCCCTATAAAATGTAAGTATTTATTATTTTAAATTTGGTGTTGCAAAAATATCATTCTAATGGAGCTTAGCAGTCGCTATTTTGTTTCCTATCTATAAGGTACTCTCAAATTCTGGTGAAGCGTAAAATTATGTTTTAGTTTTTCTATAGTAAAGCATTAATAACTCCAAAATATCAATGGTCACAAGATATATTAGAAATTTCATGCCACGTGGAAACATTTTTATGGATTACAGTTACAACTTAATAATGCAGATTTTTATAAGTAAAAAATATTTGTTATTTCTATCACTAATTAAAAAAATCTTAATAAATGTGTTAATTATATAATTGCGTAATTAACTGGTTTAAACTTGCAAGATGCAACATTTTATTGGATTTTTCTTTTGAATTAACGCGGATGCTAGCTAAAAATATCAAATTCACACTTGATAAAAATTAATAATAAACGAGATGTAAGTCGCTCTCTAAAATTATTAAATTTTTTTCTTCTTAACGTTCACTTCTATTTTCTAAATTGTTTTTTTAGTATGCTTAAATTAATATTTTTCATTTTCCTGTGAGTTCACAAAGAAACTTTTGACGTTCTCCCAACAATTTCTAAAGTAGGTAGTATTAATAAATTTGATTTCCCTGTATCCTAAGATATTCCCTGAATTAACGTGAATTATATTTATTAAATACCAAATTCGCACTAGACAAAAATTAATAATTAACTAGGCGTATATCGCTCTCTTAAAAGTTAAATTTTTTGTTTCCTAATGTTCACAAATGTTTTCTAAATGGTTTTTTTATTATGTTGAAATTAACAATTATCGTTTTGTCATGAGTCCAAAAAGAAAATTTTGTCGATGTCCCACTTGTTTCTAAAGTAGGAAGTACTAATAAATTTAATTTCCCCGAATCCCATGTTATCCCCCGAATTAACACAGATTAAGTTTATAAAATACCGAATTCTCTCTAGATAAAAATTAATAATTAACGAGGCGTATATCGCTCTATTAAAATTTAATTTTTTTGTTTCCTAATGTTCACTTATGTTTTCTGAATGATTTTTTATTATGCTTAAATTAATATTTGTGGTTTTCCCGAGTGATCACAAAGAAATTGTTGTCATTGTCCCACTTGTTTCTAAATTAGGTAAAATTAATCAATTTGATTTCCCTGTATCCTACTATATGCTCTGAATTAAATGTAAATATTAATTACAGGTTAATTCAAATTAAGAGCACATTAAATGCTAATATTTGAAATATCAAAATCCCACACTTTTTCTTTAAGAAGGGGAAATTTAAATTTTGAAATTTCCTACTCCCACTTTTTTTCCAGTTTTAAGAATTTATTTCATTGAATGCATTTAGAAAAAACTAAATAAACCGAAGAAATATATATTAGGGTTTATTTTTTATTTTATAAGCATAAAAAAGGAGCTCTTAAAATCAGAATACAACACACGTAGACACTAATTTACTAGTCCAAGTTCTCGACTCCTGGAGGTTTTTTTGAATGGTAAGCTGAGGCAGCGATCGTAATCATGTTTAGGGGTGAACAAACAAGACGTAAAATAGTGATAGTTGATAGATCATGAGTGTGAGTACAGATCAGGAGGCTTGTAATGGACATAATCAAAAGAGACAAGCAAAACAGGTTGCAGATAAAATCTTGTTGATACTATGTTTTATAGAGAATATGAAGCTTTAACAGACATTATCAATCACGTTAAAATATCAGATACAACTAAAACAAGTATTTATCAAAATTATCTATGTTATTATATGTGTACCATAGTTCATAGCGGGCACTTGCAACAACTCTATATTTACCTAGTTCTTGTGTTTTACACTGCAACCCGTCCCTGCCTTTCCCTTTTGCACCTTTGTAGTTATGTTCCATGTTCTTCTAAAAATGCGTTGCTCTATCTGAAACCTCATTTTTATCCACCCATGACTAAATATTTTTTAATCCCTTTTAAAATATTTATTCCTTCCGAAAGCCCATATTTTATGTTCAGTTGTAGCTCAAATATTCGTGTCTATTAAACGGGTTTAGTTTTCAGCGCTTCTATCCGTCTCTCTATTTTTTTTGTTGATTTTTTGTTCTTCTTCATCCATTTATTTTTTCCCATAAGCGTTGGCATTTATCTCTAGCAGCAAAGCACGAGTCACATATTCTTTTTTTATAAACCGTAATGGTTTGATTTTTTATATTTTAGGAAATACTTTTGACTTCCTTTAATGATTTTTTTAATATGAAATAAATAGTCATGACTAATTCTTCAATATTCGATTCTCACTTAATTTCCATGTTAATATACATAGTTTTTTATATTTTATTTTCCACGTAGAAATAATTAAATGCATTTTCTTTATAATTTTTTTATGTTTAGAAAAAAGGTAAGCACATTATATGTTCTTTTAAATATTATTAAATATAAATGTTAATCATTAACATATATTTCATTTAAAGTTAGTAATGACTTACTTGATAAATGAGTCAATACAAAGTAACACTTTTTAAATTCTAAAATAACATATTCCAAGACTAGAGGTCGTTAAGCTCAATGTTTACGACATTGCTTAACTATTACAAGACAACACAAGGAAACGAATATTCCAAGACAAGACACTTATTAAAGATTTTCCTGAATACATTTTTCAAACAAGAACAGATGCTAGCGGCCGCTAATATCCTAGTTAACTTGCATACAATATAACTAGGACGACTCACCTAAAAACTAAGCTAAGCACCATTATTGTATTTATATTTTTGTATTAATTTAATAGAATCCCACCATGATATTTGAAGCCTAGCGTCCGCTAATGTCTAAGATTAGTAAAAAACATTGATACAACATAACAAAGACTTGAGATTAGCGGTCGCTAGGATATTTTTTTTCTTTCATACATGATTATTAGTAATGACCCGACTGAAAAACTAACTAAGCTCCTTTATTATATTTGGATGTTACAATACTACCTTCTTTTGTTAATGTTCCAAGACAACAAATATTATAAGACAATATTAATTTAAATTATTTTCCAGGATACACATATTCCAAAACAAAACTTTCTACATTGGGGTCACTGAGTTCAATATGTTATTCGAATTCTATCACATGATATTCACAGCCTAACATCGATAATGTCATAGATTATTCCATTATGTTTTTGTAACATGATAAAGACTTAATATTAATGGCCACTATGATAATTCTTGTATTTTCATTCAATATATTGATTAATGACCTGACTAAAAACTCAAAACTGAACTAAATTCAAACAACATGTTATTCAAAGTTTATTACATGATATGCCTAGCAGACGTTAGGATATTTTTTATCTTGAATTCATGATAGTTTATAACGAATTGATTAAAAATATAATTATGCTCCCTGAAATTATATTTAAACTTTAAAAGACTAGTTTTAACAACTGACAACCACTAGTGTGGTTGCTCACTACATTTCTTTCCTGAATACTCGTGATTCCAAATTAAAATTTAAGTCTAGTGTCTGCTGAGCTCAATATTATATTCAAAGTCTATCGCATGAATTCCAAACAAAATTTTAAGCCTAACACCCACTAGGTTCAATATGTTATTCGAATTAACATTGTTGCAACATCACAGAGGATTGGGGTTACCGGTCGCTAGGATAGTTGTTGTCTTACATACATGAAAATTAGTAATGACTTAACGGATATTCAAATACATGGCTAGACAAAAAATATTTATAGATAGGATGAACCCAACTTCTTAGGCTAACACTTCTATTTGATACCTTAGATAAATCAATATGGAAAAAATAAGAATATGATACCTGCACTTACCTACAAGATTACACAAATCCTCCTTTGTTTCTTTTGGATGTGTTCTTGATTGTTTGATTATTCTTCAAATTAGTGGGATAATTTTGGCAGCACCTCCCCTTTGATCAATGATGATTTTATTGATCAAGATGATGATAGATTGACTATAAATAGATAAAGATGAATGATAAATTGATTGAGTAATAAAAATGGCAAAAATTTGATATGAATTAATGACTTGCTTTAAGCTAGCTCTCATGGAGGAGGAGAGATCAATTTATAGTTTGTGGGTGGAGGATTTAATGGCTAGGATGAAGCAGTGTTGGATTGAGATCAAGGGTGGGGGGTTCATGTGAGGATGGAGGATTATAGAGATAAAGGATTCTAGAATTTGAAAGAAAATTCAATGAAGGGTGAGAGGTTTATTTGAATTTTTAAATGGAGGGAAATTTAGAGAGGCTTCTAGAAATAGAAGCCTCTAGATTTAGATGTATGAGGATATTATTAGATTAGGTTAGATAAATATGATTAGGGATGTGATTTGATGGAAAGGCTAGGTGCATATATGTGTAGGGTGTTGGGAATTCATACTATGGAATGGTGCTATGATTAAATAACAAACCAAATCATGCACATACAAAACTAGACAATTCCCCAAAATTTATAGAAATGAAAGTATAAACTAGAAAATCTAAATCAAAATAAAGTACACACACATAATACAGCATGAATTGTGGTTCACCCAATGTGGTCTACATCCACCAAATATAGATATCTCAATATATATATAATGAACAAGAGTATAAACCAACTGTAGTTCCATACAAGAGTATAATTCATCTCTCTAAGATTATCTCCTCTTCAAGATCTCTAAATGGATCTACATGAGTGCACTACAACCGTACCTCCAAACCACCACCATATCTTGAACATAACCAAGAATTATTGCATCTATGAACTACAACCAAGCTCTCCCATGAATCTAAAACAAGATCTCTTAAATGGGTCTACCAATGTGCAACCATAAATATGCACCAAGAAGTAATTCTTTCCTCCATCACTGGATCAAGTTGTGTAAACAAGAAGAAAAATTCCTTTACACTAATATATCTCTATGGATCAATAATACAACATAATCTCATGGATCTACAATACAATATCTCACAACAACATGTGGATCTATAAGAAGAAACCCTATGAGATTTGCATACTATGTAAGTCATTACAATGAGACTAAACAATACAAAGGAAATACAGTAGAAGACATTACACTCTTCTCACCATTCAGATGTATATGACATTTCCTTCTATCCAACTTCTCCCCATGGAAGCTCTATCTTCATGTAACCTTATTTCTTTTCTTCTTCTTCTTCATCCTATCAACCAAGGAGAATCAAGGATATTTCTCAATCCTTCTCAATTCTCACTTCTAACCATAGCTTTCTAGCTTATATAGGCATATACAAACTAAGGGAATATTAGCTATGAATTTATAACCTTTTTATCACCTTTATAATCAAAGGTTATATCTAATCCCACATCTAAAATAAAAAACATTCATGCACAGGTAACACATGTCGGTTGCTCCCAGGTGACTGATGTTAGTTCCCTGACCGATGTTGGTTTTTCCCAAGTGACTAATGTCAGTTACTATATAAACCAACAACCTGTAAAGCATGTTATTTGTGAAACAATTTAGCACCACAACTTAATAATATCCCACTTGGAGACAAATTTTTGAACCTGTACTTGTATATTACCGTCCTCTACATACTGTGAAGACCAACTATTATTTACTTCAAAAATTATCTCAAAAATAGGAAGATTAAACCATATTCTAAAACTAATAAGATAAAAAACCTGTGACTTACCATATACCTACATGAAGCTACTATTGATTTGTGATGAACGATCTATCTATACATCAAGCTCCCAATGAATCATAACACCAAGCCTCTCATGCAACCAAGCCACCATGACTCACACACATGTAAGATATCCCACTCAAACTAAAATATTGATCTTCAATCAAAACCCTAACCACACCTATAAAACTAACCACGTTCTCCAACCATCTATCCATGTCTCCATGTAACAACCAATGTAACTTACAAAAGACAAGTCAAACTGGAATATGAAAAAGTAATAAAAACAAGATCCTAGGTAAAAACATCCCAAATGAGTTCTACATTCAACTAGTGGGTGATCAATCCACAAAACTTAC
The DNA here is from genome assembly GCA_019776745.2 of Taxus chinensis. NCBI lineage: Eukaryota > Viridiplantae > Streptophyta > Pinopsida > Cupressales > Taxaceae > Taxus > Taxus chinensis. Next base: position 683,304,602 of record CM034150.1, read on the forward strand.
ATAACTCAAAGAATCCAAACACTACATTATGAAAATCCAACCCTGCATAAAAAAATTACATGTCCAAGACAAGCATCTATAGAAAACTTATCTATCATGGAGTAACATAGTAATAAGAGGAAATAAAAAACATCCCCTACTCATGCTCGAGGGAATATAAACCATGCTCATATGCATCCATGTGTAAATAAAATATTTACATCATTATAGACTAATAAAATAGAATCTATCCTCACGTATAAACTCACCATATACATCCATCCATATCACTAGGCTCTTCAAAAGCTCCAAGTCTCTCACCGACTAACTCCAAAGCCACATATGAATCAAGTGTTCATCAATGTCAAAAACAACAACCATGTTAATCATGATACTAATGACTAGTGTAAATACCAACAAAAATGTCATCAACATATTACACATCCATCCAAGATGAAAGAAAACAAGGGAAACATCAATAAACTATAAACACACACTGATGTCACACATGTAACCTGTAACAAACATATTTTCCTTCTTTCACCCTTGAAACTCTAAAAAATTTCTCTCTCTTCTTAACCCAACTGAATAACCATCAATTGTCATCTCATAAGGATATGCAAGCACTACACAATAAAACTAAAAGTGATGTCATCATGCGCTAAACACAAAATACCAAAAAAACCGTGACAGTCCTCCACAACAACTTGTTCCTCATGTAACTCTTGAATAGTATCATTTTCCTCTCACTCTGCACGTGCATATGTTTCCAACATGCAATGCCAACAACCATGGATTGATCCCACTCAACACAAACTCCCAACAAAAATGTAAATAACAACAACAATTTCATTAACATAATGCACATCCATCTAAGATGAAAGAAAACAAGGGAAACTTCAATAAACTATAAACACGCACTGATGTCACACCTGTATCCTATAACAAACAGATTTTTCTTCTTTCACCCTTGAAACTCTAAAAAAATTATCTCTCTTCTTAACCCAAGTGAACAACCATCAATTGTCATCCATAAGGATATGTAGGCACTACACAATAAAACTAAAAGTGACGTCATCATGTGCACTAAACATAAAATACCTACAAAACCGTGACAGTCCTCCACAACAACTTGTTCCTCATGCCATTCTTGAATAGGAGCATTATCCTCTCACTCTTCACGTGCATATATGTCCAACATGCAATGCTAACAACCATGGATTTCTCCCACTCAACATGAACTCCCTTGCACTACCTCTAATACCCAAGCTCATAAGCTAATATATATCAGTGAGAAATAAAATAGATGAAAGAAAATATAAAATTGATTACCTTCTTATCAAAGAATACATCTACATCACAGAAGTTTGGACTTATTGTGAAGTAGGTTTAACCACATTATTTTCATCCATATGTACTCAACATCTCCTATTACTTGTAACTATGTCTAAACATGAATTTTAATTGAGGATCTCATCCTTAGACTAGATACCCTTTTCCTCGAGATTCCAACACATCTCAGAAATAAAATTTAAACTCACTAAATATTTGTGGTGCATATTTTACTTGTGCACACAATCCAAACATAATACCAGTTGCTTCAAATGAAAGAAATAAAACATGATTCATATAGAGATACCTGACTTTGAGCCAAGTCTTACTAGACTCACCGAACCAACTCCGTCCTCTTTTTTATTTAAAAAATTGAGTGATCTACTTTGTTTCTTCCCGTACACATTGTGTAAGAAACTTGATCCTCTAAACTAGACACTAAACCTTTCATGCCCTCTTCTACTACAACAAAATCAATATAGACTTACTGTCATAGATACCGACCTCGGTATTCTAACCGGTACTGATTTCCCTATGAATGAAGTTCGTTCACTAATCAATGTCAGTGCTACTTGAAAGATCATAATGCCACATATTGGCATAGTACACCAAACTAGGTGCCTACTCCAACCAAAGCTGGTAGTTGTGTTGAGCCAGTCATTTCAAGAAGCACCCAAATCTTGCACAAACTTTACAACAATAATACATGCAATAAAATTGCACCAAGATGAAATACATAACCTTACCATCACTAAAACACTCATTTGCATCTTCAATCGAAGTAATTATCTCTCTGATGGAATCCCCATCTTTATTTTGTGTTATTATATTCTTCCTCTCTAATGAATCCCATGCATCTAACTACACCAAGGATGCATAATTTCTCATCTATCTCTTACACAAATCTGCAATCCCAAACATGCATGTGCAACCAAAACATACAAACACTACAATACCAAGAAAAAAAACATACCTCTATAATAAAAATCTACAATCTGACCAACATGTATGTGCCTCCAAGAACTAGGGACAACTCAGCAATCAACACACATTCACTACATCTTCTCAAATTTCTTCAGATCTGTGATTTTCTATTTAACAGGTCGCCGACGTCAGTTTCTTAATAATTGACCATGGTCACCCTGCTGACATTGGCTAAGGAATAGTGCCAACATCAGTATAGCATATCGACGTCAGTCACTATCATTTTCAAGCAATCTTACATTTCCAGCTCCCACTTGATATTAAATATTTCCCTCCGATTTACACATCAAGAAAAACAAAACCCTTCTCTCATACAGTTGTTAGTAATACCACTAACAAAACCCTGAAGTAAACCTTGCTATGAAAACTAAAGCCATCGTTATGATACTAGTTGTTGGTATCAAATAACAAACCATGCTTTGATATGAATTGGGAATTCAGACTATGAAATGGTGTTATGATTAAATAACAAACCAAATCATACACTTTTGGAACTCGACAATTCCTAGAATTTACAGCAGTGGAAGTGTAAACTAGAAAATTCAAATCAAAACAAAGTAAACAAATATAACAAAACATGTATTATGGCTCACCCAATGTGGGCTACGTCCACCAAAGATATATATATATATATATATATATATATATATATATATATATATATATATATATATATATATATATATATAATGAACAAGACTACAAACTAACTCTTCCACAAGAGTACAAGGCATCTCTCTAAGAGTATTTCCTCCTCCAGGAATCAAAACAAATCTACATGAGTACACTACAATCATGCCTCCAAACCACCACTAGATCTCACATAACCAAGAACTAGTGCATCTATGAACTACAACCAAGCTCTCTGGTGAATCTAAAAAAATACCTCTCAAATGTGTCTACCAAGAAGTAAGTCTCTCCTCCATCACTTTATCAACCTATGCAAAGAAGAAGACAACCTCCACTACAATACTAGATCTCTATAGATCAAAAATACAACATGATCTCTTAGATCTACAATAGAAGATATCACAACATCATGTGGATCTACAAGAAGAAACCCTATGAGCTTTGCATACTATATAAGCCATTACAATGAGGCTAAAAAATTACAAAGGAAATACAATAGAAGACATTACACTCTTCTCACCATTCAGATGTACTTGTCCATCTCCTTCTGTCCAACTTTTCTCCATGGAAGCTTTATCTTCATGTAACCTTATTTCTTTTCTTATTCTTCTTCTTCATCATCCTCTCAACCGAGGAGAATCAAGGATATTATGCAATACTTTCCAATTCTCACTTCTAACCCTATATTTCTAGCTTATATAGGCATATAAAAACTTAGGGAATCTTAGTTATGCACTTACAACCTTTAGATCACCTTTAGGCATATACAAACTTAGGAAATGTTATAAGGTTCAAACATGATCCTCCGCTACATCTAATCACGTTTCCTCATGTATTTGGGACAAAAATGATAGGGACAACAATACGTGACTACAGAAAATGGAAGGAAAGGAACGACTCGAGTTTTACGCCCAATTTATAGACTCCTTCAGATGGACAGAGAAACGAAAAACAAATTCTTGACCTTTAAGTGATCCTTGACCAAGGAAGGGATTGATCATGGAAATTAAATGGAGGACAGAGTCTTTAAGCACCAATACGAGGAGAAAGAAAACATGATAGAGGCCGCAAACTGAGGAATTTCAATGACAAATAAGGTGAGACTAATTTGAGCACCAACATTAGCTCTGACTTGGGGATGGGCACTCCCTGTGAGTGCCACAAGAACAAATACCAGACCAAGTGCCAATAACAGACCATTGGGCAACGAAGTCAAAGAAAAAGAAACGAACAAAGAAACCAACAAAAATAGGTCACCAATGACAAGAACGAACAAAAACACAAAAGTAGACGAGAACAAAGAACAATACACTATACAAATGGAGTATACCTTGATTCTGAGAAATCAATCAAGGAAATTCTTCAAATTTTTGTCATTAACAGGAAATTCAAGTAGTTCCCCATCTAAGTCTTTTAGGAGAAAGGTATTTTCACCAATTCAAATATCAATTGAATAAGGGCCCATCCACAATGCATCAAATTTACCATGTTTGCCCTTATCTTCATGCCTATTATCCCATAAAAGCATAATATCCCCAATGTTGAAAGCTTTGGGTGTCACCTTTTTGTCAAATATCTTCTTCAACTTTTCTCTTAACTTCATATGCCACTGATGGGATGCCCTTCTTTCTTCATCCAACTCAATAATCTGATTGATTCGAGCATCATATGGACTAACTTCTTGGTCTTTAATCTGTTGAACAAACTGAAATGAAGAAAATTGCAAATGGAGGGGCAACAAAGCTTGAGTTCCATATACCAATTCAAACGGGATTTTACAAGTAGCTCTTTTGACAGTGATTTTGTCAGCCCAAACAACAAACTTCAGTTTCTCACCCCACTTCTTTTTGTTCAACTACAAGGTTATTCTAATGATCTTCAACAAGTTTTTATTACTGAACTCAACTTGTCCATTTCCCTGGGGATTGTAGTTAGAAGAATATGTCAAATTGATCCCATACTCTTTGTGCATTGCCACCAAAGGTTTGGCTCTGAAACTCATGGAATTATCAGCAACAATTTTAGCGGGCACTTCAAATCTGCATATGATTTGATTCAGCATGAAGTTCATGATAACTTGGTGTGTTGGCTTCATTGTGGGGATTGCTTCCACCCAATTAGTGAAATAATCACTGGCTACAAGAATCCATTTATGACGAGCACTGGAAGGATAAAAAAATTCCCTAATGAAATCCATTCCTCATTGTCTAAATGGGGCTTCAACTAACACAGGCTGAAAAGGAAGGGATCTTGAAGCTTTCATTCTTCCAAAAAAATGCTGGCAACTTTCACATTTCCTCACCAATAGAGTATTATCCTTGAAGAGAGTAGGCCTCCAATAACCAACCCTCAAGATTTCATGTGTTGTAACTCTTCCAGCAAATGTCCCCCACAAACCCCTCCATGGAGATCAAAAATTATTTTGGGGGCCTCATTTTTAGTAATGCATTTCAAGAGCACTCCCTCGGGGTTCTTCCAAGCTAACCCAAAATCAGTAATGACATACTTTTGAGAGGCTAACTTCATAGCTCTTTTCATCTTTTTACTCAGATATTCTGTAGTGCCCCTCCTATCTCCTTTTTGACGTAGTAGAAAAATCCATCCTCACACAACATTCATTCTACTTGACCTTTCCTATAAACGTGTTCCAACAAAATAAAATATAACAGTAATAATGAAAACATATTAAATTATTTTAATAATGAAATAGTTTTTCAAAATGAATGAAATGAGTGAAATGAATTTAAAATAATGATAATGTTAAATAAAATAAAAGAATTAAAAATAATTAAATAAATAAAAAGAGGCCCGTGATTCCTTTGGGCGAGTTAGGGCATGGGGGCTCGGGCTCATTTTATTTTTATTTATTTTTGCCTTTGTTTTTTTGGAATGGAGAGAAGGAGGGTAGCCGCCACCATGGAGGGAGGGGGGGAGCTCTTACCATATTCTACGCACCCCATAGAGGTTGAAGAAGGCCTGAAGGAGGGGGTTTGTCCATTGTGGCACTTGGAAAATGTGCAGGTCCCAAAAAAAAAATGCTTGAAGAAACGTGGTTTCACATATTTCTATGGTCACTGTGTTTACACATATCCAATGTGCATAAGGGTGCCTTTTTGACTACTCCAGGGAATGCCTCACCAGATGACATCTCATAGAATGCCTTGTCACGGTCGATGTCAGCACTCTCCCTGCCTATATAAAAAAAATGAACCCACCCCATAACCTACGTGGACAGCTCAAGCATATAAGTTAGAGGATTTATGTCAGATGTTGTAGGCACAAATACTTGGGGGCACGGTTTCATGATTGACCAAATGAAAGAACGAGACAACTCTCATGGAATATTACTTGTAGCGTGCATAAGACATGGATTTCCTCATAAGGCAGGCACACTGTTTCGCCATACAACAAACAGGTCTCCAACCTGTTGAGTTTACATTTTCCCAGTGCATTTCTAGCCTATGCCAAATGGAAGGATTGAAACAGGGTATGCACATCCATCAAAGCATAAAAAGTTAGAAAAATCATAACAGATGCTGTAGTTGGAATTGCACTGGTAATGTATGCAAAATGTGGTAGCATGGACAATGCACGTGAAGTGTTTGACGGAATACCTTAAAGAAATGTGTTCCCCTGGACTGCAATGACTGTAGGATATGTAGAAATGAATTTTTTGGAAAGGAACATGAACTGTTGTTAGAATGCCTCAAAGAAATGCGGTCTCATGGAGTGCCATGATCTCATGATATGCACAAAATGGATTTGATGAGAAACTTTGGAAACAATAGAAGCATAATGGGCAACAAATTTTAAGAGATTGAACTATTAGTGTATTTGTGCTCTAGTTACAAAATCATGGGGCTACAGCGAGCTCATAAATTGGTTACAAATCATGCTCAAACTGGATTCTAAAAAGGCCTTAGAAACCGTCAGTATTTGGAACTCGTCCACGTATCGCCAACCCTGTTGTAAACACTCACTAGTTCATTCCCAGGCATGGTTCATCTTCCCTTACCTGTCATAATTCTCGTGTTTTAGTTCTCTTTTTCAACTAGATAGAATTTTAAATTATTAGGATTTTTATATACAATTAAATGACTCTTTAACTCTTTTCAAAACAATAAAGTGTCATGTCGCAACTCTCGAAGCCATTATAACTTGTCTACTTTAAACCATGATCTATCACCCTCGCTTCGAGATGATCTAGAAAACTCTTACCCTTCTTGACCACTCCAATATCGTTCTATCGACCAGAAAAATTTGATTCCCCATTGATAAAGTTGACCTTCTCTTGGTTTTAAATATTTAAATTTTGTAATTTTTGGAGACTCGCCAAGTACCCTTCGCAACTCTAGAAACGAGATGTGAAGTTTCATTCATGTACCTTGGTATACGAGGAGTTGCCTTGATTTTTGGTTCTACCGAAAACGATCATATGACATCCTTTTGATGCTCTTACAGGAGCCCTGTCACACCAGTTTACAACAGTACAAAGAGTTGTTAAAACTACAAAGTTGGCTTTCGTTTTGGACCACCATTTGAAACCCAGATTGAGAAATCATGTTCTGTCTTCGCAAACCTCTAGCGTTTATTCTAGAAAATTGCATGGAAATTTCTGTATAGGAAAGAGAACCTTTTGGATAGTTTGGTGAATCTGTTTTATAGGCCTTCGGTAGCAGTTTGACGAGGTCAAACTGGTCCAATTTTGTCTTGTCACTTCAGAAAACTTGTCGCCATTTGAACATGGTTTTGTAGTTCTCCGTCCCGTTGACTCTGACGAATTCTCCTTATATAGGGGAACTAGTAGGAAGAGTCTCGTTGCATGTGCATCCATCGAACGTCATTTGGACACAGTCTTCTGGGCCACTAGAGCTAACTTTTGTCTTTTTACAACTGAGTGAACTACGAACAGTGGCCCCAGAAAACTAGCCGCCAAATGCAAACCATGCGCTCTTTTTCAATTTTGTCAGTTGCAATGAACCCTTGGTATATCTAGGAACACGTAGAAAGTTAATCATGATGTGCGTACTCATCGGAAGATAACCTTTGGAATTAGTTTCTTAGCCTCCGATCCCGTTTTGAACGTTTGGTAACTAGTGAGAAAATGTAAAAGTAGAAAACTGCGGACCCTCGTAGGGTTGCCAAATCACCTTAGAAACTTTTAACACACGTAAATAACTGTTTAAAACACTATAATGAAACTTGTTGTGTGTATTAGAACTTTTGATAAAACAATATTTTCTCTCTCTTCCTTTATCTTTCTCTCTACTGAGTTTATAAAATGAAGAAAAATGAAATGCAATGATTACATGTTTCTAGACCTTTTTATTTCGATTGCATATTGTAATTATTGTCAGATGTAAATGGGAAACTGAAAAATGATAATTATGATTGATTAGGGTGGATGCCATGCCAGCGATTTATCACTGATATCATCCTCACATGGGTTTTGCAGGATGGAAGAATGACGACGAAAAAGGCAACGCGTAATTTAATTATTGTTATTGTAATTTTTACAGGCCATTGTAAAATGAATAACTGTCTAATGCAGTCTCTTGCTACCGAAAATTTATAAATGAAATTTGTTAATATGTATGATATGCCAGTTTTAGGGATACTAAGGAAATGTGCCTCTAATCACCAGTTCAATTTGATTTTTAGTTGTGTATAAAAAAAAAAAGAGGTTTGATTTATATAAAGCAAATTTGAAATTGAAGTTAAGATATTGTGGTACCTTCTCAGTATTCAATAAACGATTAAATTAATTACTGAATTACCTTCTTACTTTGTAAACACAATAAAGAGTTTTAATTGGAACACTCAACCTTAATAAAATACTCGTGTATAGCTTGCCTGTGTGTGTGATCCCTTTTTACCATATGAGAAAATTATGACCGTAGAACGAACTTAAGCTTGCACTCAATGAGACCTCCTAGGTTAGGTAAATGAAACCCTAGCTGGAGTTTACCGTCATAGTCATTAGGTTTAGCGACATTGTCGTGAACCCATATTTTAGGAATAACATGGTCCAACCTTATCCAGAGTATGCGGTTTCCTTCTAGTTTTGGTAATCGTGAGAAGAATGTTCTCTCTTCAGGTCCAACACCAGGCTGAGTGTTGAAGATTGCCTTAGAAGTCACCTTATGAGTCCTTGTTCGAAGGAACGACTAAGCGGTGCAACCCTAGATTCTATCAAAATAACACCTTGGTATGTCCTTGAATGTGGTTTAGTATAATTTTGTCCACCTGCCTTAAACTCTTATATAGTTGAGGCGTAGATCATTGAGTGCATAATGGAAGAAACCAAACCTTAGCTGATTAGGAGGTGTCACTTGTGGTTCATGTATGGTTTAAAATTTTTCCGACCATATACCCCTTCAAGATGGTAGTCAAATACTTCTGTAACTCCTGATTACACAACAATGCTATGAACGAGACCATAGTGCGATATATAAGCATATCCTAAGTTGAGAATGAGATTTGAGATTAGGATTGAGGTCACTCGTGAAGTCCTTAAAACTTAATTAAACATAATCATGTGTTGCAAAGAATATAAGTTACCTTGGTGCGACCAAACTTTGAGAAAACAAAAGATATGTATATATAGATATATATAAATCTTATAGGAATTCAATAAGTTTTCAAATTATAATAAAAATGGTAGAGAAATAAATTCAGTGTGAATCAAGAAACATTTTGGTGCAAAGCTTCCCTGTATCTAATATCTCCGTCAAATCCTTTGATTGCATTTTGGACATCAAGTCTCTTTCGCTTGAGTTGTAAGGGTTAAAACTGCAAACATCAAATAAACGTTGGAGAAGAATATTTTTTACATAATAGAAGATGATTAAGTATTTTGTATGCAATTTTATCTATGCCAAGTATGTATGTCAGTTATGGAAATTTATCTAAACTATAAGAAGCCCACTTGAGAAGGTCGAATTGTATTTTCAACCGCGCAATAAACTTAAGAAAATGTGAGTGGACACACGAGAAAATTTATCCTAGCTCATAATGTCCTTAGAATGTTAACTTTAACTAAAATACATTTCAGGAAATGATGTGTTGTGGGTTCGCCGTTTCTAAAGCCATGTTCCTGTGGTTGGGTCTTTACTAGTAACCTTCCATTGGGAAAAGCGTGGCATCAACCTGCCGGTTCCGTTTTAGTGTGTCTATGTGAGTCGATGATTTTTGGTGATTGTCGTATGCGAGATGAATGTTGTACTTGAAGCCCATGTTGTGTTGTGTGTGGTGAGCAATGTAAGTAAAAAAAAAATCCTAGTATTTTATTGTTGTATTTGTGTGTGTAAAGTGTGGGCACCATATATGGTATCAAAGAGGAGGTTCATGCTCTCAAACCTCTGGGAAAGATTAGAGTTGTGATGATTCTGCATGATGGTGATGGTGTTACATGATGGGTTACATGATGGTGATGGTGTTTCATGATGGTGATAAATATTGGAAGAGTAATGTGTTTTAAGAGTGATGTGATCTATGTCGTAATTGTGATAGTGTGAACGCACATGATGTGTATGTCACATAGTGCGCATTTTTTATCATTTTGATGTGCTGGGGATGGGAGTATTCCCTCTCCTTCATGTGGATTCTATGAAGAATGCACGTGTGAATTACTTCTTGTGATGAAAGTATTTACTCTCCTTTTCGTGGATCCAATGAGGAATCCGTGCGTGATGTACCACCTTGATTGGTGTGAAAGGAAAGATATTGTGAATTACGGAGGGTTGAAAACATTTTGACCTTACGTGATGTGAAGATGTAGTGATGTATTGCATGACAAAATTTATGTAAAGTGAATGGAAGTTTATCGTGTTGTCGACACTGTATTGTGATTGTTGTGGGCCTTGTCGTGTTGTATTACAATTGACTATATGTCGTAATGTTAGATGTTGTGTTCCTCATATGTGTAATTCATGTAATATGTGATGGTTCATGTCGTAATTTAGGGGCATATGGTGAGTATGATCCCTAGCGTATAGTGAATGCACCTTGGGTGCAGGATGTGGTAATGTGATGTATCGTAACTCATGAAGGTAATGATTGTGTTATATCCTGTATATTTATACCATGCGCAAGACGTTATGGTTGTTGTGTGTGAATTACCATTGTGTTTGTGATGTAGTTATGTGTATGTTGTGAAACCTTACACTAGACGACCCTAAGGGGACAAACTGTCAAGAGTGTATGTGTGGAGAGAGGAGGTGTGGACCAGGTTTTCATAATCTTGAGCCGAGTACGAGTGAGGGAGTGGAGTCTCATGTAGATTGAAAATCCACTTCTATCTGTTTAATATACTTCAAGCTTGCTCAGTATATTGTGGGTGCGCACCACCTTAGGCTCAACTTATACAACCTTGTGTCCCCTATTTTTTTTTCCTATTGGATTGTTCGTTGAATAATCCTATGTGATTTTGACTATGTTGATCCTTGTGGGAGTATGGAGCAATGGTTCAGGAAGGGATGATGATAGTTACATTATTTGATTTACTCATTTCTAGTTACATGTATATTATCACGAGCTGAGGCTCGATGTTCGAGTGCCAGAAACTCGGTGAGTACCCCTTTGGTGGTGGTATGAGGCCACATAGTGATTGTGATGTGCTATTTTCTCGTTACGTATTTTATTCGTAAATTAATCTCTCTTTTTGATAGGACCAGCCGTTTTTCTTGATTGGTATGTTCTTATATTTTGGGCATTTTTTTTATTGTTGCATTAACATTTTGATTTTGCACTAACCAAGGCTATTTAGCCAGTTGATTTTCCTGGTTTTAAAACTTTGTGTTCATATTTGAAAGTTTTGTAGCCTAGTCCAAGGCTTTTGATTTTGCCACTTGGCATTTGAATGGATTGTTATGCCGGTTCTAATGTTGTAATGTGTTGGAATAGGGTCATGGGATTCACCATGGAGTGGTTGAACTTATGGACCCGCTTCGTTGTATTGGGGTACGCCCCAAGGAGTTACAGATAACTAACGGGTTGTTGAACCACGAGTTATTATGTCACTTGGGTTGGGGGGTGACGGGGCTCTATGTGCCTGGGGCCATAAGGTGACTCGGCCTCATTTAAAATGAGAAAGGAGATGGGCCTCTATGTTTGAGTGACATGTTATTCTTTATGGCGCTCTATGGTTGAGTGACCTGATATTCTGGATGGGGCTCTATGGTTGAGTGACCCGACTTGGTTTCACTATGTTTCTTTCTCTTAGGAGGTATATGGAGACTATTTTGTGATGCTTTGGGGAGTATATGGAGTTGCTTTAGGATACTTCAGAAGATATATGGAGTTTTACTTGGTACTTTTGGAGATATCTGGGGTTTTTTTCGTGATGTCTTGTGATGTGTGGAGATTGGTTATAGTGAGTTATGTGTACCTGTATGAGTCTTTGACACCTTGTTATGTATGAGGCTTGACTCTCCCCTTGTCTGGTATGGACCTTTGGATATTGGATTTGAAACTATGTTGTTATAGACATGAATTTTTTTTGGGTCATGTGATACCCATGTATATGTATCAACGTTTTGATTCTGTTGTTAGTCATATGTGTGTACTAGGTCTATGTCTAGGGCATAATTGTTGGAAATTATTTTCTATGTGGTCTACTTGTTGTCATTCGATGGTTTGGTGAAACCCTTGTGATGTGATACGGTCGTGAAAGTATGTTAAAGTATGCTTGTGAAATTTTAGTGTTGTGTATGACCCTAGTAGGGTGTTGTGACCGTAGTTCATGATGGGAACCCACAAGAATGAATAAACTAAAATTCTACAAACATGAAATTTTAAAGGACTTAAATTAAGAATAATGGTAATAGAAGAAGATTAACGAAATAACGAATAAAAGGGAACTACCAATCTCCACATAATTTTATAAGTTAAGATATTGCCAAAAATTAGTTTTCTTCCTTGTGGTCATGTTTTAACAACTAGTTGTTTTGTTACCCAACATGTTTTCATTATTATCTTCTTGCCAACGTACCCCCCCCTTGAGCTTTGGTGTTGTGTCACATCGAGGAAGATGCTCTTATAAGGGGAGGGAGATGTAGTGCCCCTCCTATATCCTTGTTGGCGTAGTAGAAAAATACATCCTCACGCAACATTCATTCTACTCCACCTTTCCTATAAACGTGTTCCAACAAAATAAAATATAATAGTAATAATGAAAACATATTAAATTATTTTAATAATGAAATAGTTTTTCAAAATGAATGAAATGAGTTAAATGAATTTAGAATAATGATAATGTTAAATAAAATAAAAGAATTAAAAATAAATAAATAAATAAAAAGAGGCCCGTGATTCCTTTAGGTGAGTTAGGGCATGGGGGCTCGGGCTCATTTTATTTTTATTTTTTTCTGCCTTTGGTTTTTTGGAATGGAGAGAAGAAGGGCAGCCGCCGCCATGGAGGGAGGGGGGAGCTCTGACCATATTATACACACCCCATAAAGGTTGAAGAAGGTGTGGAGGAGGGGGTTTGTCCATTGTGGCACTTGGAAAATGCGCAGGTCCGAAAAAAAAATGCTTGAAGAAACGTGGTTTTACATGATATTTTTTATATGTCGTACTGTGTTTGACACTGATCCAATATACGTATAGGGATCCTTTCATAACAATCAATCCATTAAATGCCTTACCAGATGACATCTAATAGTTTAATGCCTTTTAGATGCTATGTGCAAAAGATACTCTCCCTGCCTTTGTAATCAATAAATTAACCCACCCCATGACCTGGGTGGACAGCTTAAGACATTGATAGTGAGATAGATTTGGATGCCATTTATGTATGTAGGGGGAACCACCTTATAGGAAATGGCAGTTTCATGATTGATCACTGGTGGTGAAATTTAACGAGACAATTTCCAACCCATGGAATGTTACTTGTAGTGTACACCATACACGGATTTCACCTCAATAAGTGCAGGCACACTGCTTGACTCAGACATTACAAATAGGATCGGGGCTACCTGTTGAGCTTTCCTAGACATTTGCCCGATAAATGTCATAGTCTAGCCTATGCCATTTATGATGAGAACCATCTTGTAACAGGGTATCGCAGCTTCTCCATTCTTCAGCATAAACAGTTCCACACACACCCATGTCACATGTTGTAGTTGGACACTGCACTATTTCTGTATGTGCCACAAATGAGGTAGCATGGACAAAACACTTGAAGAATCTCAATGGAATATGTGATAGAATAAGATGTGTTGCACAAAGGGATCTAGCAATGAGGAGTAGGATATGTAGAAATTAATTATATGGAAAAGAACATGAACTGTTGTTAGCATGCCTCAAAGAATTGCGTATACTCATGGAGTGCCAGGATGTCATGCTCTGCACAAAATGGATTTGATGAGAATTTTTTGAATATCAATAGAAGCATAATTTAGCCAAAAAAATTTACCATGAAACCTAGCAGAAGCTGCTCGTGTATTTGTGCTCTGATTCACATGAAACATGGGTATGCATTTAGCTCGTAAATTGGTTACAAATCATGCTTATAATTTTTTATTTTGAATATAATGTCAATAAAAATCGTCGGTACTTGCGAGCTCGTCCACGTATCACCAACACCTGTTGTAAACACTCGCAAGATCAGTCCCAAGCATGAAGTTCTGCTTCCCTTACCTCTCATAATTCTCATGTTTTAGTTCTCTTTTGCAACTAGATAGAATTTTAAATTATTAGGATTTTTAAATACAATTAAATGCCTCTTCAACTCATTTCAAAACAATAAAGTTTCGTGTCGCAACTCTCGAAGCCGTTATAACTTGTCTACTTTAAACCATGAACTATCACCCTCACTTCGAGATTATCTAGAAAACTCTTACCCTTCTTGACCGCTCCAATATCATTCTATCGACCAGACGAATTTAACTCCCCATTGATAAAGTTGACCTTCTCTTGGTTTTAAATAGTTAAATTTTGTAATTTTCGGAGACTCACCAAGTACCCTTCGCAACTCTGGAAACGAGATGTGAAGTTTCATTCGTGTACCTTGGTATACGAGGAGTTGCCTTGATTTTTGGTTCAACCGAAAACAATCATATGACATCCTATTGACGCTCTTATAGGATCCCTGTCACACCGGTTTACAATAGTATAGAGAGTTGTTAAAACTAGAAAGTTGGCTTTCGTTTTGGACCACCATTTGAAACCTGGAAAGAGAAATCACGTTCCGTCTTCAAAAACCTCTAGCGTTTATTCTAGACAACTGCATGGAACTTTCTGTATAGGAAAGAGAAACTTTCGGGATAGTTTGGCGAAGTTGTTTTTTAGGCCTCTGGTCGAAGTTTGACGAGGTCAAACTGGCCCAATTTCGTCTTGTCGCTCCAGAAAATTTGTCGTCGTTTGAACATGGTTTTCTAGTTCTCCGTCCCGTCAACTCTGACGAATTCTCCTTATATAGGGGAACTAGTAGGAAGATTCTTGTTACGTGCGCATCTGTCGAACTTCGTTTGGACACAGTCTTTTGGGCCAGTTGAGCTAACTTTTGTCTTTTTACAACTGGGTGAACTACGACCAGTGGCCCCAGAAAACTAGCCGGCAAACGCAAACTGTGCGCTCTTTTTCAATTCCGTCAGTTGTAATGAACCCTTGGTATATCTTGGGACACGTAGAAAGTTAATCATGATGTGCGTGCTCATTGGAAGATAAGCTTTGGAAGCAGTTTCTTAGCCTCCGAGCCCGTTTTGAACGTTTGGTAACTAGTGAGAAAATGTAAAAGTAGAAAACTGCGGACCCTCGTAGGGTTGCCAAATCACCCTAGAAACTTTTAACACACGTAAATAACTATTTAAAACACTATAATGAAACTTCTTGTGTGTATTGGAACTTTTGATAAAAATGAGGTTTTCTCTCTCTTCCTTTCTCCTTCTCTCTCTTGAGTTTATAAAATGAAGAAAAATGAAATGCAATGATTACATGTTTCTAGACATTTTTATTTCGATTGCATATTGTAATTATTGTCAGATAAAAATGGGAAACTAAAAAATGATAATTATGATTGATTAGGGTGGATGACATGCTAGCGATTTATCGTTGATATCATGCTCACGTGGGTTTTGCAGGATGGAAGAATGAAGATGAAAAAGGCGACGCGTAATTTAATTATTGTTATTGTAATTTTTACATGCCATTGTAAAATGAATAACTGTCTAATGCAGTCTCTTGATACCGAAAAGTTATAAATGAAATTTGTTAATATGTATGATATGCCAGTTTTAGGGATACTTAGGAAATGTGCCTCTAATCACCAGTTCAATTTGATTTTTAGTTGTGTATAAAAAAAAGAGGTTTGATTTATATAAAGCAAATTTGAAATTGAAGTTAAGATATTGTGGTACCTTCTCAATATTCAATAAACGGTTAAATTAGTTACTGGATTACCTTCTTACCCTGCAAACACAATAAAGAGTTTTAATTAGAACACTCAACCTTAGTAAAATACTCGTGTATAGCTTACCTGTGTGCGTGTGATCCCTTTTTACCATATGAGAAAATTACGACCGTAGAACGAACTTAAGCTTACACTCAATGAAACCTCCTAGGTTAGGTAAATAAAACCCTAGCTGGAGTTTACCGTCATAATCATTAGGTTTAGCGACATTTTGTGAACCCGTATTTTAGGAATAACATGGTCCAACCTTATCCAGAGTATGTGGTTTCCTTCTAGTTTTTG